>CAWUDS030001735.1:0-275724 GCA_963859935.3 Lathyrus sativus | reverse complement strand
ATAGAAAATTCAACCTCTCTCTTTGGCGGCACATCCGCAACATCTTCCGGAAACACTTCAGGAAATTCACAAACCACAGGAAACACGTCGAGCTCAACTTTGCTCTCCACCGACAACGATGCAAACAAACCAAACAACTGAGCTTCGTCCGCTAAAAGTTTCTTCAACTCTTTAGTGGAAAGAAAACTCTCGTTTTCACCATCTTCCAAAGAAGGAAACCTTACTAACTTGTGATAGCAATCCAAATGAACTCTATTAAATTGCAACCAATTCATACCCAAGATTACGTCCAAACCTTCCAACGGCAAACACACTAAATCCATAACGAAGTCCTTACCATACATGGTCAAAGGACAACTTGCACACACCAAAGAAGTAGTTACCGACCCCGAAGCGGGAGTCTCAATAACCATACCACTACTCAAAGAAACCATACACAAATCCAACCGCTTAGCACACGCAAGAGAAATGAACGAGTGAGTCGCTCCAGTATCAATAATAGCAACTAAAGGCATATCATTAATAAAGCATGTACCTTTAATCAAACGATCTGCCGCATTAGTGGTGTCTGAACCTGCTAATGCGAATACTTTTCCGCTCGCCGGAGCTTGCTTCGGTTTGGTACAATTCGGGCTAATGTGACCCACCTCGCCACAATTAAAACACTTCACAGCATTCTTTCTACACTCTGCTGCATCATGACCAAAGAGTCCACAGTTGGAACACTTCGCCTTGAACTTTCCACAATCATAAGACTTGTGGCCCATCACGCCACACTTAAAACATTTGATCGCACCGGAACCTCCTCCGGGTCTCCTATCAAAGTTTCCCCTTTGTTTGCCCTTATCAGCAGGCGTCACATAAGGTCCGCTTCGTACTTGCTGCTTCCCTCTCCTCTCGTTCAAACCCTTATAATGAGTAGAACGAGCTTTACTATCTTCTTCATAAATTCTACAACACTCGGTCAAATCCGAAAATCTTCGTATCCTTTGATAACCCACCGCTTGCTTTATCTCCGGACGCAAGCCATTCTCATACTTGATACATTTGGAAAATTCCGCCGTAACCGCATCATAGTGAGGGTGAAACTTCACTAACTCAGTAAACTTAGCGGTGTAGTCCACCACCGACATATTACCTTGTTTCAACTCCAGAAATTCCATTTCTCTCTTCCCTTTAACACTTTCGGGATAATACTTCCTTAGAAACTCAGCACGAAATAAATCCCACGTAATCTCCTCGTCGTCAACCTCAAGAACTTGCCTCATGCTGACCCACCAGTCATCGGCCTCTTCTCTCAGCATGTGAGTCCCTAGTCTCACCTTATTCCCTTCAGCACAATCCATCACCCTAAAAATTCTCTCAATTTCCTTTAACCATATCTGAGCACCATCCGGATCAAATCTCCCTTTAAACACCGGTGGTTGGTTCTTCCTAAACTCATCATTCGCATTCACGTTAGGTGCACCCTGCACAGCTCTGGCCATAGCCTCTAACGCCGCTGCCATAGCATTGTCATTACGACCTGCCATATTCTGAGGATTCCCAAAAATAACAACAAGGTTAAACAACCGTTCAACCAACACAACAACAAGACAGACACGACTGACTCAACACTGGCTCTGATACCACTTAATGTAACACCCCCTTTCTATACCCCAAATAAATTAGATAAATCAATTAGGCACATAGAAAATTTATTTCATCAGAGTTTGATTAAAACATGGTATAAAAGAGGCGCATCACATTATCATGAAATTAAACACATACGATACCTGCTCAAAATAGATATGCAACAATGGGTAACCCACATCTCAATATTTAGAATAAAGCGGAAACATCCAAATATTGAATCGATCTCATTCATAAAAGCATATACAACCATCAGTTAATTCATGCTCTACAACATATCCACAGCAGATACATACACATATGTATCACAAAAGAATCAAAACAAATGTAACTCCAAAAGAGTCAAAGGCTTCCTAACTACCCAGATGTTACATATCAGAGCCATTGACCAAAAAGAATGAAGACATCGCTTCACAAAAAGAACCTCCAGCTTCCTACTCTGCAATGCCTCATAGAGCATTTGAAAACAGCAGAAGGGTGAGAAACAACATCATAACAGTTAATGCCTAAAATTGTATATATACATAACCCCATAATTATACAAGTTATACTCAAATTATGTTCTCACCACATTAAGCATATACAAATAATCATGTCTCTACACATACACATGAACATTCACTATATTTTCTCCAAACAATCACATAAAACATACACAGTTATATTCACACAACCAATGCATCATACACAGATGACTCATGCAACTCATAGAGACCGACACACGACTCTATGCAGATGCAAATGCGGTACCGACTCATTCAACAAATTCCCTAAGGAATCGAGTATTCAGCAGATCCTCCACGGGATCAAGTACTCAGCAGATTCTCCATGGAATCAAATATTCATCAGATTCTCCACGGAATCGAATATTCAGCAGATCCTCCACGGGATCAAGTACTCAGCAGATTCTCCACGGAATCAAATACTCTAACCAATCCTCCACGGGATTACATGTTATGACCGATTCTCCGAGGAATCACACAATGCAACCGATTCTCCAAGGAATCACACAATGCAACCGATTCTCCAAGGAATCTAATATAACCATCATACGAGGTTCTACAAATCCTCCACGGGATCAATCACAAAAATGCATACTATGATCACAAACATACTCATTGCATTTATCACATACATCACATATATTCATTATGCATTCACATTATACACCATTTCACACAAGGTTTACATACCTATTAATCCATCAATGTATTTCTATCTAATTCGAGCAAACGCACAACATTATCAAACGATTAAGATTCACAATCGGCTCCGCAATCTAGGATTCACGCCTTTCGGCCACCCACAACACAACATGTTGAAACAGTTCACACATCAATCATTCATATAGGCATTAATCATAATTGAATCAACCAAACATCATGCCATGAACAAACAGCAAAACAAATAACACTGCCAGGTTCGCCAACCTTCGCCTGGCGAAGCCACGCAGCGAATACTCGCTGGCCTTCGCCTGGCGAACTTCCCAGCAAAGTCCACTGGGAGTAATTCTGGAATTACTCGCTGAGGCTCGCTACCCACTCGCCTGGCGAACCTTCGCCAACTCACTTCGCCTGGCGAACTTGCCAGCGAATACAGGGTATTAGCTTCTGAGTTGCTTCGCTACAGCTCGCTGGGCTTCGCCTGGCGAAGCTTCGCTGCCTCTCGCCTGGCGAACTTGCGAAGACAGAACTTCCATGACTGTCTCAAAGCCCAAACTCCACACAACCAACCGATTAAATCCAAACCAGTCACAGTAGCACAACCCAACCATCACCCGACTAAACTACATCGTCTAATCCGAGTTCTAACCGATTATAACCTCATTCTACTCACAAAACCAACTTCTAACCTAAGTGGAAAAAGAGTAGAAACTCTACAAAATCCACAAACATACACATACAATCATACACATTAAAGAGATGATGGAGTTTCACACCCTTACCGATCGATTGCAAGCTTTGGTAATGATTCCTTGATGATTCTAGGTTTTCATCTCCACTTTCCCTTCTCTTTCTCTTGTCCTCTTTTCTTTCTCTTGTTTTTCTTCTTATGTTAGTATCTTCTTCCTTTTTCATCTCTTATTCTATTTCTATCTCTATTTCTTTCCTCTCAAATTCTTTCCAACACTTATCAATCAATTCTCACACTAAAGTGCTAAATGTCTAAAATGCCCTTTTTACTCTAATTCCTCGAAAACTCTCTGAATCGGTAAAAATAGATAAAATAAGCAAAACACCACATAAGCAAAACATCAATTAAATAAATTAAAAGACTCAACCAACAATGGGAATTCAGAATCGGGGCGTTACAAAACTCACACCGGCTACTACCACCAAAAGGATGATAGAGCAGAACACACACACAATTTGACATCAACGAGATGACAGACCCACCACCAAAAGGATGACGGAGCAAACTCACACGGGCTACAACCATCGAAAGGATGATAGAGCAAAACACTTGCACAATCTGGAACCGACGAGATGACATACCCACCACCAAAAGGGTGACGGAGCAAACTCACACCGGATACTACCATCAAAAGGGCGATTGAGGAAAACACTCAGACAATCTAACCCTGACGAGATGACAGACCCACCACCAAAAGGATGACAGAGCAAACTCACACCGGCTACTACCACTAAAAGGGCGATTGAGCAAAACACTCGCACAATCTGACACTGACGAGATGACAAACCCACCACCAAAAGGATGACAGAGCAAACTCACATCGGCTACTACCACAAAAAGGGCGATTGAGCAAGACAATCTTATAATCTGACACGGACGAGATGAAAAACCCACCACCAAAAGGATGACGGAGCAAACTCACATTGGCTACTACCACCAAAAGGATGATAGAGCAAAACACACTCACACAATCTAGCATCAACGAGATGACACACCTACCACCAAAAGGATGATGGAGGGAACCCACACCAGCTACTACCACCAAGAGGATGATAGAGCAAAACAACCGCACAATTTGACATCAACAAGATGAGAGACACCCCACCAAAAGGATGACAGAGCAAACTCACACCGGCTACTGCCGCCAAAAGGATGATAGAGCAAAACACGTATAATCTGCAACAGACGAGATCTCAAACCCACCAACAAAAGGACGACGGAGAAAACTCACACCGGCTACTACCACCAAAAGGATGATATAGCAGAACACACGCATAATTTGACATCAACGAGATGACAGACCCACCACCAAAAGGATGACGGAGCAAACTCACACGGGCTACAACCATCGAAAGGATGATAGAGCAAAACACTTGCACAATCTGGAACCGACGAGATGACATACCCACCACCAAAAGGGTGACGGAGCGAACTCACACCGGATACTACCATCAAAAGGGCGATTGAGGAAAACACTCAGACAATCTGACCCTGACGAGATGACAGACCCATCACCAAAAGGATGACAGAGCAAACTCACACCGGCTACTACCACTAAAAGGGCGATTGAGAAAAACACTCGCACAATCTGACACTGACGAGATGACAAACCCACCACCAAAAGGATGACAGAGCAAACTCACATCGGCTACTACCACAAAAAGGGCGATTGAGCAAGACAATCTTATAATCTGACACGGACGAGATAACAAACCCACCACCAAAAGGATGACGGAGCAAACTCACATTGGCTACTACCACCAAAAGGATGATAGAGCAAAACACACTCACACAATCTAGCATCAACGAGATGACACACCTACCACCAAAAGGATGATGGAGGGAACCCACACCAGCTACTACCACCAAGAGGATGATAGAGCAAAACAACCGCACAATTTGACATCAACAAGATGAGAGACACCCCACCAAAAGGATGACAGAGCAAACTCACACCGGCCACTGCCGCCAAAAGGATGATAGAGCAAAACACGTATAATCTGCAACAGACGAGATCTCAAACCCACCAACAAAAGGACGACGGAGAAAACTCACACCGGCTACTACCACCAAAAGGATGATATAGCAGAACACACGCATAATTTGACATCAACGAGATGACAGACCCACCACCAAAAGGATGACGGAGCAAACTCACACGGGCTACAACCATCGAAAGGATGATAGAGCAAAACACTTGCACAATCTGGAACCGACGAGATGACATACCCACCACCAAAAGGGTGACGGAGCGAACTCACACCGGATACTACCATCAAAAGGGCGATTGAGGAAAACACTCAGACAATCTAACCCTGACGAGATGACAGACCCACCACCAAAAGGATGACAGAGCAAACTCACACCGGCTACTACCACTAAAAGGGCGATTGAGAAAAACACTCGCACAATCTGACACTGACGAGATGACAAACCCACCACCAAAAGGATGACAGAGCAAACTCACATTGGCTACTACCACAAAAAGGGCGATTGAGCAAGACAATCTTATAATCTGACACGGACGAGATGACAAACCCACCACCAAAAGGATGACGGAGCAAACTCACATTGGCTACTACCACCAAAAGGATGATAGAGCAAAACACACTCACACAATCTAGCTTCAACGAGATGACACACCTACCACCAAAAGGATGATGGAGGTAACCCACACCAGCTACTACCACCAAGAGGATGATAGAGCAAAACAACCGCACAATTTGACATCAACAAGATTAGAGACACCCCACCAAAAGGATGACAGAGCGAACTCACACCGGCTACTGCCGCCAAAAGGATGATAGAGCAAAACACGTATAATCTGCAACAGACGAGATCGCAAACCCACCAACAAAAGGACGACGGAGCAAACTCACACCGGCTACTACCACCAAAAGGATGATAGAGCAGAACACACGCACAATTTGACATCAACGAGATGACAGACCCACCACTAAAAGGATGACGGAGCAAACTCACACGGGCTACAACCATCGAAAGGATGATAGAGCAAAACACTTGCACAATCTGGAACCGACGAGATGACAGACCCACCACCAAAAGGGTGACGGAGAGAACTCACACCGGATACTACCATCAAAAGGGAGATTGAGGAAAACACTCGGACAATCTGACACTGACGAGATGACAGACCCACCACCAAAAGGATGACAGAGCAAACTCACACCGGCTACTACCACCAAAAGGGCGATTAAGCAAAACACTCGCACAATCTGACACAAACGAGATGAAAGACCCACCACCAAAAGGATGACAGAGCAAACTCACATCGGCTACTACAACCAAAAGGGCGATTGAGAAAGACAATCTTATAATCTGACACGGACGAGATGACAAACCCACCACCAAAAGGATGACGGAGCAAACTCACATTGGCTACGACCACCAAAAGGATGATAGAGCAAAACACACTCACACAATCTGGCGTCAACGAGTTGACACACCTACCAACAAAAGGATGATGGAGGTAACCCACACCAGCTACTACCACCAAGAGGATGATAGAGCAAAACAATCGCACAATTTGACATCAACAAGATGAGAGACGCCCCACCAAAAGGATGACAGAGCAAACTCACACCGGCCACTGCCGCCAAAAGGATGATAGAGCAAAACACGTATAATCTGCAACAGACGAGATCTCAAACCCACCAACAAAAGGACGACGGAGAAAACTCACACCGGCTACTACCACCAAAAGGATGATATAGCAGAACACACGCATAATTTGACATCAACGAGATGACAGACCCACCACCAAAAGGATGACGGAGCAAACTCACACGGGCTACAACCATCGAAAGGATGATAGAGCAAAACACTTGCACAATCTGGAACCGACGAGATGACATACCCACCACCAAAAGGGTGACGGAGCGAACTCACACCGGATACTACCATCAAAAGGGCGATTGAGGAAAACACTCAGACAATCTAACCCTGACGAGATGACAGACCCACCACCAAAAGGATGACAGAGCAAACTCACACCGGCTACTACCACTAAAAGGGCGATTGAGCAAAACACTCGCACAATCTGACACTGACGAGATGACAAACCCACCACCAAAAGGATGACAGAGCAAACTCACATCGGCTACTACCACAAAAAGGGAGATTGAGCAAGACAATCTTATAATCTGACACGGACGAGATGACAAACTCACCACCAAAAGGATGACGGAGCAAACTCACATTGGCTACTACCACCAAAAGGATGATAGAGCAAAACACACTCACACAATCTAGCATCAACGAGATGACACACCTACCACCAAAAGGATGATGGAGGGAACCCATACCAGCTACTACCACCAAGAGGATGATAGAGCAAAACAACCGCACAATTTGACATCAACAAGATGAGAGACACCCCACCAAAAGGATGACAGAGCAAACTCACACCGGCTACTGCCGCCAAAAGGATGATAGAGCAAAACACGTATAA
Source organism: Lathyrus sativus (assembly GCA_963859935.3). Taxonomy (NCBI): domain Eukaryota; kingdom Viridiplantae; phylum Streptophyta; class Magnoliopsida; order Fabales; family Fabaceae; genus Lathyrus; species Lathyrus sativus. The sequence continues at coordinate 267,707 of CAWUDS030001735.1, read as the reverse complement.
TCTGCAACAGACGAGATCTCAAACCCACCAACAAAAGGACGACGGAGAAAACTCACACCGGCTACTACCACCAAAAGGATGATATAGCAGAACACACGCATAATTTGACATCAACGAGATGACAGACCCACCACCAAAAGGATGACGGAGCAAACTCACACGGGCTACAACCATCGAAAGGATGATAGAGCAAAACACTTGCACAATCTGGAACCGACGAGATGACATACCCACCACCAAAAGGGTGACGGAGCGAACTCACACCGGATACTACCATCAAAAGGGCGATTGAGGAAAACACTCAGACAATCTGACCCTGACGAGATGACAGACCCACCACCAAAAGGATGACAGAGCAAACTCACACCGGCTACTACCACTAAAAGGGCGATTGAGAAAAACACTCGCACAATCTGACACTGACGAGATGACAAACCCACCACCAAAAGGATGACAGAGCAAACTCACATCGGCTACTACCACAAAAAGGGCGATTGAGCAAGACAATCTTATAATCTGACACGGACGAGATAACAAACCCACCACCAAAAGGATGACGGAGCAAACTCACATTGGCTACTACCACCAAAAGGATGATAGAGCAAAACACACTCACACAATCTAGCATCAACGAGATGACACACCTACCACCAAAAGGATGATGGAGGGAACCCACACCAGCTACTACCACCAAGAGGATGATAGAGCAAAACAACCGCACAATTTGACATCAACAAGATGAGAGACGCCCCACCAAAAGGATGACAGAGCGAACTCACACCGGCTACTGCCGCCAAAAGGATGATAGAGCAAAACACGTATAATCTGCAACAGACGAGATGACAAACCCACCAACAAAAGGACGACGGATGAAACTCACACCGGCTACTACCACCAAAAGGATGATAGAGCAGAACACACACACAATTTGACATCAACGAGATGACAGACCCACCACCAAAAGGATGACGGAGCAAACTCACACGGGCTACAACCATCGAAAGGATAATAGAGCAAAACACTTGCACAATCTGGAACCGACGAGATGACATACCCACCACCAAAAGGGTGACGGAGCGAACTCACACCGGATACTACCATCAAAAGGGCGATTGAGGAAAACACTCAGACAATCTAACCCTGACGAGATGACAGGCCCACCAACAAAAGGATGACAGAGCAAACTCACACCGGCTACTACCACTAAAAGGGCGATTGAGCAAAACACTCGCACAATCTGACACTGACGAGATGACAAACCCACCACCAAAAGGATGACAGAGCAAACTCACATCGGCTACTACCACAAAAAGGGCGATTGAGCAAGACAATCTTATAATCTGACACGGACGAGATGACAAACCCACCACCAAAAGGATGACGGAGCAAACTCACATTGGCTACTACCACCAAAAGGATGATAGAGCAAAACACACTCACACAATCTAGCATCAACGAGATGACACACCTACCACCAAAAGGATGATGGAGGGAACCCACACCAGCTACTACCACCAAGAGGATGATAGAGCAAAACAACCGCACAATTTGACATCAACAAGATGAGAGACACCCCACCAAAAGGATGACAGAGCAAACTCACACCGGCTACTGCCGCCAAAAGGATGATAGAGCAAAACACGTATAATCTGCAACAGACGAGATCTCAAACCCACCAACAAAAGGACGACGGAGAAAACTCACACCGGCTACTACCACCAAAAGGATGATATAGCAGAACACACGCATAATTTGACATCAACGAGATGACAGACCCACCACCAAAAGGATGACGGAGCAAACTCACACGGGCTACAACCATCGAAAGGATGATAGAGCAAAACACTTGCACAATCTGGAACCGACGAGATGACATACCCACCACCAAAAGGGTGACGGAGCGAACTCACACCGGATACTACCATCAAAAGGGCGATTGAGGAAAACACTCAGACAATCTAACCCTGACGAGATGACAGACCCACCACCAAAAGGATGACAGAGCAAACTCACACCGGCTACTACCACTAAAAGGGCGATTGAGAAAAACACTCGCACAATCTGATACTGACGAGATGACAAACCCACCACCAAAAGGATGACAGAGCAAACTCACATTGGCTACTACCACAAAAAGGGCGATTGAGCAAGACAATCTTATAATCTGACACGGACGAGATGACAAACCCACCACCAAAAGGATGACGGAGCAAACTCACATTGGCTACTACCACCAAAAGGATGATAGAGCAAAACACACTCACACAATCTAGCTTCAACGAGATGACACACCTACCACCAAAAGGATGATGGAGGTAACCCACACCAGCTACTACCACCAAGAGGATGATAGAGCAAAACAACCGCACAATTTGACATCAACAAGATGAGAGACACCCCACCAAAAGGATGACAGAGCGAACTCACACCGGCTACTGCCGCCAAAAGGATGATAGAGCAAAACACGTATAATCTGCAACAGACGAGATCGCAAACCCACCAACAAAAGGACGACGGAGCAAACTCACACCGGCTACTACCACCAAAAGGATGATAGAGCAGAACACACGCACAATTTGACATCAACGAGATGACAGACCCACCACTAAAAGGATGACGGAGCAAACTCACACGGGCTACAACCATCGAAAGGATGATAGAGCAAAACACTTGCACAATCTGGAACCGACGAGATGACAGACCCCCCACCAAAAGGGTGACGGAGAGAACTCACACCGGATACTACCATCAAAAGGGAGATTGAGGAAAACACTCGGACAATCTGACACTGACGAGATGACAGACCCACCACCAAAAGGATGACAGAGCAAACTCACACCGGCTACTACCACCAAAAGGGAGATTAAGCAAAACACTCGCACAATCTGACACAAACGAGATGAAAGACCCACCACCAAAAGGATGACAGAGCAAACTCACATCGGCTACTACAACCAAAAGGGCGATTGAGAAAGACAATCTTATAATCTGACACGGACGAGATGACAAACCCACCACCAAAAGGATGACGGAGCAAACTCACATTGGCTACGACCACCAAAAGGATGATAGAGCAAAACACACTCACACAATCTAGCATCAACGAGATGACACACCTACCACCAAAAGGATGATGGAGGGAACCCACACCAGCTACTACCACCAAGAGGATGATAGAGCAAAACAACCGCACAATTTGACATCAACAAGATGAGAGACACCCCACCAAAAGGATGACAGAGCAAACTCACACCGGCCACTGCCGCCAAAAGGATGATAGAGCAAAACACGTATAATCTGCAACAGACGAGATCTCAAACCCACCAACAAAAGGACGACGGAGAAAACTCACACCGGCTACTACCACCAAAAGGATGATATAGCAGAACACACGCATAATTTGACATCAACGAGATGACAGACCCACCACCAAAAGGATGACGGAGCAAACTCACACGGGCTACAACCATCGAAAGGATGATAGAGCAAAACACTTGCACAATCTGGAACCGACGAGATGACATACCCACCACCAAAAGGGTGACGGAGCGAACTCACACCGGATACTACCATCAAAAGGGTGATTGAGGAAAACACTCAGACAATCTGACCCTGACGAGATGACAGACCCACCACCAAAAGGATGACAGAGCAAACTCACACCGGCTACTACCACTAAAAGGGCGATTGAGAAAAACACTCGCACAATCTGACACTGACGAGATGACAAACCCACCACCAAAAGGATGACAGAGCAAACTCACATTGGCTACTACCACAAAAAGGGAGATTGAGCAAGACAATCTTATAATCTGACACGGACGAGATGACAAACCCACCACCAAAAGGATGACGGAGCAAACTCACATTGGCTACTACCACCAAAAGGATGATAGAGCAAAACACACTCACACAATCTAGCTTCAACGAGATGACACACCTACCACCAAAAGGATGATGGAGGTAACCCACACCAGCTACTACCACCAAGAGGATGATAGAGCAAAACAACCGCACAATTTGACATCAACAAGATGAGAGACACCCCACCAAAAGGATGACAGAGCGAACTCACACCGGCTACTGCCGCCAAAAGGATGATAGAGCAAAACACGTATAATCTGCAACAGACGAGATCGCAAACCCACCAACAAAAGGACGACGGAGCAAACTCACACCGGCTACTACCACCAAAAGGATGATAGAGCAGAACACATGCACAATTTGACATCAACGAGATGACAGACCCACCACTAAAAGGATGACGGAGCAAACTCACACGGGCTACAACCATCGAAAGGATGATAGAGCAAAACACTTGCACAATCTGGAACCGACGAGATGACAGACCCACCACCAAAAGGGTGACGGAGAGAACTCACACCGGATACTACCATCAAAAGGGAGATTGAGGAAAACACTCGGACAATCTGACACTGACGAGATGACAGACCCACCACCAAAAGGATGACAGAGCAAACTCACACCGGCTACTACCACCAAAAGGGCGATTGAGCAAAACACTCGCACAATCTGACACAAACGAGTTGAAAGACCCACCACCAAAAGGATGACAGAGCAAACTCACATCGGCTACTACCACCAAAAGGGCGATTGAGAAAGACAATCTTATAATCTGACACGGACGAGATGACAAACCCACCACCAAAAGGATGACGGAGCAAACTCACATTGGCTACGACCACCAAAAGGATGATAGAGCAAAACACACTCACACAATCTGGCGTCAACGAGTTGACACACCTACCACCAAAAGGATGATGGAGGCAACCCACACCAGCTACTACCACCAAGAGGATGATAGAGCAAAACAACCGCACAATTTGACATCAACAAGATGAGAGACGCCCCACCAAAAGGATGACAGAGCGAACTCACACCGGCTACTGCCGCCAAAAGGATGATAGAGAAAAACACGTATAATCTGCAACAGACGAGATGACAAACCCACCAACAAAAGGACGACGGATGAAACTCACACCGGCTACTACCACCAAAAGGATGATAGAGCAGAACACACACACAATTTCACATCAACGAGATGACAGACCCACCACCAAAAGGATGACGGAGCAAACTCACACGGGCTACAACCATCGAAAGGATGATAGAGCAAAACACTTGCACAATCTGGAACCGACGAGATGACAGACCCACCACAAAAAGGGTGACGGAGCGAACTCACACCGGATACTACCATCAAAAGGGCGATTGAGGAAAACACTCGGACAATCTGACCCTGACGAGATGACAGACCCACCACCAAAAGGATGACAGAGCAAACTCAAACCGGCTACTACCACTAAAAGGGCGATTGAGCAAAACACTCGTACAATCTGACACTGACGAGATGACAAACCCACAACCAAAAGGATGACAGAGCAAACTCACATCGGCTACTACCACAAAAAGGGAGATTGAGCAAGACAATCTTATAATCTGACACGGACGAGATGACAAACCCACCACCAAAAGGATGACGGAGCAAACTCACATTGGCTACTACCACCAAAAGAATGATAGAGCAAAACACACTCACACAATCTGGCATCAACGAGATGACACACCTACCACCAAAAGGATGATGGAGGGAACCCACACCAGCTACTACCACCAAGAGGATGATAGAGCAAAACAACCGCACAATTTGACATCAACAAGATGAGAGACGCCCCACCAAAAGGATGACAGAGCGAACTCACACCGGCTACTGCCGCCAAAAGGATGATAGAGCAAAATGTATAATCTGCAACAGACGAGATGACAAACCCACCAACAAAAGGACGACGGAGCAAACTCACACCGGCTACTACCACCAAAAGGATGATAGAGCAGAACACACGCACAATTTGACATCAACGAGATGACAGACCCACCACCAAAAGGATGACGGAGCAAACTCACACGGGCTACAACCATCGAAAGGATGATAGAGCAAAACACTTGCACAATCTGGAACCGACGAGATGACAGACCCACCACCAAAAGGGTGACGGAGCAAACTCACACCGGATACTACCATCAAAAGGGTGATTGAGGAAAACACTCGGACAATCTGACCTTGACGAGATGACAGACCCACCACCAAAAGGATGACAGAGCAAACTCACACCGGCTACTACCACTAAAAGGGCGATTGAGCAAAACACTCGCACAATCTGACACAAACGAGATGAAAGACCCACCACCAAAAGGATGACAGAGCAAACTCACATCGGCTACTACCACCAAAAGGGCGATTGAGCAAGACAATCTTATAATCTGACACGGACGAGATGACAAACCCACCACCAAAAGGATGACGGAGCAAACTCACATTGGCTACTACCACCAAAAGGATGATAGAGCAAAACACACTCACACAATCTGGCATCAACGAGTTGACACACCTACCACCAAAAGGATGATGGAGGGAACCTGTTGCGGTGGAAATAGGATTACAAACTATTAATTAGTTTGAATCGCAATTCAATTCACAACCGCTCTTTGATTTATCCGAAGGAAAAGGTCAAAAAGGGAAAACCTATTTTGCATCGTAAACACAATGCGGGGAAAGATCTAGGGTTCGGGGGTTGGTTAAATTTAGGGAAGGTATTAGCACCCTAAACTTCTGTAGTACTCTACAGGAACCTTTTGTTCAAATGTTTACTATTTGCTTTATTTATTTGCTTAAGGTATATGTACAAAGGGATTAAAAGTGAGAAAATAAACCTAAGGGGTTAATTCTAAGTTTACTCGGCAAGACATCGCATCTTGTGCCTACATATCCTTACGGGAATGGAATCAGAGTAACTGTAGTTCCCCTCAAAAGGGAGGTTAGAGACTTCTTGACTGTGGTCAAGGTCTCAAGGGGAAGATTAATTTTAATTTTCGAAAAAATGGTTTTAACTTAATTATCTACAAATTAAAAAAAGATTTGATATTATTATTTTTTTTTAAAGAATGTTTTTTGTTATTATTCTTAAAAGGTTTTTAATTTTGTTATAGAAAAAAAAGTTTCTAATTTTCTTTATTTAAAAAAGGCAACTTTAATACTTAATCTTTTTTCAAATTAACTAAATATGAAAAAGAAAAAAGAAAAAAAAGGTTTTAAAACATTTTAAAAACAACAAAAAATGAAAAGGGTTGGGCCGATCATCACTCCCGGACCCAACCCGGTTAGTGTGAATACATCAAAACATTAATTTAGGGTTTCACTCCCTATTGTCCCCTTTGCGGCGCCATCGTTACTTCGTCTTCCTCGCCGTCTTTCTCGCTATGATTCTCTCTGATCGTGTTGGAAATCCTGAAATCAAACCGAACCATGTTAAAAGTGACAACACTATGTTCTTTACTTACGTTTTTCGTTCGCAATCAGTATCGAGGGGAGGCGATGATGACGGTGTTCTGAGCTTCAGAGGTAAAGGTATTTGCTCGTCGAACTTTAAACGGCGCCGGTGAATCCTCTCCACTCGGGTTGCCTCGTTTCGATCTCTCTCCCTTTCGCGACCGCTGGGGTTTGTTCGCGATCTTGCTCGCTTCGTCGCTTTGATGTTCTCCGCCGTTGTTGTCTTACAAAGACGATGGTGAGGACCTCGTTTCCTCTGAGTCTCGACCGTTTCTTCTTGTTCGCGCCGCCTAGGGTTTTGCTTGTGATTTGGCGTTAGGGTTTCACCATGGTGAGATTGTCCCTTTTTATAATTTCTGATTTGACTCTCTTTTGGGCCTCTGATTGTTGGATCGTGACTTGATTTTTGATACGATTTGCGAACCTGATATTTTCGATTTGATTGGGATTTTTTTTTGATACGATTCTGGGCTCGTGATTTGTTTCTGATACGATTTGCTGCTGATATTATTGGAATTGTGGCTTTGTAGATTCATATTTGATCTTCTTTCCTTTCTGATACAGATTTTGTTTTGGATATCCATCTGGTTTGATCTTCACGACTTTTCTTCTTCTTTTTTTTCAGAATCGGTACTATGCTTTGGTCGAGTTAAACGCCGTCGAGGATGGTCACATGGTGATGATGACTTTAAGTCTGAACCTTCTGGTGCTACTTCTGGTTTTGACGCCGCGGTTGCTTTTGACAGTTGCTTTTGATAGTTCTGCTGTGTTCTGTTGAATTTGGTTCAAAACAGGGTTTCTGGGCTTGTTGCGGATGTGTTATCCAAACTCGATACGTCCTGACTTTTCTCCGAATTTTACTGTGATGCTAGGACTGAATCGATGAGCTTATGCCATTAATCTTTTTGAGTTGCCTCTGATAGATTGGCGTGAGTCTGGGCTATGATGCATGAACTGAGCCCAGACTCTCCCATGTGCCTTGCGCATTCGGTCGCAGGTATGACTTATTGATTCTACTTTACTCTGTCTGGTTGTGAAAACAGTCCTCTTGATTGTTGATTTTTCGGTGTTAACGTGGACTCAGATTGGTTCCTTGATATGGTATATTCTTACATTCACGTTTTTTTGTGACTTGCGAACTGACTACCTTCTGAGGTGTTTTGGCTGTGATATCAAACTGAAACTTGACCTTAATTCTGATTCTTCTGAACTTTTGGATACAGTGTTTGATGCAATTTGATGCAGCTTGTTTTGTATTTCATTTTTCTGTTCTGTTTGAACTTGGTGTTCATGAACTCACTTATGTGGTTCAGACTTGATGCAGTTTTGGTTGTGCACTTTTAGTTTGAATTTCCAATTACCAGTGGCTGTTTTGTTTATGCAGCTTATGAACTGTTATCAATTTTGTACATGATGTTGTTGTGGAATTTCAGGTGTTGGAAACTTTCGAAAACAAAAGTGATTCAGACCTGTCGGCATCCGGGTCTGAGTCCAAATTTACCTTTGTATCAGTTTGGAAATCCAACTGCGGCAAAAGCGAATCAGTCCCGCTTCTTTTATCACTTCTATCTCTCGGATGTCCCGCATCATAAGAACAAATGTTACTTGATCTGACGCCAACGGCGCGGATTGGTAACGGGGGTAGGATGCAGCTTCGGTTGTGCCACTCCCGGCACTCGATGATGACGCTGTTCTGAGAGTGTCGAAAACAAACTTCTAACCCTTTCCTGCTTCTGTTTTGTTTTGTTTTTCTTTGTGCAGGTTAATCGGAGGAGCATGGAGAAATGTCCAAGGGATGAACATCATGAAGAACACTTATGGATGTTTAGGACGTAGGATTTTTAGGATAGGAGTAACATCTGTAATTGTATTTTTACAGCAGTTCAGAATGTGAAACAATTTACTCTTTTTTGTATAATGATATCCTTTATGAAATAAAAATGCCAGAACTTCTTTTATATATCCATGACCGCTCAGTTTTGAATTTATTTGTATTTATCTCTAGTTAAAAAATTATAAACGTTTGTGAATCAATCCACAAATATTTAAATTCATTAACATAGTCATAAACCATAAATATTCCCGAATGATATTCTTGTTCATGCACTTGTCTCATTTGTAGTCCTAATCTCATCACCTGATTAAATTCACTTGCATTCCAACTTAAATGCTAACCAACAATTTTATAACCAAACACGGATGTGCGCCGTAATCACAACAGATTCAGTATCAACAATAACATTGCCCGTAATTGAATTCCACTGACCAAATGCTAAGGGCAACAACCCAATAATACCCAATTAAATTGTGCCTTATTAACAGAAACGGAAGTGTGCCGGAAATAAGCCACGAGCAATAAAATAGGTCTTAAATCCAGTTGGGCCCGACAAATTTCAATACCGAACACATCGAATTGGCGCCTTGATATAGTCAAACCTGGTGATAAATAAATGCCTCAGAAATAGTGTCTCAAGTGTCTCAAAGCTCAGTAACAGCCCACGTAAAATGACCAAAATACCCCTGGAACCAATCCTGCAAAACAAATACCTCCATGACTTGATAGTGGTTAGCAAATGCACAGATGAGATGCTATGCGAAATGACTGACTAAATATAAGGGTAAAATTTGGGGTATTACAGTTGCCCCTATTTAAATAGCTACACCGGATGATTTGAGTGGCGGAGACTCGAGGGATCATGGTGGAGGGATTTAAATATAGATAACCGAAAATTTTGCCCTTATATGCGGCGATATGCAACGCTATAGACAAAACGAGAACAGATTAATGCAGATGATATGATGCGTATGCTGGAATGATGAATGCAAAAATGCTGACGAATGCGACGACACAGGGACAAACGCTACGGGAAGAAACACACCGGGGAGAACGACGCGCTGGGACGCAGTACAACCCTGAGGAATTCTAAAATGATGGTCAACTGGTGCGAACACGACCAATTGGGAACGAGATTCTCAAATGGAGATGACACCTGTGAGACGGCCTCACTGGGGAATCTAAAAGTAAAACTGGATCATGTACGACTGCAAGATTGATCACAGAATGCTGGAGCATTGAGCAAAGAATAACATCCAAGCTTCTGTAAACTATCTCTCGTGACAGGATCAAACGGACTTTTCGGGAATCCGTGGCAAATATACAGGATAAAAAAACCGGCTGTATGCCAAAATAAATGGACTTTAAGAATAAGATCCTTAAATGGAGATGGAACCTATGAGATGACCTCCACTTGGGAATGTCTAATAATAAAACAGGACCTACACGGTTGCAAGATCGATTACAGAACTCTGGAGCATTGAGCAAAGAATAACATCCAAGCTTCTATAAACTATCCTTCATGATGGGATCGGACGGACTTTTCGGAAATCCGCATCAAATATACAGGGTAAAGACCGGCTGTATGCCAAAATAAATGGACTTTAATGGGAAATGCCCTGATAAGCTTCTCGAGGGAGAACTGTCACTTATCGTTGAAAGGGACTTACATGCCAAAACGGATAAGCACTCAAATAAAGAGGCTGCTGCTTATCTGATATATAAATCTTCTCATATTTAAGGTCGGTGCCTGGAATACGTTTCAGATTCTTCTTTTACTAAAGGATAAAATAAACTTCTTCATACTTCTGAGGACAGCGCGTCGGGTATGATTCCACTTCTTCTTTTGCTAAAGGGTAAACTGAACTTCCTCATACTTCAAGATCTGTGCTCTCCTGAATATGTTTCGGCTCCTTCTTTTACTAAAGGGTAAATGAACTTCTTCATACTTCAAGATTTGTGCTCTCCTGAATATGATTCCGCTCCTTCTTTTACTAAAGGGTAAATGAACTTCTTCATACTTCAAGATCGTGCTCTCCTGAATATGATTTCGCTCCTTCTTTTACTAAAGGGTAAATGAACTTCTTCATACTTCAAGATCGTGCTCTCCTGAATATGATTCCGCTCAAACCTCCCCGTATTTCAAGATCGTGCTCTCCTGAATACGATTTGGTTCAAACCTCCCTATACTTCAGGACGACAGGGAAAATGGAAGCCCAACTGCTCAATGGAGATGGCCATTTGCTGTGAGTCATAACGAAGATAGGATTGGCTTCTCAGTGCGAGAAATGTCGCATACCGATGTTGTAAGATGTAAAGTGAGATTTTCCAGGCGTGAACTGGCGTGCATCTGTAAAGGATTGTGATTGAAAGATAGTGCAAAATAAATGCACGTCCGGGTACAGTCGCATATCTGCCAAGGTAGGGTGAATATTTTTTTAGATGGTGCAAAATAAATGCACGTCTGGTGGGGCTCGACGACCGACAAGACTGAGATTCAATCTAGGACCGAGCTAGAAAGAAAAATGGCAATCAAGACTCCATCAAGGGAATGAACTCGAAGGGTAAATATCTTATCCTGGCGAGGAAAGATAGCTGAAGTAACCGTCATCCACGAGGATCGAGCTCTGTGGGGAAACTGGAAACACATATGTATTTTATGCTTAGGGCTGACAATCTATTTGGAGAGAATGGACAAACCCAGTTACTCGGCGGTAACAACCAATGATGGCGACACAATGAAACTATGCATGCTAACGCGTATGTTAATGAATATGTTAATATGAATGTATGTTAACGTCTATGTAGTTAAATATGCAAGATGTTATGAAATGAGTATGTAATGAGTACGTAATGAATATGTAATGAATATATAATGAATATGTAATGAATATGTAATGAAATAGGCATGTGATGCTTATGCCCTTGCGTATACTGACGAAACAGACTAGAGACAGGACGAGAGATGAAATAAACATCTCGACGGAGATACCCTGCGTTCTATGCAACCAATACGTCAATCATGGGTAAGAAAGATCAATGGTAGAACCAAGTCTGGTTTTAAAGTTCTGAATTCTCTGGGGAGAAGGTAATCTGCTTGGGTGCACAGTATCCTGTCTTCACATGGGGAGAAGAAAACTTGAGGGACACTTTCGAGTTACCCAAGAAAAAGTTGTCAGCTTATAGTCTCTCTGGGGACTGTGATGAGCAATGATTTAAAAGTGTTTCTGCAACAATGAGATTCTTCGAGGAGTGAAGAGATCCTTCCGAAATTTCCACTAGTCAAAGTAATTTCTTATATTTCAATTGCGTTTTCGAAGAACAGTTTTAAAAATTTTCAATGCACCTTTCATTTCAAAATTTTTAAGAATAAATGCATTTTGCATAACAATAGAAAACAAGAGTAATGCACCAAGGAATGTGAGTAACAAAATGGTATCTTTTGTTAAAGGGTGGCAGCTTGCTGAAGGCATAGCTCCACAGATGATAATGCTTTGAAATTGGCAACATGGGAAAAGGTTACATTGAATCCAACGACACCTACTAACACTAATAACTAAGACTAATCCAGAATCTTGCTTTGGACGAGGATGAAAGAACTGGAGAATGGCTCTCCTGTGGAAAGTGTGTTTGCGATAACCGGTGTTTTCTGATGCAATGAAGTGCCTTTGTCCCTAACTTTTGCCTGGACCGCCCTTTCGGGTTTTCAACCCACCGGGACGCTCTTTTTTGCCTAAGTCGCCCTTTCGGGTTTTCAACTTAGCGAGCTTTTTATTATTATTTCTTTTTCTTCAACCCTTACTTTTGCCTAAGTCGCCTTTTGCAGGTTTTCAACTTAGCGGGTTTTTAGGCATAATATTTTCGGACTGCATCAGAATTCACGGGATGTGCAAGCTCTTCGCCATCCATTGTTGTAAGTATCAGAGACCCTCCGGAGAAAATAGTCTTTACAACAAATGGGCCTTCATAATTGGGCATCCACTTTCCACGCATATCTTTATGCACTGGCAAGATCTTTTTGAGTACGAGCTCTCCTTGACGGAACTCACGGATACGAATCTTCTTATCAAATGCTCTTTTCATCCGTTTCTGATATAATTGCCCATGGCACATAGCTGTCATGCGTTTCTCGTCAATGAGATTCAACTGATCCAGTCTGTCTTGAGCCCACTCAGCTTCATCAAGTTCAGCTTCCATCAACACCCTTAAAGAAGGTATCTCTACTTCAATGGGGAGTACAACATCCATTCCATACACCAATGAGAAAGGTGTTGCCCCTGTCGAAGTTCACACTGAGGTCCTGTATCCATGCAAAGCAAACGGTAACATCTCATGCCAATCTTTGTAAGTCACGACCATTTTTTGCAGGATTTTCTTGATATTCTTATTCGCAGCTTCAACAGCCCCATTCATCTTAGGACGGTATGGAGAAGAATTGTGATGAGTGATCTTGAAACTGTCACACAACTCCTTCATAGTCTTGTTATTCAGATTGGTGCCATTGTCAGTTAGTATCCGACTTGGAATTCCATAACGGCAGATAATTTCTTTCCTGACGAAGCGGGCAACCACTTGCTTAGTCACGTTGGTGTAGGAGGCAGCCTCTACCCACTTGGTGAAATAATCAATAGCAACAAGGATAAAACGATGACCGTTAGAAGCCTTCGGCTCAATTGCCCCAATCATGTCAATGCCCCACATTGAGAACGGCCATGGTGAAGACAAAACATTTAACGGTGATGGAGGCACATGCATTTTATCAGCGTAAATTTGGCACTTATGGCATCTCCTGGCGTATTGGATGCAGTCAGCTTCCATGGTCAGCCAATAATATCCAGCCCTTAGCATCTTCTTAGACATAGCATAACCATTGACATGAGTTCCGAAGGTCCCCTCGTGAATCTCTTGTAGTAACATGTCCGCTTCCCGTTTATCAACACATCTGAGCAAAACCATGTCGTAATTTCTTTTGTATAACACACCATTACTGATAAAGAATTTTGAAGCCAGTTTTCTCAACGTTTTCTTGTCCAGACCAGTAGCACCATCGGGATACTCTTGCTTGACTAGATAGTTCTTGATATCATGAAACCAAGGTTTTTCATCCACTTCATCCTCTTCAACTACCTGACAATAAGCGGGCTCAACTTTGCGTTCAATATGGATAAGAGGTGCTTCATTAACGAATTTAACCTTCCACATGGATGCTAACATGGCTAAAGCATCAGCAACTTGGTTCTCAGATCTAGGAACATGCTCGAACTCTATCTCGTCGAAATACTTAATCAGCTCGACAATGTAGTCCTTGTAAGGGATTAACTTCTCATTCTTCGTTTCCCATCTGCCTTGTACTTGGTAAATAACCAAGGCTGAGTCACCACTTACTTTAAGAAGTTTGATTCGGAGGTGAATTGCTGCTTCGAGGCCGAGAATGCATGCCTCATACTCCGCGACGTTATTAGTACACTCAAAGTCTAACCTTGTTGTAAACGGAGTGAATCCACCCTTTGGGTTCATCAAAACGGCGCCTATACCATGCCCATTGAAATTCGAGGAACCATCAAACATCATCCTCCACCAAAGACCTGGTTCTGGACCTTCGCTCGGATCTGGCTCTTCACAATCCCTCTTGATCAACAAAATATCCTCATCGGGAAAGTCAAACTTAAGAGGTTCATAATCTTCAACTGGCTGATCTGCAAGATAATCCGACAAAATACTACCCTTAATTGCCTTCTGGGGTACATACTGGATGTCATATTTGGATAACAACATGTGCCAACGGGCTAGCCTCCCGGTTTGAGCAGGTTTTTCAAGGATATACTTGATCGGATCCATTTTAGAAATCAACAATGTGGTATGACAGACCATGTATTGCCGGAGGCGCCTAGCGGCCCATGCCAACGCACAACAAGTTTTCTCCAATGGTGAGTATCTGTTTTCACAATCGGTAAACTTCTTGCTCAGATAATAAATCGCATGTTCCTTTCTTCCAGTCTCATCATGTTGCCCAAGCACACAACCCATAGACTTCTCAGGAACAGTAAGGTACATAAACAACGGTCTTCCAGGTACGGGAGGAATCAGAATAGGGGGTCTTGCAAATAACTCTTAATTTTCTCAAACGCTTTCTGACAATCAGGGTTCCACTCAACCGTCTGCCCCTTACAAAGCAATTTGAATATCGGCTCACAAGTAGCGGTCATGTTAGAGATAAACCTAGAAATATAATTCAAACGCCCAAGAAAACCTCTAACTTGTGTCTCGGTTTGCGGAGCTGGCATATCTTGAATAGCTCGGACTTTGTCAGGATCTACCTCAATCCCTCGTTGGCTAACAATAAAACCAAGCAATTTTCCAGATCTGACACCGAAGGTACATTTAGCAGGATTCAATTTCAACTGATATTTCCTGAGTCGTTCAAACAACTTCACCAAATGGCATAGATGTTCCTCTTCACTCTGAGATTTGGCTATCATATCGTCCACATACACCTCGATCTCTTTGTGCATCATATCGTGAAAAAGAGTTGTCATAGCGCGTTGGTAGGTTGCCCCTGCGTTCTTCAAACCGAAGGGCATGACTTTGTAGCAAAAGGTCCCCCAAGGAGTAATGAAAGTAGTCTTCTCTCGATCATCGGGATCCATTTTGATCTGATTATAGCCAGAGAAACCATCCATAAATGAGAACAACGCAAAACTGGCTATATTGTCTACAAGTGTATCAATATGTGGCAGAGGGAAGTCATCTTTCGGACTTGCTTTGTTTAGATCCCTGTAATCCACACACATCCTAACTTTACCATCTTTCTTGGGCACTGGCACAATGTTGGCAACCCAATCTGGATATTTTGCAACTGCCAAGAAACCTGCATCTAACTGTTTTTTAACCTCATCTCGAATTTTCAAAGCCATGTCGGGTCTCGTTCTTCGAAGCTTTTGTTTGATAGGTGGACAATCTGGCTTAAGTGGCAACTTGTGAACAACAATATCTGTGTCCAGACCAGGCATATCTTGATACGACCACGCAAACACATCAATATATTCTTTTAACAATTCAATCAACCTCTGCTTAACCTCGGTCCCAAGCATTGCACCAATCTTGACCTCTTTCTTGTTCTCATCTGTACTAAGATTAATTAAGTCCACCTGCTCTTTATGCGGTTGAAGCTCTGTGTACTCGTACTCAATCAATCTTGTCAGTTCAGCGGGTACTTCAAAACCTTCTTCGCCCTCGTCTTCAGCTTGATTGATGGATGCATCCCAGTTAGGAGTATCAATAGAGTCATTGGATCCAACAAGGTTTGCGATGTCTCTGCATGATGGAAGGCTTACTTAATTAAAATGCTCGAAGATGTGTAAGATAAGAAATGAAATGCTATTTTTTTGTTTTATTTTTTTGGAAAAAGGTTGCCAACTTCATTTTTTAAAAAGTGGAAACGAAAAATGCAAATGAACCAAAGTGGATTTGAACAAAATGCCTTTATTAATATCCTTTTAAAAATGAAAGGTGGCCCAATAAAAACGACCCTATAGCCTTGGGCAGAGCTACGAATTTTTAAATGAAGAACGCTAAAATTACTTTGACACTGGAAAGATAACAGGGATCTCTACGGCCTCCCAGTTGTTCAAAGCTGCATCACCCTTAAACACCAGGTTGCTCAGATCTTCATCTTCTTCACAGTCACTGACGACATTGACTTGGAAACCTCCGCTGACAAATACCTCTTGGATAACCTTCGGATGCCCTTCGACGGTTGTGGCAGCTCCATTCTGAGTTGGTTTGTAACCCAACCCAAAGCGATCAGTCTTGGTCTTGACATCAATTACCTCTCCCCAACCTTCCGGAATGCCCCTGTCAATTGTTGATTTGGTACTCCTCAGAGATGCAAAAGATGGATTACCCTGGCCCACCGTCTCTTCGACTTCTATCAGAACAGCATTGGCGATTTCGAGTGCTTGAAAGGAGATTTCCAAAGCATTCTCATCGGCTTCGATGTAACGGAAAGAAGACAGGTTACTGACCATCAGATCCTCCTCACCGTGTATAATAACTAACTTTTCATCGATCACGAACTTCATCTTTTGATGTAACATTGAGGTTACTGCCCTAGCGGCATGAATCCACAGCCTTCCAAGTAAGCAGCTGTAATTGGGATTAATGTCCATGACTTAAAACGTGATATTAAAAACTTGCGGGCCAATCAGGATAGGAAGCTCAACCTCCCCCATTACCGACCGGCGGGAACCATCGAAAGCCTTGACGATCAAGGGAGTAGGTTTCAACACAGTCTCTTTGAAGACCAACTTATCAAGAACCCTCTTGGGTAGAACATTCAAAGAAGAACCGGTGTCCACTAGCACTCTCGCTAAATTGTCTTCCTGGCATTTCACTGATATATGTAAAGCACGATTATGATTCGGACCCTCCTTTGGCAACTCTTCATTGCTGAAACTAAGGGTGTTACATGCGGTCAAGTTGGCAATCACACTATCAAACCGGTTGGCGCTAATATCTTGATCCACATGTGCTTGAGTCAAAACTTTCTGCAAGGCCGTCCTATGAGCGGGTGAACTCATCAACGGAGATAAAATCGAAATCTTGGAAGGAGTCTGATGAAGTTGATCGATAACTTTATAGTCACTTTTCTTGATGATCCTCAAAAAATCAGCATCTTCATCATTCGTAACGGCTCCCTTACCTTTGTCTTTGGCAGGCACTGGGATACTAGTTGTTTCCTTAAGTGGGACCTCATTGGAACGGGGAGTATACACACAGCCACTGCGAGTCATCCTGCCTGCCTCTGCGATATTAGTCACAGTGTCCTTAACCTCTTCATTTGGAATAATCTTCCCAGACTCCTTGTCAATCATCGTCACGTCATACTTCCAAGGTACAGCTTTAGGATCACTGAAAGGAAACGGACTTGGTCTTCGAATAACTATAGGCTTAGGCTGATTCGCCTCAGGGATTGACGACTTTGGTATGTCGAACACGGGATTGGCAGGACTTGCCCCTGACAGATTAAACACTGGTACCTTACCCTTTGATTCAGGCTGATGGAAGACAGGCTCAACCACAGCGACTTCATCCTTCTTGGCTTGGCTTGTCACTTGTAAAACACCCTCGTTAATCAAACTCTGAACATCATCCTGAACCAACACACAACCCTTAATACTGGCTTCACAACTCGCGCATGCAACATGGGAAGTATCTACCAGACCGGCTTCAAACAGCTTCGCATGGAATATCTTAAGAGGAGTCTTAATCTGATCAACATCAAGGACATAACCTTCCTCAGAATCGGCACTAATGGAATTAACACTCTCATGGTTAGGAAAAGGGTTCTTCTTAACATTCGGTTGAGGATCTTCAAATGACAAAATCTTCTTTTCCAATAAATCCCTGACAAGATTTTTGAGAGCATAACAGTTCTCCAGATCGTGACCAGGCGCACCCTCATGAAATAAACAATGAGCAGCGGCGTTGTAATTGGCGGGTAGAGGATTAGGAGGCGGCCCCAAAGCTCGAGTAGTAAGTAGACCTTGCTTGACTAATGAGGGATACAACTCGGTGAAAGTCATTGGAATCGGCGGACAAGGTTTATACGGTCTCTTGTTAGGAACATTATGGCGAGGAGCCGGATTCCTTGGCTGTTGATGGGCAGGAGCGTTGGGCGCTTGTTGATAGCTGATAGGAGGCGGATAAACAGGAGATTGTTGCATAGGTTGATACATAGGAACCTATTGATTGAAAGAAGGCGCAACAGCTGCCACATAGGGTTGTTGAGCATACTGGATCGGGTACCCTTGAGGTTGAGCATAACCTTGCGGATATCGATAAAATTGGTCTCTTCTTCTACCAGAGGATATAGCATTAGTCTCCCCTTCTTTCTTCTTCTGAGAGCTATACGGAGGTTTCTTCGGCTGATCCTTGGAAACACCATGATTACTTGTCATTTTACCGCTTTTCATACCCAATTCAATCTTGACACCCACAACCACGATGTCAGAGAAATTTGAAGTCACACTACCCACCATTCTTTCGTAAAATTCTGGATGAACCGTGTCTACAAACCAATCAGCTAACTCTTTCTCGGTCAAAGGAGGTTCTACTTGCGAAGCAATCTCTCTCCACCTTTGAGCGTACTCTTTGAATGTCTCAGAACTCTTTTGTGACATACTCAACAACTGTCTTCTGTCAGGAGCCAAATCCATATTGTACTTGTAGTGTTTGATGAAAGCGTCAGATAAATCTTGGAAACTCTTAATGCGAGACTGGTCCAAAGTTAAGTACCATTTGGAAGAAGCACCCTTCAAACTATCTTGGAAGCAATGAATCATCAGTTTATCATTCTCAACATGGGCAGCCATTTTGCGATAGTACATGATCAGATGACTCTTAGGACAAGTGGCACCTTCATAACGATCGAAGTTCGGAGTTTTGAACTTCGGGGGAATAACCAAACCTGAGACCAAACAAACGTCCCTTGCAGCAGTCCCAAAAATTTGACCGCCCTCTACTTTTCTTAATCTCTGGACGATAGTGTCTACCTCCTCACGAAGCTTGTCGTGTTTCTCATAACCTTCAACATTCTCATCAAGAATATCAAAGACTGTCTCATTGAAATACGGTTGCGCACGGGTGTGTACAACAGGTGGTGCAAAGATAGGAGCCCCCCTAGAAACTTCAGAAAATAAAGGAACGACTTGCTGAACAGGCTGATTAATCGGAAGAGTGGCTTGAGGAGGCACAAAACCGGGAGCCAGACCATAAGGTGGGTCCCTTGCTACGGTCACATTCGGTGGAGGGTCCACAGTAACGCCAATAATCTCGGAAACAACAGTGGGCTGGGTATCCATTTTAGCATTCATGACATGTAACAATTCCATCATACGCCCCATACCCCCTCGCAGGTCTTCAAGTTCATTGCTAAGGCGATCAATCTCTTTCGTCTGATCCTCCATTCTCTTCCGAGTTTGAGCTCTGGTGTTGTACTGGTGCCGAGGACTCAGGGTGACGAAACTGGAAGGCGAGAGAACCGAACATGAGAGAACGGAAGACACATGCAATGCAAGAAAGTAAATGATGCTATGATGCAAATGCAAATGAAGATTTCATGGAATTCAAACGTTTAAGAATGTCGTGGGGTACCAAAATTTTTTCTTGTTTTTCATTTTTATTTTATCCCGCGATATAAATGATGTTTGAATTCCATGAAATACAATGTAATGGGATGCTTTATGGATGCCATACACATGAGTACACAAAACCCTAGGTTAAAAGTCATGCGTGGAGTTAAGGTTTACCCATCCCCAAAAGGAGTGTACTATAGGTTAGTTGTACCTGCCGAACAAGGTTCTAAAAAGTGCCCAAAGTCATCAGCCCATCTTTCGGATATTACCGACCTTCCGATTGACTCGGGGGTTAATAATATTCTCAAGAGAACCTCCTTCGAGTGTAGTATCGCGTAGCAACCGTTGTAGGATTACTCCCACATAGCTCCCGCACTATGTCCTAAATAAGGCCAAAGTGGTGTTAAGGTACTACGGTCCTCAATATCACAGACTCCAATCGACCATGGAAAAAGTTTTCACGATTATACTCGATCAACCGAACCATTTTCGAAAAAGTCTCAACTGAGCGGTGATTCTCGAATCAGCTTGGTCGGGACTCACTCCCTATAAGCCTCATCGAAGATATCCCCATCCTATAATAATGTCACTAGTCCGGGCGTAGGACTTATCTCACAACACAAGGAACAATCCCAAACCAGAGCACAAATATATACATGCAAAATAACAAAACAAGTAGCAATAAATATGAACAAATTAGGGATAACCCTCAAGAATTAAGAGTCATTCCCCAGTGAAGTCGCCATTTTCTGTTGCGGTGGAAATAGGATTACAAACTATTAATTAGTTTGAATCGCAATTCAACTCACAACCGCTCTTTGATTTATCCGAAGGAAAAGGTCAAAAAGGGAAAACCTATTTTGCATCGTAAACACAATGCGGGGAAATATCTAGGGTTCGGGGGTTGGTTAAATTTAGGGAAGGTATTAACACACTAAACTTCTGTAGTACTCTACAGGAACCTTTTGTTCAAATGTTTACTATTTGCTTTATTTATTTGCTTAAGGTATATGTACAAAGGGATTAAAAGTGAGAAAATAAACCTAAGGGGTTAATTCTAAGTTTACTCGGCAAGACATCGCATCTTGTGCCTACATATCCTTACGGGAATGGAATCAGAGTAACTGTAGTTCCCCTCAAAAGGGAGGTTAGAGACTTCTTGACTGTGGTCAAGGTCTCAAGGGGAATAAACGCGTCTTAAGGACACGCTTACGTGGAGTGTAGGAACTCCAAATCTCTACATTGAAATGTTAAGTTGTGTTAGGGTTAAATTAGGTTAGGTTAAGTTAGGGATTCCGCGGCGGGAAACCCTAAAATGAGCGTGGCGGCTCTTTGACCTAATGCTAGGGATAAAAATTGTAATTTTGCCTGCGGCTAGGCATTTGTGAAAATTAGGGTTTGTGAGGTTGTAAGGGTTTGAAGTTGAGGACTATTGGCGCGGCGACCAAAAGCTAGACCTAACCTTCGAATATGTGTAATGTAACAGAATAATTGATGAATGTGTGAGATAATTGAATTATACGAGCAGGGAAATGATGACAGAAATTAAAATCATACACGCAGAAAATAAAAGGCAGAAATTAAAACGCGATTATTAGGGTTTGCGAGGTTACAACCGAGAAGCAGTTACAATAATGATAAAACCTAAATAAAACACCACGCAATAATAGTGAACATGAGCTGCAAAAGATGAACACCCGTTAGTAAACAAAGTTAGACAGTAATGGGACGGGTCAGGAGGAAAAATGCAATATTGAAGATTTTTGTTGTTTTTTTTTTTCAAAGAAAGGAATTTGATTAAATTAAGAGAGGTTAATATAAACAAGATTAATTTTAATTTTCGAAAAAATGGTTTTAACTTAATTATCTACAAATTAAAAAAAGATTTGATATTATTATTTTTTTTAAAGAATGTTTTTTTGTTATTATTCTTAAAAGGTTTTTAATTTTGTTATAGAAAAAAAAGTTTCTAATTTTCTTTATTTAAAAAAGGCAACTTTAATACTTAATCTTTTTTCAAATTAACTAAATATGAAAAATAAAAAATAAAAAAAAGGTTTTAAAACATTTTAAAAACAACAAAAAATGAAAAGGGTTGGGCCGGTCATCACTCCCGGACCCAACCCGGTTAGTGTGAATACATCAAAACATTAATTTAGGGTTTCACTCCTTATTGTCCCCTTTGCGGCGCCATCGTTACTTCGTCTTCCTCGCCGTCTTTCTCGCTATGATTCTCTCTGATCGTGTTGGAAATCCTGAAATCAAATCGAACCATGTTAAAAGTGACAACACTATGTTCTTTACTTACGTTTTTCGTTCGCAATCGGTATCGAGGGGAGGCGATGATGACGGTGTTCTGAGCTTCAGAGGTAAAGGTATTTGCTCGTCGAACTTTAAACGGCGCCGGTGAATCCTCTCCACTCGGGTTGCCTCGTTTCGATCTCTCTCCCTTTCGCGACCGCTGGGGTTTGTTCGCGATCTTGCTCGCTTCGTCGCTTTGATGTTCTCCGCCGTTGTTGTCTTACAAAGACGATGGTGAGGACCTCGTTTCCTCTGAGTCTCGACCGTTTCTTCTTGTTCGCGCCGCCTAGGGTTTTGCTTGCGATTTGTCCGTTAGGGTTTCACCATGGTGAGATTGTCCCTTTTTATAATTTCTGATTTGACTCTCTTTTGGGCCTCTGATTGTTGGATCGTGACTTGATTTTTGATACGATTTGCGAACCTGATATTTTCAATTTGATTGGGACTTTTTTTTATACGATTCTGGGCTCGTGATTTGTTTCTGATATGATTTGCTGCTGATATTATTGGAATTGTGGCTTTGTAGATTCCTATTTGATCTTCTTTCCTTTCTGATACAGATTTTGTTTTGGATATCCATCTGGTTTGATCTTCACGACTTTTCTTCTTTTTTTTTCAGAATCGGTACTATGCTTTGGTCGAGTTAAACACCGCCGAGGATGGTCACATGGTGATGATGACTTTAAGTCTGAACCTTCTGGTGCTACTTCTGGTTTTGACGCCGCGGTTGCTTTTGACAGTTGCTTTTGATAGTTCTGCTGTGTTCTGTTGAATTTGGTTCAAAACAGGGTTTCTGGGCTTGTTGCGGATGTGTTATCCAAACTCGATACGTCCTTACTTTTCTCCGAATTTTACTGTGATGCTCGGACTGAATCGATGAGCTTATGCCATTAATCTTTTTGAGTTGCCTCTGATAGATGGGCGTGAGTCTGGGCTATGATGCATGAACTGAGCCCAGACTCTCCCATGTGCCTTGCGCATTCGGTCGCAGGTATGACTTATTGATTCTACTTTACTCTGTCTGGTTGTGAAAACAATCCTCTTGATTGTTGATTTTTCGGTGTTAACGTGGACTCAGATTGGTTCCTTGATATGGTATATTCTTACATTCACGTTTTTTTGTGACTTGCGAACTGACTACCTTCTGAGGTGTTTTGGCTGTGATATCAAACTGAAACTTGACCTTAATTCTGATTCTTCTGAACTTTTGGATACAGTGTTTGATGCAATTTGATGCAGCTTGTTTTGTATTTCATTTTTCTGTTCTGTTTGAACTTGGTGTTCATGAACTCACTTATGTGGTTCAGACTTGATGCAGTTTTGGTTGTGCACTTTTAGTTTGAATTTCCAATTACCAGTGGCTGTTTTGTTTATGCAGCTTATGAACTGTTATCAATTTTGTACATGATGCTGTTGTGGAATTTCAGGTGTTGGAAACTTTCGAAAACAAAAGTGATTCAGACCTGCCGGCATCCGGGTCTGAGTCCAAATTTACCTTTGTATCAGTTTGGAAATCCAACTGCGGCAAAAGCGAATCAGTCCCGCTTCTTTTATCACTTCTATCTCTCGGATGTCCCGCATGATAAGAACGAATGTTACTTGATCTGACGCCAACGGCGCGGATTGGTAACGAGGGTAGGACACAGCTTCGGTTGTGCCACTCCCGGCACTCGATGATGACGCTGTTCTGAGAGTGTCGAAAACAAACTTCTAACCCTTTCCTGCTTCTGTTTTGTTTTGTTTTTCTTTGTGCAGGTTAATCGGAGGAGCATGGAGAAATGTCCAAGGGATGAACATCATGAAGAACACTTATGGATGTTTAGGACTTAGGATTTTTAGGATAGGAGTAACATCTGTAATTGTATTTTTACAGCAGTTCAGAATGTGAAACAATTTACTCTTTTTTGTATAATGATATCCTTTATGAAATAAAAATGCCAGAACTTCTTTTATATATCCATGACCGCTCAGTTTTGAATTTATTTGTATTTATCTCTAGTTAAAAAATTATAAACGTTTGTGAATCAATCCACAAATATTTAAATTCATTAACATAGTCATAAACCATAAATATTCCCAAATGATATTCTTGTTCATGCACTTGTCTCATTTGTAGTCCTAATCTCATCACCTGATTAAATTCACTTGCATTCCAACTTAAATGCTAACCAACAATTTTATAACCAAACACGGATGTGCGCCGTAATCACAACAGATTCAGTATCAACAATAACATTGCCCGTAATTGAATTCCACTGACCAAATGCTAAGGGCAACAACCCAATAATACCCAATTAAATTGTGCCTTATTAACAGAAACGGAAGTGTGCCGGAAATAAGCCACGAGCAATAAAATAGGTCTTAAATCCAGTTGGGCCCGGCAAATTTCAATAACGAACACATCGAATTGGCGCCTTGATATAGTCAAACCTGGTGATAAATAAATGCCTCAGAAATAGTGTCTCAAGTGTCTCAAAGCTCAGTAACAGCCCACGTAAAATGACCAAAATACCCCTGGAACCAATCCTGCAAAACAAATACCTCCATGACTTGATAGTGGTTAGCAAATGCACAGATGAAATGCTATGCGAAATGACTGACTAAATATAAGGGTAAAATTTGGGGTATTACAGAACCCACACCAGCTACTACCACCAAGAGGATGATAGAGCAAAACAACCGCACAATTTGACATCAACAAGATGAGAGACACCCCACCAAAAGGATGACAGAGCGAACTCACACCGGCTACTGCCGCCAAAACGATGATAGAGCAAAACACGTATAATCTGCAACAGACGAGATGACAAACCCACCAACAAAAGGACGACGGAGCCAACTCACACCGGCTACTACCACCAAAAGGATGATAGAGCAGAACACACGCACAATTTGACATCAACGAGATGACAGACCCACCACCAAAAGGATAACGGAGCAAACTCACACGGGCTACAACCATCGAAAGGATGATAGAGCAAAACACTTGCACAATCTGGAACCGACGAGATGACAGACCCACCACCAAAAGGGTGACGGAGCGAACTCACACCGGATACTACCATCAAAAGGGCGATTGAGGAAAACACTCGGACAATCTGACCCTGACGAGATGACAGACCCACCACCAAAAGGATGACAGAGCAAACTCACACCGGCTACTACCACCAAAAGGGCGATTGAGCAAATCACTCGCACAATCTGACACAAACGAGATGAAAGACCCACCACCAAAAGGATGACAGAGCAAACTCACATCGGCTACTACCACCAAAAGGGCGATTGAGCAAGACAATCTTATAATCTGACACGGACGAGATGACAAACCCACCACCAAAAGGATGACGGAGCAAACTCACATTGGCTACTACCACCAAAAGGATGATAGAGCAAAACACACTCACACAATCTGGCATCAACGAGATGACACACCTACCACCAAAAGGATGATGGAGGGAACCCACACCAGCTAATACCACCAAGAGGATGATAGAGCAAAACAACCGCACAATTTGACATCAACAAGATGAGAGACGCCCCACCAAAAGGATGACAGAGCAAACTCACACCGGCTACTGCCGCCAAAAGGATGATAGAGCAAAACACGTATAATCTGCAATAGACGAGATGACAAACCCACCAACAAAAGGACGACGGAGCAAACTCACACCGGTTACTACCACCAAAAGGATGATAGAGCAGAACACACGCACAATTTGACATCAACGAGATGACAGACCCACCACCAAAAGGATGACAGAGCAAACTCACACGGGCTACAACCATCGAAAGGATGATAGAGCAAAACACTTGCACAATCTGGAACCGACGAGATGACAGACCCACCACCAAAAGGGTGACGGAGCGAACTCACACCGGATACTACCATCAAAAGGGCGATTGAGGAAAACACTCGGACAATCTGACCCTGACGAGATGACAGACCCACCACCAAAAGGATGACAGAGCAAACTCACACCGGCTACTACCACTAAAAGGGCGATTGAGCAAAACACTCGCACAATCTGACACTGACGAGATGACAAACCCACCACCAAAAGGATGACAGAGTAAACTCACATCGGCTACTACCACAAAAAGGGCGATTGAGCAAGACAATCTTATAATCTGACACGGACAAGATGACAAACCCACCACCAAAAGGATGACGGAGCAAACTCACATTGGCTACTACCACCAAAAGGATGATAGAGCAAAACACACTCACACAATCTGGCATCAACGAGATGACACACCTACCACCAAAAGGATGATGGAGGGAACCCACACCAGCTACTACCACCAAGAGGATGATAGAGCAAAACAACCGCACAATTTGACATCAACAAGATGAGAGACGCCCCACCAAAAGGATGACAGAGCAAACTCACACCGGCTACTGCCGCCAAAAGGATGATAGAGCAAAACGTATAATCTGCAACAGACGAGATGATAAACCCACCAACAAAAGGACGACGGAGCAAACTCACACCGGCTACTACCACCAAAAGGATGATAGAGCAGAACACACGCACAATTTAACATCAACGAGATGACAGACCCACCACCAAAAGGATGACAGAGCAAACTCACACGGGTTACAACCATCGAAAGGATTATAGAGCAAAACACTTGCACAATATGGAACCGACGAGATGACAGACCCACCACCAAAAGGGTGACGGAGCGAACTCACACCGGATACTACCATCAAAAGGGCGATTGAGGAAAACACTCGAACAATCTGACACTGACGAGATGACATACCCACCACCAAAAGGATGACAGAGCACACTCACACCGGCTACTACCACCAAAAGGGCGATTGAGCAAAACACTAGCACAATCTGACACAAACGAGATGAAAGACCCACCACCAAAAGGATGACAGAGCAAACTCACATCGGCTACTACCACCAAAAGGGCGATTGAGAAAGACAATCTTATAATCTGACACGGACGAGATGACAAACCCACCACCAAAAGGATGACGGAGCAAACTCACATTGGCTACTACCACCAAAAGGATGATAGAGCAAAATACACTCACACAATCTGGCGTCAACGAGTTGACACACCTACCACCAAAAGGATGATGGAGGGAACCCACACCAGCTACTACCACCAAGAGGATGATAGAGCAAAACAACCGCATAATTTGACATCAACAAGATGAGAGACACCCCACCAAAAGGATGACAGAGCGAACTCACACCGGCTACTGCCGCCAAAAGGATGATAGAGCAAACCACGTATAATCTGCAACAGACGAGATGACAAACCCACCAACAAAAGGACGACGGAGCAAACTCACACCGGCTACTACCACCAAAAGGATGATATAGCAGAACACACGCATAATTTGACATCAACGAGATGACAGACCCACCACCAAAAGGATGACGGAGCAAATTCACACGGGCTACAACCATCGAAAGGATGATAGAGCAAAACACTTGCACAATCTGGAACCGACGAGATGACAGACCCACCACCAAAAGGGTGACGGAGCGAACTCACACCGGATACTACCATCAAAAGGGCGATTGAGGAAAACACTCGGACAATCTGACCCTGACGAGATGACAGACCCACCACCAAAAGGATGACAGAGCAAACTCACACCGGCTACTACCACTAAAAGGGCGATTGAGCAAAACACTCGCACAATCTGACACAAACGAGATGAAAGACCCACCACCAAAAGGATGACAGAGCAAACTCACATCGGCTACTACCACCAAAAGGACGATTGAGCAAGACAATCTTATAATCTGACACGGACGAGATGACAAACCCACCACCAAAAGGATGACGGAGCGAACTCACATTGGCTACTACCACCAAAAGCATGATAGAGCAAAACACACTCACACAATCTGGCATCAACGAGTTGACACACCTACCACCAAAAGGAAGATGGAGGGAACCCACACCAGCTACTACCACCAAGAGGATGATAGAGCAAAACAACCGCACAATTTGACATCAACAAGATGAGAGACACCCTACCAAAAGGATGACAGAGCGAACTCACACCGGCAACTGCCGCCAAAAGGATGATAGAGCAAAACACGTATAATCTGCAACAGACGAGATGACAAACCCACCAACAAAAGGACGACGGAGCAAACTCACACCGGCTACTACCACCAAAAGGATGATAGAGCAGAACACACACACAATTTGACATCAACGAGATGACAGACCCACCACCAAAAGGATGACGGAGCAAACTCACAAGGGCTACAACCATCGAAAGGATGATAGAGCAAAACACTTGCACAATCTGGAACCTACGAGATGACAGACCCACCACCAAAAGGGTGACGGAGCGAACTCACACCGGATACTACCATCAAAAGGGCGATTGAGGAAAACACTCGGACAATCTGACCCTGACGAGATGACAGACCCACCACCAAAAGGATGACAGAGCAAACTCAAACTGGCTACTACCACTAAAAGGGCGATTGAGCAAAACACTCGCACAATCTGACACTGACGAGATGACAAACCCACCACCAAAAGGATGACAGAGCAAACTCACATCGGCTACTACCACAAAAAGGGAGATTGAGCAAGACAATCTTATAATCTGACACGGACGAGATGACAAACCCACCACCAAAAGGATGACGGAGCAAACTCACATTGGCTACTACCACCAAAAGAATGATAGAGCAAAACACACTCACACAATCTGGCATCAACGAGATGACATACCTACCACCAAAAGGATGATGGAGGGAACTCACACCAGCTACTACCACCAAGAGGATGATAGAGCAAAACAACCGCACAATTTGACATTAACAAGATGAGAGACGCCCCACCAAAAGGATGACAAAGCGAACTCACACCGGCTACTGCCGCCAAAAGGATGATAGAGCAAAATGTATAATCTGCAACAGACGAGATGACAAACCCACCAACAAAAGGACGACGGAGCAAACTCACACCGGCTACTACCACCAAAAGGATGATAGAGCAGAACACACGCACAATTTGACATCAACGAGATGACAGACCCACCACCAAAAGGATGACGGAGCAAATTCACACGGGCTACAACCATCGAAAGGATGATAGAGCAAAACACTTGCACAATCTGGAACCGACGAGATGACAGACCCACCACCAAAAGGGTGACGGAGCGAACTCACACCGGATACTACCATCAAAAGGGCGATTGAGGAAAACACTCGGACAATCTGACCCTGACGAGATGACAGACCCACCACCAAAAGGATGACAGAGCAAACTCACACCGGCTACTACCACTAAAAGGGCGATTGAGCAAAACACTCGCACAATCTGACACAAACGAGATGAAAGACCCACCACCAAAAGGATGACAGAGCAAACTCACATCGGCTACTACCACCAAAAGGGCGATTGAGCAAGACAATCTTATAATCTGACACTTACGAGATGACAAACCCACCACCAAAAGGATGACGGAGCGAACTCACATTGGCTACTACCACCAAAAGCATGATAGAGCAAAACACACTCACACAATCTGGCATCAACGAGTTGACACACCTACCACCAAAAGGAAGATGGAGGGAACCCACACCAGCTACTACCACCAAGAGGATGATAGAGCAAAACAACCGCACAATTTGACATCAACAAGATGAGAGACACCCTACCAAAAGGATGACAGAGCGAACTCACACCGGCAACTGCCGCCAAAAGGATGATAGAGCAAAACACGTATAATCTGCAACAGACGAGATGACAAACCCACCAACAAAAGGACGACGGAGCAAACTCACACCGGCTACTACCACCAAAAGGATGATAGAGCAGAACACACACACAATTTGACATCAACGAGATGACAGACCCACCACCAAAAGGATGACGGAGCAAACTCACAAGGGCTACAACCATCGAAAGGATGATAGAGCAAAACACTTGCACAATCTGGAACCTACGAGATGACAGACCCACCACCAAAAGGGTGACGGAGCGAACTCACACCGGATACTACCATCAAAAGGGCGATTGAGGAAAACACTCGGACAATCTGACCCTGACGAGATGACAGACCCACCACCAAAAGGATGACAGAGCAAACTCAAACTGGCTACTACCACTAAAAGGGCGATTGAGCAAAACACTCGCACAATCTGACACTGACGAGATGACAAACCCACCACCAAAAGGATGACAGAGCAAACTCACATCGGCTACTACCACAAAAAGGGAGATTGAGCAAGACAATCTTATAATCTGACACGGACGAGATGACAAACCCACCACCAAAAGGATGACGGAGCAAACTCACATTGGCTACTACCACCAAAAGAATGATAGAGCAAAACACACTCACACAATCTGGCATCAACGAGATGACATACCTACCACCAAAAGGATGATGGAGGGAACTCACACCAGCTACTACCACCAAGAGGATGATAGAGCAAAACAACCGCACAATTTGACATTAACAAGATGAGAGACGCCCCACCAAAAGGATGACAAAGCGAACTCACACCGGCTACTGCCGCCAAAAGGATGATAGAGCAAAATGTATAATCTGCAACAGACGAGATGACAAACCCACCAACAAAAGGACGACGGAGCAAACTCACACCGGCTACTACCACCAAAAGGATGATAGAGCAGAACACACGCACAATTTGACATCAACGAGATGACAGACCCACCACCAAAAGGATGACGGAGCAAACTCACACGGGCTACAACCATCGAAAGGATGATAGAGCAAAACACTTGCACAATCTGGAACCGACGAGATGACAGACCCACCACCAAAAGGGTGACGGAGCGAACTCACACCGGATACTACCATCAAAAGGGCGATTGAGGAAAACACTCGGACAATCTGACCCTGACGAGATGACAGACCCACCACCAAAAGGATGACAGAGCAAACTCACACCGGCTACTACCACTAAAAGGGCGATTGAGCAAAACACTCGCACAATC
Source organism: Lathyrus sativus (assembly GCA_963859935.3). Taxonomy (NCBI): domain Eukaryota; kingdom Viridiplantae; phylum Streptophyta; class Magnoliopsida; order Fabales; family Fabaceae; genus Lathyrus; species Lathyrus sativus. The sequence goes on along the minus strand of CAWUDS030001735.1, from coordinate 236,125 downwards.
TGACACTGACGAGATGACAAACCCACCACCAAAAGGATGACAGAGCAAACTCACATCGGCTACTACCACAAAAAGGGCGATTGAGCAAGACAATCTTATAATCTGACACGGACGAGATGACAAACCCACCACCAAAAGGATGACGGAGCAAACTCACATTGGCTACTACCACCAAAAGGATGATAGAGCAAAACACACTCACACAATCTGGCATCAACGAGATGACACACCTACCACCAAAAGGATGATGGAGGGAACCCACACCAGCTACTACCACCAAGAGGATGATAGAGCAAAACAACCGCATAATTTGACATCAACAAGATGAGAGACGCCCCACCAAAAGGATGACAGAGCGAACTCACACCGGCTACTACCGCCAAAAGGATGATAGAGCAAAACGTATAATCTGCAACAGACGAGATGACAAACCCACCAACAAAAGGACGACGGAGCAAACTCACACCGGCTACTACCACCAAAAGGATGATAGAGCACAACACACGCACAATTTGACATCAACGAGACGACAGACCCACCACCAAAAGGATGACGGAGCAAACTCACACGGGCTACAACCATCGAAAGGATGATAGAGCAAAACACTTGCACAATCTGGAACCGACGAGATGACAGACCCACCACCAAAAGGGTGACGGAGCGAACTCACACCGGATACTACCATCAAAAGGGCGATTGAGGAAAACACTCGGACAATCTGACCGTGACGAGATGACAGACCCACCACCAAAAGGATGACAGAGCAAACTCACACCGGCTACTACCACCAAAAGGGCGATTGAGCAAATCGCTCGCACAATCTGACACAAACGAGATGAAAGACCCACCACCAAAAGGATGACAGAGCAAACTCACATTGGCTACTACCACCAAAAGGGCGATTGAGCAACACAATCTTATAATCTGACACGGACGAGATGACAAACCCACCACCGAAAGGATGATGGAGCAAACTCACATTGGCTACTACCGCCAAAAGGATGATAGAGCAAAACACACTCACACAATCTGGCATCAACGAGATGACACACCTACCACCAAAAGGATGATGGAGGGAACCCACACCAGCTACTACCACCAAGAGGATGATAGAGTAAAACAACCGCACAATTTGAGATCAACAAGATGAGAGACGCCCTACCAAAAGGATGACAGAGCGAACTCACACCGACTACTGCCTCCAAAAGGATGATAGAGCAAAACATGTATAATCTGCAACAGACGAGATGACAAACCCACCAACAAAAGGACGACGGAGCAAACTCACACCGGCTACTACCACCAAAAGGATGATAGAGCAGAACACACACACAATTTGACATCAACGAGATGACAAACCCACCACCAAATGGATGACGGAGCAAACTCACACGGGCTACAACCATCGAAAGGATGATAGAGCAAAACACTTGCACAATCTGGAACCGACGAGATGACAGACCCACCACCAAAAGGGTGACGGAGCGAACTCACACCGGATACTACCATCAAAAGGGCGATTGAGGAAAACACTCGGACAATCTGACCCTGACGAGATGACAGACCCACCACCAAAAGGATGACAGAGCAAACTCACACCGGCTACTACCACCAAAAGGGCGATTGAGCAAATCGCTCGCACAATCTGACACAAACGAGATGAAAGACCCACCACCAAAAGGATGACAGAGCAAACTCACATTGGCTACTACCACCAAAAGGGCGATTGAGCAACACAATCTTATAATCTGACACGGACGAGATGACAAACCCACCACCGAAAGGATGACGGAGCAAACTCACATTGGCTACTACCACCAAAAGGATGATAGAGCAAAACACACTCACACAATCTGGCATCAACGAGATGACACACCTACCACCAAAAGGATGATGGAGGGAACCCACACCAGCTACTACCACCAAGAGGATGATAGAGCAAAACAACCGCATAATTTGACATCAACAAGATGAGAGACGCCCCACCAAAAGGATGACAGAGCGAACTCACACCGGCTACTACCGCCAAAAGGATGATAGAGCAAAACGTATAATCTGCAACAGACGAGATGACAAACCCACCAACAAAAGGACGACGGAGCCAACTCACACCGGCTACTACCACCAAAAGGATGATAGAGCACAACACACGCACAATTTGACATCAACGAGACGACAGACCCACCACCAAAAGGATGACGGAGCAAACTCACACGGGCTACAACCATCGAAAGGATGATAGAGCAAAACACTTGCACAATCTGGAACCGACGAGATGACAGACCCACCACCAAAAGGGTGACGGAGCGAACTCACACCGGATACTACCATCAAAAGGGCGATTGAGAAAAACACTCGGACAATCTGACCGTGACGAGATGACAGACCCACCACCAAAAGGATGACAGAGCAAACTCACACCGGCTACTACCACCAAAAGGGCGATTGAGCAAATCGCTCGCACAATCTGACACAAACGAGATGAAAGACCCACCACCAAAAGGATGACAGAGCAAACTCACATTGGCTACTACCACCAAAAGGGCGATTGAGCAACACAATCTTATAATCTGACACGGACGAGATGACAAACCCACCACCGAAAGGATGATGGAGCAAACTCACATTGGCTACTACCGCCAAAAGGATGATAGAGCAAAACACACTCACACAATCTGGCATCAACGAGATGACACACCTACCACCAAAAGGATGATGGAGGGAACCCACACCAGCTACTACCACCAAGAGGATGATAGAGTAAAACAACCGCACAATTTGAGATCAACAAGATGAGAGACGCCCTACCAAAAGGATGACAGAGCGAACTCACACCGACTACTGCCTCCAAAAGGATGATAGAGCAAAACATGTATAATCTGCAACAGACGAGATGACAAACCCACCAACAAAAGGACGACGGAGCAAACTCACACCGGCTACTACCACCAAAAGGATGATAGAGCAGAACACACACACAATTTGACATCAACGAGATGACAAACCCACCACCAAATGGATGACGGAGCAAACTCACACGGGCTACAACCATCGAAAGGATGATAGAGCAAAACACTTGCACAATCTGGAACCGACGAGATGACAGACCCACCACCAAAAGGGTGACGGAGCGAACTCACACCGGATACTACCATCAAAAGGGCGATTGAGGAAAACACTCGGACAATCTGACCCTGACGAGATGACAGACCCACCACCAAAAGGATGACAGAGCAAACTCACACCGGCTACTACCACCAAAAGGGCGATTGAGCAAATCGCTCGCACAATCTGACACAAACGAGATGAAAGACCCACCACCAAAAGGATGACAGAGCAAACTCACATTGGCTACTACCACCAAAAGGGCGATTGAGCAACACAATCTTATAATCTGACACGGACGAGATGACAAACCCACCACCGAAAGGATGACGGAGCAAACTCACATTGGCTACTACCGCCAAAAGGATGATAGAGCAAAACACACACACAATCTGGCATCAACGAGATGACACACCTACCACCAAAAGGATGATGGAGGGAACCCACACCAGCTACTACCACCAAGAGGATGATAGAGCAAAACAACCGCACAATTTGAGATCAACAAGATGAGAGACGCCCCACCAAAAGGATGACAGAGCGAACTCACACCGGCTACTGCCGCCCAAAGGATGATAGAGCAAAACACGTATAATCTGCAACAGACGAGATGACAAACCCACCAACAAAAGGACGACGGAGGAAACTCACACCGGCTACTACCACCAAAAGGATGATAGAGCAGAACACACGCACAATTTGACATCAACGAGATGACAGACCCACCACCAAAAGGATGACGGAGCAAACTCACACGGGCTACAACCATCGAAAGGATGATAGAGCAAAACACTTGCACAATCTGGAACCGACGAGATGACAGACCCACCACCAAAAGGGTGACGGAGAGAACTCACACCGGATACTACCATCAAAAGGGCGATTGAGGAAAACACTCGGACAATCTGACCCTGACGAGATGATAGACCCACCACCAAAAGGATGACAGAGCAAACTCACACCGGCTACTACCACTAAAAGGGCGATTGAGCAAAACACTCGCACAATCTGACACTGACGAGATGACAAACCCACCACCAAAAGGATGACAGAGCAAACTCACATCGGCTACTACCACAAAAAGGGCGATTGAGCAAGACAATCTTATAATCTGACACGGACGAGATGACAAACCCACCACCAAAAGGATGACGGAGCAAACTCACATTGGCTACTACCACCAAAAGGATGATAGAGCAAAACACACTCACACAATCTGGCATCAACGAGATGACACACCTACCACCAAAAGGATGATGGAGGGAACCCACACCAGCTACTACCACCAAGAGGATGATAGAGCAAAACAACCGCACAATTTGACATCAACTAGATGAGAGACGCCCCACCAAAAGGATGACAGAGCGAACTCACACCGGCTACTGCCGCCAAAAGGATGATAGAGCAAAACACGTATAATCTGCAACAGACGAGATGACAAACCCACCAACAAAAGGACGACGGAGGAAACTCACACCGGCTACTACCACCAAAAGGATGATAGAGCAGAACACACGCACAATTTGACATCAACGAGATGACAGACCCACCACCAAAAGGATGACGGAGCAAACTCACACGGGCTACAACCATCGAAAGGATGATAGAGCAAAACACTTGCACAATCTGGAACCGACGAGATGACAGACCCACCACCAAAAGGGTGACGGAGAGAACTCACACCGGATACTACCATCAAAAGGGTGATTGAGGAAAACACTCGGACAATCTGACCCTGACGAGATGATAGACCCACCACCAAAAGGATGACAGAGCAAACTCACACCGGCTACTACCACTAAAAGGGCGATTGAGCAAAACACTCGCACAATCTGACACTGACGAGATGACAAACCCACCACCAAAAGGATGACAGAGCAAACTCACATCGGCTACTACCACAAAAAGGGCGATTGAGCAAGACAATCTTATAATCTGACACGGACGAGATGACAAACCCACCACCAAAAGGATGACGGAGCAAACTCACATTGGCTACTACCACCAAAAGGATGATAGAGCAAAACACACTCACACAATCTGGCATCAACGAGATGACACACCTACCACTAAAAGGATGATGGAGGGAACCCACACCAGCTACTACCACCAAGAGGATGATAGAGCAAAACAACCGCACAATTTGACATCAACTAGATGAGAGACGCCCCACCAAAAGGATGACAGAGCGAACTCACACCGGCTACTGCCGCCAAAAGGATGATAGAGCAAAACGTATAATCTGCAACAGACGAGATGACAAACCCACCAACAAAAGGACGACGAAGCAAACTCACACTGGCTACTACCACCAAAAGGATGATAGAGCAGAACACACGCATAATTTGACATCAACGAGATGACAGACCCACCACCAAAAGAATGACGGAGCAAACTCACACGGGCTACAACCATCGAAAGGATGATAGAGCAAAACACTTGCACAATCTGGAACCGACGAGATGACAGACCCACCACCAAAAGGGTGACGGAGCAAACTCACACCGGATACTACCATCAAAAGGGCGATTGAGGAAAACACTCGAACAATCTGACACTGACGAGATGACAGATCTACCACCAAAAGGATGATAGAGCAAACTCACACCGCCTACTACCACCAAAAGGGCGATTGAGCAAATCACTCGCACAATCTGACACAAACGAGATGAAAGACCCACCACCAAAAGGATGACAGAGCAAACTCACATCGGCTACTACCACCAAAAGGGAAATTGAGCAACACAATCTTATAATCTGACACGGACGAGATGACAAACCCACCACCAAAAGGATGACGGAGCAAACTAACATTGGCTACTACCGCCAAAAGGATGATAGAGCAAAACACACTCACACAATCTGGCATCAACGAGATGACACACCTACCACCAAAAGGATGATGGAAGAAACCCACACCAGCTACTACCACCAAGTGGATGATAGAGCAAAATAACCGCACAATTTGAGATCAACAAGATGAGAGACGCCCCACCAAAAGGATGACAGAGCGAACTCACACCGGCTATTGCCGCTAAAAGGATGATAGAGCAAAACACGTATAATCTGCAACAGACGAGATGACAAACCCACCAACAAAAGGACGACGGAGCAAACTCACACCGGCTACTACCACCAAAAGGATGATAGAGCAGAACACACGCACAATTTGACATCAACGAGATGACAGACCCACCACCAAAAGGATGACGGAGCAAACTCACACGGGCTACAACCATCGAAAGGATGATAGAGCAAAACACTTGCACAATCTGGAACCGACGAGATGACAGACCCACCACCAAAACGGTGACGGAGAGAACTCACACCGGATACTACCATCAAAAGGGCGATTGAGGAAAACACTCGGACAATTTGACCCTGACGAGATGACAGACCCACCACCAAAAGGATGACAGAGCAAATTCACACTGGCTACTACCACTAAAAGGGCGATTGAGCAAAACACTCGTACAATCTGACACTGACGAGATGACAAACCCACCACCAAAAGGATGACAGAGCAAACTCACATCGGCTACTACCACAAAAAGGGCGATTGAGCAAGACAATCTTATAATCTGACACGGACGAGATGACAAACCCACCACCAAAAGGATGACGGAGCAAACTCACATTGGCTACTACCACCAAAAGGATGATAGAGCAAAACACACTCACACAATCTGGCATCAACGAGATGACACACCTACCACCAAAAGGATGATGGAGGGAACCCACACCAGCTACTACCACCAAGAGGATGATAGAGCAAAACAACCGCACAATTTGACATCAACAAGATGAGAGACGCCCCACCAAAAGGATGACAGAGCGAACTCACACCGGCTACTGCCGCCAAAAGGATGATAGAGCAAAACGTATAATCTGCAACAGACGAGATGACAAACCCACCAACAAAAGGACGACGGAGCAAACTCACACCGGCTACTACCACCAAAAGGATGATAGAGCAGAACACACGCACAATTTGACATCAACGAGATGACAGACCCACCACCAAAACGATGACGGAGCAAACTCACACGGGCTACAACCATCGAAAGGATGATAGAGCAAAACACTTGCACAATCTGGAACCGACGAGATGACAGACCCACCACCAAAAGGGTGACGGAGCGAACTCACACCGGATACTACCATCAAAAGGGCGGTTGAGGAAAACACTCGAACAATCTGACACTGACGAGATGACAGACCTACCACCAAAAGGATGACAGAGCAAACTCACACCGCCTACTACCACCAAAAGGGCGATTGAGCAAATCACTCGCACAATCTGACACAAACGAGATGAAAGACCCACCACCAAAAGGATGACAGAGCAAACTCACATCGGCTACTACCACCAAAAGGGCGATTGAGCAACACAATCTTATAATCTGACACGGACGAGATGACAAACCCACCACCAAAAGGATGACGGAGTAAACTAACATTGGCTACTACCGCCAAAAGGATGATAGAGCAAAACACACTCACACAATCTGGCATCAACGAGATGACACACCTACCACCAAAAGGATGATGGAGGGAACCCACACCAGCTACTACCACCAAGAGGATGATAGAGCAAAACAACCGCACAATTTGAGATCAACAAGATGAGAGACGCCCCACCAAAAGGATGACAGAGCGAACTCACACCGGCTACTGCCGCTAAAAGGATGATAGAGCAAAACACGTATAATCTGCAACAGACGAGATGACAAACCCATCAACAAAAGGACGACGGAGCAAACTCACATCGGCTACTACCACCAAAAGGATGATAGAGCAGAACACACGCACAATTTGACATCAACGAGATGACAGACCCACCACCAAAAGGATGACGGAGAAAACTCACACGGGCTACAACCATCGAAAGGATGATAGAGCAAAACACTTGTACAATCTGGAACCGACGAGATGACAGACCCACCACCAAAAGGGTGACGGAGAGAACTCACACCGGATACTACCATCAAAAGGGCGATTGAGGAAAACACTCGGACAATCTGACCCTGACAAGATGACAGACCCACCACCAAAAGGATGACAGAGCAAACTCACACCGGCTACTACCACTAAAAGGGCGATTGAGCAAAACACTCGCACAATCTGACACTGACGAGATGACAAACCCACCACCAAAAGGATGACAAAGCAAACTCACATCGGCTACTACCACAAAAAGAGCGATTGAGCAAGACAATCTTATAATCTGACACGGACGAGATGACAAACCCACCACCAAAAGGATGACGGAGCAAACTCACATTGGCTACTACCACCAAAAGGATGATAGAGCAAAACACACTCACACAATCTGGCATCAACGAGATTACACACCTACCACCAAAAGGATGATGGAGGGAACCCACACCAGCTACTACAACCAAGAGGATGATAGAGCAAAACAACCGCACAATTTGAGATCAACAAGATGAGAGATGCCCTAACAAAAGGATGACAGAGCAAACTCACACCGGCTACTGCCGCCAAAAGGATGATAGAGCAAAACACGTATAATCTGCAACAGACGAGATGACAAACCCACCAACAAAAGGATGACGGAGAAAACTCACACCGGCTACCACCACCAAAAGGATGATAGAGCAGAACACACGCACAATTTGACATCAACGAGATGAATGACCCACCACCAAAAGGATGACAGAGCAAACTCACACGGGCTACAACCATCGAAAGGATGATAGAGCAAAACACTTGCACAATCTGGCACCGACGAGATGACAGACCCACCACCAAAAGGGTGACGGAGAGAACTCACACCGGATACTACCATCAAAAGGGCGATTGAGGAAAACACTCGGACAATCTGACCCTGACGAGATGACAGACCCACCACCAAAAGGATGACAGAGCAAACTCACACCGGCTACTACCACTAAAAGGGCGATTGAGCAAAACACTCGCACAATCTGACACTGACGAGATGACAAACCCACCACCAAAAGGATGACAGAGCTAACCCACATCGGCTACTACCACAAAAAGGGCGATTGAGCAAGACAATCTTATAATCTGACACGGACGAGATGACAAACCCACCACCAAAAGGATGACGGAGCAAACTCACATTGGCTACTACCACCAAAAGGATGATAGAGCAAAACACACTCACACAATCTGGCATCAACGAGATGACACACCTACCACCAAAAGGATGATGGAGGGAACCCACACCAGCTACTACCACCAAGAGGATGATAGAGCAAAACAACCGCACAATTTGACATCAACAAGATGAGAGACGCCCCACCAAAAGGATGACAGAGCGAACTCACATCGGTTACTGCCGCCAAATGGATGATAGAGCAAAACACGTATAATCTGCAACAGACGAGATGACAAACCCACCAACAACAGGACGACGGAGCAAACTCACACCGGCTACTACCACCAAAAGGATGATAGAGCAGAACACACGCACAATATGACATCAACGAGATGACAGACCCACTACCAAAAGGATGACGGAGCAAACTCACACGGGCTACAACCATCGAAAGGATGATAGAGCAAAACACTTGCACAATCTGGAACCGACGAGATGACAGACCCACCACCAAAACGGTAACGGAGAGCACTCACACCGGATACTACCATCAAAAGGGCAATTGAGGAAAACACTCGGACAATCTGACCCTGACGAGATGACAGACCCACCACCAAAAGGATGACAGAGCAAACTCACACCGGCTACTACCACTACAAGGGCGATTGAGCAAAATACTCGCACAATCTGACACTGACGAGATGACAAACCCACCACCAAAAGGATGACAGAGCAAACTCACATTGGCTACTACCACAAAAAGGGCGATTGAGCAAGACAATCTTATAATCTGACACGGACGAGATGACAAACCCACCACCAAAAGGATGACGGAGCAAACTCACATTGGCTACTACCACCAAAAGGATGATAGAGCAAAACACACTCACACAATCTGGCATCAACGAGATGACACACCTACCACCAAAAGGATGATGGAGGGAACCCACACCAGCTACTACCACCAAGAGGATGATAGAGCAAAACAACCGCACAATTTGAGATCAACAAGATGAGAGACGCCCTACCAAAAGGATGATAGAGCGAACTCACACCGGCTACTGCCGCCAAAAGGATGATAGAGCAAAACACGTATAATCTGCAACAGACAAGATGACAAACCCACCAACAAAAGGACGACGAAGCAAACTCACACCGGCTACTACCATCAAAAGGATGATAGAGCAGAACACATGCACAATTTGACATCAACGAGATGACAGACCCACCACCAAAAGGATGACGGAGCAAACTCACACGGGCTACAACCATCGAAAGGATGATAGAGCAAAACACTTGCACAATCTGGAACCGACGAGATGACAGACCCACCACCAAAAGGGTGACGGAGAGAACTCACACCGGATACTACCATCAAAAGGGCGATTGAGGAAAACACTCGGACAATCTGACCCTGACGAGATGACAGACCCACCACCAAAAGGATGACAGAGCAAACTCACACCGGCTACTACCACTAAAAGGGCGATTGAGCAAAACACTCGCACAATCTGACACTGACGAGATGACAAACCCACCATCAAAAGGATGACAGAGCAAACTCACATCGGCTACTACCACAAAAAGGGCGATTGAGCAAGACAATCTTATAATCTGACACGGACGAGATGACAAACCCACCACCAAAAGGATGACGGAGCAAACTCACATTGGCTATTACCACCAAAAGGATGATAGAGCAAAACACACTCACACAATCTGGCATCAACGAGATGACACACCTACCACCAAAAGGATGATGGAGGGAACCCACACCAGCTACTACCACCAAGAGGATGATAGAGTAAAACAACCGCACAATTTGAGATCAAGAAGATGAGAGACGCCCTACCAAAAGGATGACAGAGCGAACTCACACCGGCTACTGCCGCCAAAAGGATGATAGAGCAAAACACGTATAATCTGCAACAGACGAGATGACAAACCCACCAACAAAAGGACGACGGAGCAAACTCACACCGGCTACTACCATCAAAAGGATGATAGAGCAGAACACATGCACAATTTGACATCAACGAGATGACAGACCCACCACCAAAAGGATGACGGAGCAAACTCACACGGGCTACAACCATCGAAAGGATGATAGAGCAAAACACTTGCACAATCTGGAACCGACGAGATGACAGACCCACCACCAAAAGGGTGACGGAGAGAACTCACACCGGATACTACCATCAAAAGGGCGATTGAGGAAAACACTCGGACAATCTGACCCTGACGAGATGACAGACCCACCACCAAAAGGATGACAGAGCAAACTCACACCGGCTACTACCACTAAAAGGGCGATTGAGCAAAACACTCGCATAATCTGACACTGACGAGATGACAAACCCACCACCAAAAGGATGACAGAGCAAACTCACATCGGCTACTACCACAAAAAGGGCGATTGAGCAAGACAATCTTATAATCTGACACGGACGAGATGACAAACCCACCACCAAAAGGATGACTGAGCAAACTCACATTGGCTACTACCACCAAAAGGATGATAGAGCAAAACACACTCACACAATCTGGCATCAACGAGATGACACACCTACCACCAAAAGGATGATGGAGGGAACCCACACCAGCTACTACCACCAAGAGGATGATAGAGCAAAACAACCGCACAATTTGACATCAACAAGATGAGAGACGCCCCACCAAAAGGATGACAGAGCGAACTCACACCGGCTACTACCGCCAAATGGATGATAGAGCAAAACACGTATAATCTGCAACAAACGAGATGACAAACCCACCAACAAAAGGACGATGGAGCAAACTCACACCGGCTACTACCACCAAAAGGATGATAGAGCAGAACACACGCACAATTTGACATCAACGAGATGACAGACCCACCACCAAAAGGATGACGGAGCAAACTCACATGGGCTACAACCATCGAAAGGATGATAGAGCAAAACACTTGCACAATCTGGAACCGACGAGATGACCGACCCACCACCAAAAGGGTGACGGAGCGAACTCACACTGGAGACTACCATCAAAAGGGAGATTGAGGAAAACACTCGGACAATCTGACACTGACGAGATGACAGACCCACCACCAAAAGGATGACAGAGCAAACTCACACCGGCTACTACCACCAAAAGGGCGATTGAGCAAAACACTCGCACAATCTGACACAAACGAGATGAAAATCCCACCACCAAAAGGATGACAGAAAAAACTCACATCGGCTACTACCACCAAAAGGGCGATTGAGCAAGACAATCTTATAATCTGACACGGAAGAGATGACAAACCCACCACCAAAAGGATGACGGAGCAAACTCACATTGGCTACTACCACCAAAAGGATGATAGAGCAAAACACACTCACACAATCTGGCATCAACGAGTTGACACACCTACCACCAAAAGGATGATGGAGGGAACCCACACCAGCTACTACCACCAAGAGGATGATAGAGCAAAACAACCGCACAATTTGACATCAACAAGATGAGAGACACCCCACCAAAAGGATGATAGAGCGAACTCACACCGGCTACTGCCGCCAAAAGGATGATAGAGCAAAACACGTATAATCTGCAACAGACGAGATGACAAACCCACCAACAAAAGGACGACGGAGCAAACTCACACCGGCTACTACCACCAAAAGGATGATAGAGCAGAAAACACGCACAATTTGACATCAACGAGATGACAGACCCACCACCAAAAGGATGACGGAGCAAACTCACACGGGCTACAACCATCGAAAGGATGATAGAGCAAAACACTTGCATAATCTGGAACCGACGAGATGACCGACCCACCACCAAAAGGGTGACGGAGCGAACTCACACTAGAGACTACCATCAAAAGGGAGATTGAGGAAAACACTCGGACAATCTGACACTGACGAGATGACAGACCCACCACCAAAAGGATGACAGAGCAAACTCACACCGGCTACTACCACCAAAAGGGCGATTGAGCAAAACACTCGCACAATCTGACACAAACAAGATGAAAAACCCACCACCAAAAGGATGACAGAAAAAACTCACATCGGCTACTACCACCAAAAGGGCGATTGAGCAAGACAATCTTATAATCTGACACGGAAGAGATGACAAACCCACCACCAAAAGGATGACGGAGCAAACTCACATTGGCTACTACCACCAAAAGGATGATAGAGCAAAACACACTCACACAATCTGGCATCAACGAGTTGACACACCTACCACCAAAAGGATGATGGAGGGAACCCACACCAGCTACTACCACCAAGAGGATGATAGAGCAAAACAACCGCACAATTTGACATCAACAAGATGAGAGACACCCCACCAAAAGGATGATAGAGCGAACTCACACCGGCTACTGCCGCCAAAAGGATGATAGAGCAAAACACGTATAATCTGCAACAGACGAGATGACAAACCCACCAACAAAAGGACGACGGAGCAAACTCACACCGGCTACTACCACCAAAAGGATGATAGAGCAGAAAACACGCACAATTTGACATCAACGAGATGACAGACCCACCACCAAAAGGATGACGGAGCAAACTCACACGGGCTACAACCATCGAAAGGATGATAGAGCAAAACACTTGCATAATCTGGAACCGACGAGATGACCGACCCACCACCAAAAGGGTGACGGAGCGAACTCACACTAGAGACTACCATCAAAAGGGAGATTGAGGAAAACACTCGGACAATCTGACACTGACGAGATGACAGACCCACCACCAAAAGGATGACAGAGCAAACTCACACCGGCTACTACCACCAAAAGGGCGATTGAGCAAAACACTCGCACAATCTGACACAAACGAGATGAAAAACCCACCACCAAAAGGATGACAGAAAAAACTCACATCGGCTACTACCACCAAAAGGGCGATTGAGCAAGACAATCTTATAATCTGACACGGAAGAGATGACAAACCCACCACCAAAAGGATGACGGAGCAAACTCACATTGGCTACTACCACCAAAAGGATGATAGAGCAAAACACACTCACACAATCTGGCATCAACGAGTTGACACACCTACCACCAAAAGGATGATGGAGGGAACCCACACCAGCTACTACCACCAAGAGGATGATAGAGCAAAACAACCGCACAATTTGACATCAACAAGATGAGAGACACCCCACCAAAAGGATGATAGAGCGAACTCACACCGGCTACTGCCGCCAAAAGGATGATAGAGCAAAACACGTATAATCTGCAACAGACGAGATGACAAACCCACCAACAAAAGGACGACGGAGCAAACTCACACCGGCTACTACCACCAAAAGGATGATAGAGCAGAAAACACGCACAATTTGACATCAACGAGATGACAGACCCACCACCAAAAGGATGACGGAGCAAACTCACACGGGCTACAACCATCGAAAGGATGATAGAGCAAAACACTTGCATAATCTGGAACCGACGAGATGACCGACCCACCACCAAAAGGGTGACGGAGCGAACTCACACTAGAGACTACCATCAAAAGGGAGATTGAGGAAAACACTCGGACAATCTGACACTGACGAGATGACAGACCCACCACCAAAAGGATGACAGAGCAAACTCACACCGGCTACTACCACCAAAAGGGCGATTGAGCAAAACACTCGCACAATCTGACACAAACAAGATGAAAAACCCACCACCAAAAGGATGACAGAAAAAACTCACATCGGCTACTACCACCAAAAGGGCGATTGAGCAAGACAATCTTATAATCTGACACGGAAGAGATGACAAACCCACCACCAAAAGGATGACGGAGCAAACTCACATTGGCTACTACCACCAAAAGGATTATAGAGCAAAACACACTCACACAATCTGGCATCAACGAGTTGACACACCTACCACCAAAAGGATGATGGAGGGAACCCACACGAGCTACTACCACCAAGAGGATGATAGAGCAAAACAACCGCACAATTTGACATCAACAAGATGAGAGACACCCCACCAAAAGGATGATAGAGCGAACTCACACCGGCTACTGCCGCCAAAAGGATGATAGAGCAAAACACGTATAATCTGCAACAGACGAGATGACAAACCCACCAACAAAAGGACGACGGAGCAAACTCACACCGGCTACTACCACCAAAAGGATGATAGAGCAGAAAACACGCACAATTTGACATCAACGAGATGACAGACCCACCACCAAAAGGATGACGGAGCAAACTCACACGGGCTACAACCATCGAAAGGATGATAGAGCAAAACACTTGCATAATCTGGAACCGACGAGATGACCGACCCACCACCAAAAGGGTGACGGAGCGAACTCACACTAGAGACTACCATCAAAAGGGAGATTGAGGAAAACACTCGGACAATCTGACACTGACGAGATGACAGACCCACCACCAAAAGGATGACAGAGCAAACTCACACCGGCTACTACCACCAAAAGGGCGATTGAGCAAAACACTCGCACAATCTGACACAAACGAGATGAAAAACCCACCACCAAAAGGATGACAGAAAAAACTCACATCGGCTACTACCACCAAAAGGGCGATTGAGCAAGACAATCTTATAATCTGACACGGAAGAGATGACAAACCCACCACCAAAAGGATGACGGAGCAAACTCACATTGGCTACTACCACCAAAAGGATGATAGAGCAAAACACACTCACACAATCTGGCATCAACGAGTTGACACACCTACCACCAAAAGGATGATGGAGGGAACCCACACCAGCTACTACCACCAAGAGGATGATAGAGAAAAACAACCGCACAATTTGACATCAACAAGATGAGAGACACCCCACCAAAAGGATGATAGAGCGAACTCACACCGGCTACTGCCGCCAAAAGGATGATAGAGCAAAACACGTATAATCTGCAACAGACGAGATGACAAACCCACCAACAAAAGGACGACGGAGCAAACTCACACCGGCTACTACCACCAAAAGGATGATAGAGCAGAAAACACGCACAATTTGACATCAACGAGATGACAGACCCACCACCAAAAGGATGACGGAGCAAACTCACACGGGCTACAACCATCGAAAGGATGATAGAGCAAAACACTTGCATAATCTGGAACCGACGAGATGACAGACCCACCACCAAAAGGGTGACGGAGCAAACTCACACCGGATACTACCATCAAAAGGGCGATTGAGGAAAACACTCGGACAATCTGACCCTGACGAGATGACTGACCCACCACCAAAAGGATGACAGAGCAAACTCACACCGGCTACTACCACTAAAAGGGCGATTGAGCAAAACACTCGCACAATCTGACACTGACGAGATGACAAACCCACCACCAAAAGGATGACAGAGCAAACTCACATCAGCTACTACCACAAAAAGGGCGATTGAGCAAGACAATCTTATAATCTGACACGGACGAGATGACAAACCCACCACCAAAAGGATGACGGAGCAAACTCACATTGGCTACTACCACCAAAAGAATGATAGAGCAAAACACACTCACACAATCTGGCATCAACGAGATGAGACACCTACCACCAAAAGGATGATGGAGGGAACCCACACCAGCTACTACCACCAAGAGGATGATAGAGCAAAACAACCGCACAATTTGAGATCAACAAGATGAGAGACGCCCTACCAAAAGGATGACAGAGCAAACTCACACCGGCTACTGCCGCCAAAAGGATGATAGAGCAAAACACGTATAATCTGCAACAGACGAGATGACAAACCTACCAACAAAAGGACGACGGAGCAAACTCACACCGGCTACTACCACCAAAAGGATGATAGAGCAGAAAACACGCACAATTTGACATCAACGAGATGACAGACCCACCACCAAAAGGATGACGGAGCAAACTCACACGGGCTACAACCATCGAAAGGATGATAGAGCAAAACACTTGCATAATCTGGAACCGACGAGATGACCGACCCACCACCAAAAGGGTGACGGAGCGAACTCACACTGGAGACTACCATCAAAAGGGAGATTGAGGAAAACACTCGGACAATCTGACACTGACGAGATGACAGACCCACCACCAAAAGGATGACAGAGCAAACTCACACCGGCTACTACCACCAAAAGGGCGATTGAGCAAAACACTCGCACAATCTGACACAAACGAGATGAAAAACCCACCACCAAAAGGATGACAGAAAAAACTCACATCGGCTACTACCACCAAAAGGGAGATTGAGCAAGACAATCTTATAATCTGACACGGAAGAGATGACAAACCCACCACCAAAAGGATGACGGAGCAAACTCACATTGGCTACTACCACCAAAAGGATGATAGAGCAAAACACACTCACACAATCTGGCATCAACGAGTTGACACACCTACCACCAAAAGGATGATGGAGGGAACCCACACCAGCTACTACCACCAAGAGGATGATAGAGCAAAACAACCGCACAATTTGACATCAACAAGATGAGAGACACCCCACCAAAAGGATGATAGAGCGAACTCACACCGGCTACTGCCGCCAAAAGGATGATAGAGCAAAACACGTATAATCTGCAACAGACGAGATGACAAACCCACCAACAAAAGGACGACGGAGCAAACTCACACCGGCTACTACCACCAAAAGGATGATAGAGCAGAAAACACGCACAATTTGACATCAACGAGATGACAGACCCACCACCAAAAGGATGACGGAGCAAACTCACACGGGCTACAACCATCGAAAGGATGATAGAGCAAAACACTTGCATAATCTGGAACCGACGAGATGACAGACCCACCACCAAAAGGGTGACGGAGCAAACTCACACCGGATACTACCATCAAAAGGGCGATTGAGGAAAACACTCGGACAATCTGACCCTGACGAGATGACTGACCCACCACCAAAAGGATGACAGAGCAAACTCACACCGGCTACTACCACTAAAAGGGCGATTGAGCAAAACACTCGCACAATCTGACACTGACGAGATGACAAACCCACCACCAAAAGGATGACAGAGCAAACTCACATCAGCTACTACCACAAAAAGGGCGATTGAGCAAGACAATCTTATAATCTGACACGGACGAGATGACAAACCCACCACCAAAAGGATGACGGAGCAAACTCACATTGGCTACTACCACCAAAAGAATGATAGAGCAAAACACACTCACACAATCTGGCATCAACGAGATGAGACACCTACCACCAAAAGGATGATGGAGGGAACCCACACCAGCTACTACCACCAAGAGGATGATAGAGCAAAACAACCGCACAATTTGAGATCAACAAGATGAGAGACGCCCTACCAAAAGGATGACAGAGCAAACTCACACCGGCTACTGCCGCCAAAAGGATGATAGAGCAAGACACGTATAATCTGCAACAGACGAGATGACAAACCTACCAACAAAAGGACGACGGAGCAAACTCACACCGGCTACTACCACCAAAAGGATGATAGAGCAGAACACACGCACAATTTGACATCAACGAGATGACAGACCCACCACCAAAAGGATGACCGAGCAAACTCACACGGGCTACAACCATCGAAAGGATGATAGAGAAAAACACTTGCACAATCTGGAACCGACGAGATGACAGACCCACCACCAAAAGGGTGACGGAGACAACTCACACCGGATACTACCATCAAAAGGTCGATTGAGGAAAACACTCGGACAATCTGACCCTGACGAGATGACAGACCCACCACCAAAAGGATGACAGAGCAAACTCACACCGGCTACTACCACTAAAAAGGCGATTGAGCAAAACACTCGCATAATCTGACACTGACGAGATGACAAACCCACCACCAAAAGGATGACAGAGCAAACTCACATCGGCTACTACCACAAAAAGGGTGATTGAGCAAGACAATCTTATAATCTGACACAGACGAGATGACAAACCCACCACCAAAAGGATGACGGAGCAAACTCACATTGGCTACTACCACCAAAAGGATGATAGAGCAAAACACACTCACACAATCTGGCATCAACGAGATGACACACCTACCACCAAAAGGATGATGGAGGGAACCCACACCAGCTACTACCACCAAGAGGATGATAGAGCAAAACAACCGCACAATTTGACATCAACAAGATGAGAGACGCCCCAACAAAAGGATGACAGAGTGAACTCACACCGGCTACTGCCGCCAAAAGGATAATAGAGCAAAACGTATAATCTGCAACAGACGAGATGACAAACCCACCAACAAAAGGACGACGGAGCAAACTCACACCGGCTACTACCACCAAAAGGATGATAGAGCAGAACACACACACAATTTGACATCAACGAGATGACAGACCCACCACCAAAAGGATGACGGAGCAAACTCACACGGGCTACAACCATCGAAAGGATGATAGAGCAAAACACTTGCACAATCTGGAACCGACAAGATGATAGACCCACCACCAAAAGGGTGACGGAGCGAACTCACATCGGATACTACCATCAAAAGGGCGATTGAGGAAAACACTCGAACAATCTGACACTGACGAGATGACAGACCTACCACCAAAAGGATGACAGAGCAAACTCACACCGCCTACTACCACCAAAAGGGCGATTGAGCAAATCACTCGCACAATCTGACACAAACGAGATGAAAGACCCACCACCAAAAGGATGACAGAGCAAACTCACATCGGCTACTACCACCAAAAGGGCGATTGAGCAACACAATCTTATAATCTGACACGGACGAGATGACAAACCCACCACCAAAAGGATGACGGAGCAAACTAACATTGGCTACTACCGCCAAAAGGATGATAGAGCAATACACACTCACACAATCTGGCATCAACGAGATGACACACCTACCACCAAAAGGATGATGGAGGGAACCCACACCAGCTACTACCACCAAGAGGATGATAGAGCAAAACAACCGCACAATTTGAGATCAACAAGATGAGAGACGCCCTACCAAAAGGATGACAGAGCGAACTCACACCGGCTACTGCCGCCAAAAGGATGATAGAGCAAAACACGTATAATCTGCAATAGACGAGATGACAAACCTACCAACAAAAGGACGACGGAGCAAACTCACACCGGCTACTACCACCAAAAGGATGATAGAGCAGAACACACACACAATTTGACATCAACGAGATGACAGACCCACCACCAAAAGGATGACGGAGCAAACTCACACGGGCTACAACCATCGAAAGGATGATAGAGCAAAACACTTGCACAATCTGGAACCGACAAGATGATAGACCCACCACCAAAAGGGTGACGGAGCGAACTCACATCGGATACTACCATCAAAAGGGCGATTGAGGAAAACACTCGAACAATCTGACACTGACGAGATGACAGACCTACCACCAAAAGGATGACAGAGCAAACTCACACCGCCTACTACCACCAAAAGGGCGATTGAGCAAATCACTCGCACAATCTGACACAAACGAGATGAAAGACCCACCACCAAAAGGATGACAGAGCAAACTCACATCGGCTACTACCACCAAAAGGGCGATTGAGCAACACAATCTTATAATCTGACACGGACGAGATGACAAACCCACCACCAAAAGGATGACGGAGCAAACTAACATTGGCTACTACCGCCAAAAGGATGATAGAGCAATACACACTCACACAATCTGGCATCAACGAGATGACACACCTACCACCAAAAGGATGATGGAGGGAACCCACACCAGCTACTACCACCAAGAGGATGATAGAGCAAAACAACCGCACAATTTGAGATCAACAAGATGAGAGACGCCCTACCAAAAGGATGACAGAGCGAACTCACACCGGCTACTGCCGCCAAAAGGATGATAGAGCAAAACACGTATAATCTGCAATAGACGAGATGACAAACCTACCAACAAAAGGACGACGGAGCAAACTCACACCGGCTACTACCACCAAAAGGATGATAGAGCAGAACACACGCACAATTTGACATCAACGAGATGACAGACCCACCACCAAAAGGATGACCGAGCAAACTCACACGGGCTACAACCATCGAAAGGATGATAGAGCAAAACACTTGCACAATCTGGAACCGACGAGATGACAGACCCACCACCAAAAGGGTGACGGAGCGAACTCACACCGGATACTACCATCAAAAGGTCGATTGAGGAAAACACTCGGACAATCTGACCCTGACGAGATGACAGACCCACCACCAAAAGGATGACAGAGCAAACTCACACCGGCTACTACCACTAAAAAGGCGATTGAGCAAAACACTCGCATAATCTGACACTGACGAGATGACAAACCCACCACCAAAAGGATGACAGAGCAAACTCACATCGGCTACTACCACAAAAAGGGCGATTGAGCAAGACAATCTTATAATCTGACACAGACGAGATGACAAACCCACCACCAAAAGGATGACGGAGCAAACTCACATTGGCTACTACCACCAAAAGGATGATAGAGCAAAACACACTCACACAATCTGGCATCAACGAGATGACACACCTACCACCAAAAGGATGATGGAGGGAACCCACACCAGCTACTACCACCAAGAGGATGATAGAGCAAAACAACCGCACAATTTGACATCAACAAGATGAGAGACGCCCCAACAAAAGGATGACAGAGTGAACTCACACCGGCTACTGCCGCCAAAAGGATGATAGAGCAAAACGTATAATCTGCAACAGACGAGATGACAAACCCACCAACAAAAGGACGACGGAGCAAACTCACACCGGCTACTACCACTAAAAGGATGATAGAGCAGAACACACACACAATTTGACATCAACGAGATGACAGACCCACCACCAAAAGGATGACGGAGCAAACTCACACGGGCTACAACCATCGAAAGGATGATAGAGCAAAACACTTGCACAATCTGGAACCGACAAGATGATAGACCCACCACCAAAAGGGTGACGGAGCGAACTCACATCGGATACTACCATCAAAAGGGCGATTAAGGAAAACACTCGAACAATCTGACACTGACGAGATGACAGACCTACCACCAAAAGGATGACAGAGCAAACTCACACCGCCTACTACCACCAAAAGGGCGATTGAGCAAATCACTCGCACAATCTGACACAAACGAGATGAAAGACCCACCACCAAAAGGATGACAGAGCAAACTCACATCGGCTACTACCACCAAAAGGGCGATTGAGCAACACAATCTTATAATCTGACACGGACGAGATGACAAACCCACCACCAAAAGGATTACAGAGCAAACTAACATTGGCTACAACCGCCAAAAGGATGATAGAGCAAAACACACTCACACAATCTGGCATCAACGAGATGAGACACCTACCACCAAAAGGATGATGGAGGGAACCCACACCAGCTACTACCACCAAGAGGATGATAGAGCAAAACAACCGCACAATTTGAGATCAACAAGATGAGAGACGCTCTACCAAAAGGATGACAGAGCAAACTCACACCGGCTACTGCCGCCAAAAGGATGATAGAGCAAAACACGTATAATCTGCAACAGACGAGATGACAAACCTACCAACAAAAGGACGACGGAGCAAACTCACACCGGCTACTACCACCAAAAGGATGATAGAGCAGAACACACGCACAATTTGACATCAACGAGATGACAGACCCACCACCAAAAGGATGACCGAGCAAACTCACACGGGCTACAACCATCGAAAGGATGATAGAGCAAAACACTTGCACAATCTGGAACCGACGAGATGACAGACCCACCACCAAAAGGGTGACGGAGCGAACTCACACCGGATACTACCATCAAAAGGGCGATTGAGGAAAACACTCGGACAATCTGACCCTGACGAGATGACAGACCCACCACCAAAAGGATGACAGAGCAAACTACACCGGCTACTACCACTAAAAGGGCGATTGAGCAAAACACTCGCACAATCTGACACTGACGAGATGACAAACCCACCACCAAAAGGATGACAGAGCAAACTCACATCGGCTACTACCACAAAAAGGGCGATTGAGCAAGACAATCTTATAATCTGACACGGACGAGATGACAAACCCACCACCCAAAGGATGACGGAGCAAACTCACATTGGCTACTACCACCAAAAGGATGATAGGGCTAAACACACTCACACAATCTGGCATCAACGAGATGACACACCTACCACCAAAAGGATGATGGAGGGAACCCACACCAGCTACTACCACCAAGAGGATGATAGAGCAAAACAACCGCATAATTTGACATCAACAAGATGAGAGACGCCCCAACAAAAGGATGACAGAGTGAACTCACACCGGCTACTGCCGCCAAAGGATGATAGAGCAAAACGTATAATCTGCAACAGACGCGATGACAAACCCACCAACAAAAGGACGACGGAGCAAACTCACACCGGCTACTACCACCAAAAGGATGATAGAGCAGAACACACACACAATTTGACATCAACGAGATGACAGACCCACCACCAAAAGGATGACGGAGCAAACTCACACGGGCTACAACCATCGAAAGGATGATAGAGCAAAACACTTGCACAATCTGGAACCGACGAGATGATAGACCCACCACCAAAAGGGTGACGGAGCGAACTCACATCGGATACTACCATCAAAAGGGCGATTGAGGAAAACACTCGAACAATCTGACACTGACGAGATGACAGACCTACCACCAAAAGGATGACAGAGCAAACTCACACCGCCTACTACCACCAAAAGGGCGATTGAGCAAATCACTCGCACAATCTGACACAAACGAGATGAAAGACCCACCACCAAAAGGATGACAGAGCAAACTCACATCGGCTACTACCACCAAAAGGGCGATTGAGCAACACAATCTTATAATCTGACACGGACGAGATGACAAACCCACCACCAAAAGGATGACGGAGCAAACTAACATTGGCTACTACCGCCAAAAGGATGATAGAGCAAAACACACTCACACAATCTGGCATCAACGAGATGACACACCTACCACCAAAAGGATGATGGAGGGAACCCACACCAGCTACTACCACCAAGAGGATGATAGAGCAAAACAACCGCACAATTTGAGATCAACAAGATGAGAGACGCCCTACCAAAAGGATGACAGAACGAACTCACACCGGCTACTGCCGCCAAAAGGATGATAGAGCAAAACACGTATAATCTGCAACAGACGAGATGACAAACCCACCAACAAAAGGACGACGGAGCAAACTCACACCGGCTACTACCACCAAAAGGATGATAGAGTAGAACACACGCACAATTTGACATCAACGAGATGACAGACCCACCACCAAAAGGATGACGGAGCAAACTCACACGGGCTACAACCATCGAAAGGATGATAGAGCAAAACACTTGCACAATCTGGAACCGACGAGATGACAGACCCACCACCAAAAGGGTGACGGAGCGAACTCACACCGGATACTACCATCAAAAGGGCGATTGAGGAAAACACTCGGACAATCTGACCCTGACGAGATGACAGACCCACCACCAAAAGGATGACAGAGCAAACTACACCGGCTACTACCACTAAAAGGGCGATTGAGCAAAACACTCGCACAATCTGACACTGACGAGATGACAAACCCACCACCAAAAGGATGACAGAGCAAACTCACATCGGCTACTACCACAAAAAGGGCGATTGAGCAAGACAATCTTATAATCTGACACGGACGAGATGACAAACCCACCACCAAAAGGATGACGGAGCAAACTCACATTGGCTACTACCACCAAAAGGATGATAGGGCAAAACACACTCACACAATCTGACATCAACGAGATGACACACCTACCACCAAAAGGATGATGGAGGGAACCCACACCAGCTACTACCACCAAGAGGATGATAGAGCAAAACAACCGCACAATTTGACATCAACAAGATGAGAGACGCCCCACCAAAAGGATGACAGAGCGAACTCACACCGGCTACTGCCGCCAAATGGATGATAGAGCAAAACACGTATAATCTGCAACAGACGAGATGACAAACCCACCAACAAAAGGATGACGGAGCAAACTCACACCGGCTACTACCACCAAAAGGATGATAGAGCAGAACACACACACAATTTGACATCAACGAGATGACAGACCCACCACCAAAAGGATGACGGAGCAAACTCACACGGGCTACAACCATCGAAAGGATGATAGAGTAAAACACTTGCACAATCTGGAACCGACGAGATGACAGACCCACCACCAAAAGGGTGACGGAGCGAACTCACACCGGATACTACCATCAAAAGGGAGATTGAGGAAAACACTTGGACAATCTGACACTGACGAGATGACAGACCCACCACCAAAAGGATGACAGAGCAAACTCACACCGGCTACTACCACGAAAAGGGCGATTGAGAAAAACACTCGCACAATCTGACACAAACGAGATGAAAGACCCACCACCAAAAGGATGACAGAGCAAACTCACATCGGCTACTACCACCAAAAGGGTGATTGAGCAACACAATCTTATAATCTGACACGGACGAGATGACAAACCCACCACCAAAAGGATGACGGAGCAAACTAACATTGGCTACTACCGCCAAAAGGATGATAGAGCAAAACACACTCACACAATCTGGCATCAACGAGATGACACACCTACCACCAAAAGGATGATGGAGGGAACCCACACCAGCTACTACCACCAAGAGGATGATAGAGCAAAACAACCGCACAATTTGAGATCAACAAGATGAGAGACGCCCTACCAAAAGGATGACAGAACGAACTCACACCGGCTACTGCCGCCAAAAGGATGATAGAGCAAAACACGTATAATCTGCAACAGACGAGATGACAAACCCACCAACAAAAGGACGACGGAGCAAACTCACACCGGCTACTACCACCAAAAGGATGATAGAGCAGAACACACGCACAATTTGACATCAACGAGATGACAGACCCACCACCAAAAGGATGACGGAGCAAACTCACACGGGCTACAACCATCGAAAGGATGATAGAGCAAAACACTTGCACAATCTGGAACCGACGAGATGACAGACCCACCACCAAAAGGGTGACGGAGCGAACTCACACCGGATACTACCATCAAAAGGGCGATTGAGGAAAACACTCGGACAATCTGACACTGACGAGATGACAGACCTACCACCAAAAGGATGACAGAGCAAACTCACACCGGCTACTACCACTAAAAAGGCGATTGAGCAAAACACTCGCATAATCTGACACTGACGAGATGACAAACCCACCACCAAAAGGATGACAGAGCAAACTCACATCGGCTACTACCACAAAAAGGGCGATTGAGCAAGACAATCTTATAATCTGACACAGACGAGATGACAAACCCACCACCAAAAGGATGACGGAGCAAACTCACATTGGCTACTACCACCAAAAGGATGATAGAGCAAAACACACTCACACAATCTGGCATCAACGAGATGACACACCTACCACCAAAAGGATGATGGAGGGAACCCACACCAGCTACTACCACCAAGAGGATGATAGAGCAAAACAACCGCACAATTTGACATCAACAAGATGAGAGACGCCCCAACAAAAGGATGACAGAGTGAACTCACACCGGCTACTGCCGCCAAAAGGATGATAGAGCAAAACGTATAATCTGCAACAGACGAGATGACAAACCCACCAACAAAAGGACGACGGAGCAAACTCACACCGGCTACTACCACTAAAAGGATGATAGAGCAGAACACACACACAATTTGACATCAACGAGATGACAGACCCACCACCAAAAGGATGACGGAGCAAACTCACACGGGCTACAACCATCGAAAGGATGATAGAGCAAAACACTTGCACAATCTGGAACCGACAAGATGATAGACCCACCACCAAAAGGGTGACGGAGCGAACTCACATCGGATACTACCATCAAAAGGGCGATTAAGGAAAACACTCGAACAATCTGACACTGACGAGATGACAGACCTACCACCAAAAGGATGACAGAGCAAACTCACACCGCCTACTACCACCAAAAGGGCGATTGAGCAAATCACTCGCACAATCTGACACAAACGAGATGAAAGACCCACCACCAAAAGGATGACAGAGCAAACTCACATCGGCTACTACCACCAAAAGGGCGATTGAGCAACACAATCTTATAATCTGACACGGACGAGATGACAAACCCACCACCAAAAGGATTACAGAGCAAACTAACATTGGCTACAACCGCCAAAAGGATGATAGAGCAAAACACACTCACACAATCTGGCATCAACGAGATGAGACACCTACCACCAAAAGGATGATGGAGGGAACCCACACCAGCTACTACCACCAAGAGGATGATAGAGCAAAACAACCGCACAATTTGAGATCAACAAGATGAGAGACGCTCTACCAAAAGGATGACAGAGCAAACTCACACCGGCTACTGCCGCCAAAAGGATGATAGAGCAAAACACGTATAATCTGCAACAGACGAGATGACAAACCTACCAACAAAAGGACGACGGAGCAAACTCACACCGGCTACTACCACCAAAAGGATGATAGAGCAGAACACACGCACAATTTGACATCAACGAGATGACAGACCCACCACCAAAAGGATGACCGAGCAAACTCACACGGGCTACAACCATCGAAAGGATGATAGAGCAAAACACTTGCACAATCTGGAACCGACGAGATGACAGACCCACCACCAAAAGGGTGACGGAGCGAACTCACACCGGATACTACCATCAAAAGGGCGATTGAGGAAAACACTCGGACAATCTGACCCTGACGAGATGACAGACCCACCACCAAAAGGATGACAGAGCAAACTACACCGGCTACTACCACTAAAAGGGCGATTGAGCAAAACACTCGCACAATCTGACACTGACGAGATGACAAACCCACCACCAAAAGGATGACAGAGCAAACTCACATCGGCTACTACCACAAAAAGGGCGATTGAGCAAGACAATCTTATAATCTGACACGGACGAGATGACAAACCCACCACCCAAAGGATGACGGAGCAAACTCACATTGGCTACTACCACCAAAAGGATGATAGGGCTAAACACACTCACACAATCTGGCATCAACGAGATGACACACCTACCACCAAAAGGATGATGGAGGGAACCCACACCAGCTACTACCACCAAGAGGATGATAGAGCAAAACAACCGCATAATTTGACATCAACAAGATGAGAGACGCCCCAACAAAAGGATGACAGAGTGAACTCACACCGGCTACTGCCGCCAAAGGATGATAGAGCAAAACGTATAATCTGCAACAGACGCGATGACAAACCCACCAACAAAAGGACGACGGAGCAAACTCACACCGGCTACTACCACCAAAAGGATGATAGAGCAGAACACACACACAATTTGACATCAACGAGATGACAGACCCACCACCAAAAGGATGACGGAGCAAACTCACACGGGCTACAACCATCGAAAGGATGATAGAGCAAAACACTTGCACAATCTGGAACCGACGAGATGATAGACCCACCACCAAAAGGGTGACGGAGCGAACTCACATCGGATACTACCATCAAAAGGGCGATTGAGGAAAACACTCGAACAATCTGACACTGACGAGATGACAGACCTACCACCAAAAG
Source organism: Lathyrus sativus (assembly GCA_963859935.3). Taxonomy (NCBI): domain Eukaryota; kingdom Viridiplantae; phylum Streptophyta; class Magnoliopsida; order Fabales; family Fabaceae; genus Lathyrus; species Lathyrus sativus. Next base: position 207,378 of record CAWUDS030001735.1, on the reverse strand, counting down.
GATGACAGAGCAAACTCACACCGCCTACTACCACCAAAAGGGCGATTGAGCAAATCACTCGCACAATCTGACACAAACGAGATGAAAGACCCACCACCAAAAGGATGACAGAGCAAACTCACATCGGCTACTACCACCAAAAGGGCGATTGAGCAACACAATCTTATAATCTGACACGGACGAGATGACAAACCCACCACCAAAAGGATGACGGAGCAAACTAACATTGGCTACTACCGCCAAAAGGATGATAGAGCAAAACACACTCACACAATCTGGCATCAACGAGATGACACACCTACCACCAAAAGGATGATGGAGGGAACCCACACCAGCTACTACCACCAAGAGGATGATAGAGCAAAACAACCGCACAATTTGAGATCAACAAGATGAGAGACACCCTACCAAAAGGATGACAGAACGAACTCACACCGGCTACTGCCGCCAAAAGGATGATAGAGCAAAACACGTATAATCTGCAACAGACGAGATGACAAACCCACCAACAAAAGGACGACGGAGCAAACTCACACCGGCTACTACCACCAAAAGGATGATAGAGCAGAACACACGCACAATTTGACATCAACGAGATGACAGACCCACCACCAAAAGGATGACGGAGCAAACTCACACGGGCTACAACCATCGAAAGGATGATAGAGCAAAACACTTGCACAATCTGGAACCGACGAGATGACAGACCCACCACCAAAAGGGTGACGGAGCGAACTCACACCGGATACTACCATCAAAAGGGCGATTGAGGAAAACACTCGGACAATCTGACCCTGACGAGATGACAGACCCACCACCAAAAGGATGACAGAGCAAACTACACCGGCTACTACCACTAAAAGGGCGATTGAGCAAAACACTCGCACAATCTGACACTGACGAGATGACAAACCCACCACCAAAAGGATGACAGAGCAAACTCACATCGGCTACTACCACAAAAAGGGCGATTGAGCAAGACAATCTTATAATCTGACACGGACGAGATGACAAACCCACCACCAAAAGGATGACGGAGCAAACTCACATTGGCTACTACCACCAAAAGGATGATAGGGCAAAACACACTCACACAATCTGACATCAACGAGATGACACACCTACCACCAAAAGGATGATGGAGGGAACCCACACCAGCTACTACCACCAAGAGGATGATAGAGCAAAACAACCGCACAATTTGACATCAACAAGATGAGAGACGCCCCACCAAAAGGATGACAGAGCGAACTCACACCGGCTACTGCCGCCAAATGGATGATAGAGCAAAACACGTATAATCTGCAACAGACGAGATGACAAACCCACCAACAAAAGGATGACGGAGCAAACTCACACCGGCTACTACCACCAAAAGGATGATAGAGCAGAACACACACACAATTTGACATCAACGAGATGACAGACCCACCACCAAAAGGATGACGGAGCAAACTCACACGGGCTACAACCATCGAAAGGATGATAGAGTAAAACACTTGCACAATCTGGAACCGACGAGATGACAGACCCACCACCAAAAGGGTGACGGAGCGAACTCACACCGGATACTACCATCAAAAGGGAGATTGAGGAAAACACTTGGACAATCTGACACTGACGAGATGACAGACCCACCACCAAAAGGATGACAGAGCAAACTCACACCGGCTACTACCACGAAAAGGGCGATTGAGAAAAACACTCGCACAATCTGACACAAACGAGATGAAAGACCCACCACCAAAAGGATGACAGAGCAAACTCACATCGGCTACTACCACCAAAAGGGTGATTGAGCAACACAATCTTATAATCTGACACGGACGAGATGACAAACCCACCACCAAAAGGATGACGGAGCAAACTAACATTGGCTACTACCGCCAAAAGGATGATAGAGCAAAACACACTCACACAATCTGGCATCAACGAGATGACACACCTACCACCAAAAGGATGATGGAGGGAACCCACACCAGCTACTACCACCAAGAGGATGATAGAGCAAAACAACCGCACAATTTGAGATCAACAAGATGAGAGACGCCCTACCAAAAGGATGACAGAACGAACTCACACCGGCTACTGCCGCCAAAAGGATGATAGAGCAAAACACGTATAATCTGCAACAGACGAGATGACAAACCCACCAACAAAAGGACGACGGAGCAAACTCACACCGGCTACTACCACCAAAAGGATGATAGAGCAGAACACACGCACAATTTGACATCAACGAGATGACAGACCCACCACCAAAAGGATGACGGAGCAAACTCACACGGGCTACAACCATCGAAAGGATGATAGAGCAAAACACTTGCACAATCTGGAACCGACGAGATGACAGACCCACCACCAAAAGGGTGACGGAGCGAACTCACACCGGATACTACCATCAAAAGGGCGATTGAGGAAAACACTCGGACAATCTGACCCTGACGAGATGACAGACCCACCACCAAAAGGATGACAGAGCAAACTACACCGGCTACTACCACTAAAAGGGCGATTGAGCAAAACACTCGCACAATCTGACACTGACGAGATGACAAACCCACCACCAAAAGGATGACAGAGCAAACTCACATCGGCTACTACCACAAAAAGGGCGATTGAGCAAGACAATCTTATAATCTGACACGGACGAGATGACAAACCCACCACCAAAAGGATGACGGAGCAAACTCACATTGGCTACTACCACCAAAAGGATGATAGGGCAAAACACACTCACACAATCTGACATCAACGAGATGACACACCTACCACCAAAAGGATGATGGAGGGAACCCACACCAGCTACTACCACCAAGAGGATGATAGAGCAAAACAACCGCACAATTTGACATCAACAAGATGAGAGACGCCCCACCAAAAGGATGACAGAGCGAACTCACACCGGCTACTGCCGCCAAATGGATGATAGAGCAAAACACGTATAATCTGCAACAGACGAGATGACAAACCCACCAACAAAAGGATGACGGAGCAAACTCACACCGGCTACTACCACCAAAAGGATGATAGAGCAGAACACACACACAATTTGACATCAACGAGATGACAGACCCACCACCAAAAGGATGACGGAGCAAACTCACACGGGCTACAACCATCGAAAGGATGATAGAGTAAAACACTTGCACAATCTGGAACCGACGAGATGACAGACCCACCACCAAAAGGGTGACGGAGCGAACTCACACCGGATACTACCATCAAAAGGGAGATTGAGGAAAACACTTGGACAATCTGACACTGACGAGATGACAGACCCACCACCAAAAGGATGACAGAGCAAACTCACACCGGCTACTACCACGAAAAGGGCGATTGAGAAAAACACTCGCACAATCTGACACAAACGAGATGAAAGACCCACCACCAAAAGGATGACAGAGCAAACTCACATCGGCTACTACCACCAAAAGGGTGATTGAGCAACACAATCTTATAATCTGACACGGACGAGATGACAAACCCACCACCAAAAGGATGACGGAGCAAACTAACATTGGCTACTACCGCCAAAAGGATGATAGAGCAAAACACACTCACACAATCTGGCATCAACGAGATGACACACCTACCACCAAAAGGATGATGGAGGGAACCCACACCAGCTACTACCACCAAGAGGATGATAGAGCAAAACAACCGCACAATTTGAGATCAACAAGATGAGAGACGCCCTACCAAAAGGATGACAGAACGAACTCACACCGGCTACTGCCGCCAAAAGGATGATAGAGCAAAACACGTATAATCTGCAACAGACGAGATGACAAACCCACCAACAAAAGGACGACGGAGCAAACTCACACCGGCTACTACCACCAAAAGGATGATAGAGCAGAACACACGCACAATTTGACATCAACGAGATGACAGACCCACCACCAAAAGGATGACGGAGCAAACTCACACGGGCTACAACCATCGAAAGGATGATAGAGCAAAACACTTGCACAATCTGGAACCGACGAGATGACAGACCCACCACCAAAAGGGTGACGGAGCGAACTCACACCGGATACTACCATCAAAAGGGCGATTGAGGAAAACACTCGGACAATCTGACCCTGACGAGATGACAGACCCACCACCAAAAGGATGACAGAGCAAACTACACCGGCTACTACCACTAAAAGGGCGATTGAGCAAAACACTCGCACAATCTGACACTGACGAGATGACAAACCCACCACCAAAAGGATGACAGAGCAAACTCACATCGGCTACTACCACAAAAAGGGCGATTGAGCAAGACAATCTTATAATCTGACACGGACGAGATGACAAACCCACCACCAAAAGGATGACGGAGCAAACTCACATTGGCTACTACCACCAAAAGGATGATAGGGCAAAACACACTCACACAATCTGGCATCAACGAGATGACACACCTACCACCAAAAGGATGATGGAGGGAACCCACACCAGCTACTACCACCAAGAGGATGATAGAGCAAAACAACCGCACAATTTGACATCAACAAGATGAGAGACGCCCCACCAAAAGGATGACAGAGCAAACTCACACCGGCTACTGCCGCCAAATGGATGATAGAGCAAAACACGTATAATCTGCAACAGACGAGATGACAAACCCACCAACAAAAGGATGACGGAGCAAACTCACACCGGCTACTACCACCAAAAGGATGATAGAGCAGAACACACACACAATTTGACATCAACGAGATGACAGACCCACCACCAAAAGGATGACGGAGCAAACTCACACGGGCTACAACCATCGAAAGGATGATAGAGTAAAACACTTGCACAATCTGGAACCGACGAGATGACAGACCCACCACCAAAAGGGTGACGGAGCGAACTCACACCGGATACTACCATCAAAAGGGAGATTGAGGAAAACACTTGGACAATCTGACACTGACGAGATGACAGACCCACCACCAAAAGGATGACAGAGCAAACTCACACCGGCTACTACCACCAAAAGGGCGATTGAGAAAAACACTCGCACAATCTGACACAAACGAGATGAAAGACCCACCACCAAAAGGATGACAGAGCAAACTCACATCGGCTACTACCACCAAAAGGGTGATTGAGCAACACAATCTTATAATCTGACACGGACGAGATGACAAACCCACCACCAAAAGGATGACGGAGCAAACTAACATTGGCTACTACCGCCAAAAGGATGATAGAGCAAAACACACTCACACAATCTGGCATCAACGAGATAACACACCTACCACCAAAAGGATGATGGAGGGAACCCACACCAGCTACTACCACCAAGAGGATGATAGAGCAAAACAACCGCACAATTTGAGATCAACAAGATGAGAGACGCCCTACCAAAAGGATGACACAACGAACTCACACCGGCTACTGCCGCCAAAAGGATGATAGAGCAAAACACGTATAATCTGCAACAGACGAGATGACAAACCCACCAACAAAAGGACGACGGAGCAAACTCACACCGGCTACTACCACCAAAAGGATGATAGAGCAGAACACACGCACAATTTGACATCAACGAGATGACAGACCCACCACCAAAAGGATGACCGAGCAAACTCACACGGGCTACAACCATCGAAAGGATGATAGAGCAAAAAATTCGCACAATCTGGAACCGACGAGATGACAGACCCACCACCAAAAGGGTGACGGAGCATACTCACACCGGCTACTACCATCAAAAGGGGGATTGAGGAAAACACTCGGACAATCTGAGACTGACGAGATGAAATACCTACCATCAAAAGGATGATAGAGTAAAACACACTCGCACAATCTGGCATCAACGAGATGAAACACCCACCAACAAAAGGATGATGGAGCTAACCCACACCAGCTACTACCACCAAAAGAATGATAGAGCAAAACACTCGTATAATCTGACATCAATGAGATGACAGACCCACAACCAAGAGGATGACGGGGCAAACTCACACCGGCCACTACGACCAAAAGGATGAGAGAGCAAAACACTCGCACAATCTAGCACCAAGGAGATGATAGACCCACCACGAAAAGGATGACAGAGAAAACTCGCACCGGCTAGTTCCACCAAAAGGATGATAGAGCAAAACACTCGCACAATTTGACATCAAGAAGATGACACACCCCCCACCAAAAGGATGACAGAGCAAACTCACATCGGCTACTACCGCGAAAAGGATGATTGAGCAAAACACGTATAATCTGGAACAGACGAGATGACAGACCCACCACCAAAATGATGAAGGAGCGAACTCACACCGGCTACTACAATCGAAAAGTCGATTGAGGAAAAAACTCGGAGAATCTTGCACTGACGAGATGACAGACCCACCACCAAAAGGATGACAGAGCAAACTCAAACCGGCTACTACCACCAAAAGGGCGATTGAGTAAAACACTCGCACAATCTGACACTGACGAGATGACAGACCCTACCACCAAAAGGATGATAGAGCAAAATACACTCACACAATCTGGGATCAATGAGATGACACACCTACCACCAAAAGGATGATGGAGGGAACCCACACCAGCTACTACCACCAAGAGGATGATAGAGAAAAACACCGCACAATTTGACATCAACAAGATGACAGACGGCCCACCAAATGGATGACAGAGCAAACTCACACCGGCTACTGCCACCAAAAGGATGATAGAGCAAAACACGTATAATCTGCAACAGACGATATGACAGACCCACCAACAAAAGGATGACAGAGCAAACTCACACGGGCTACTACCACCAAAAGGATGATAGAACAAAACACACGCACAATTTGACATCAACGAGATGACAGACCCACCACCAAAAGGATGATGGACCATACTCACACCGGCTACTACCATCGAAATGATGATAAAGCAAAACACCCGCAAAATCTGTAACCGACGAGATGACAGACGTACCACCAAAAGGGTGACAGAGCGAACTCACACCGGCTACTACCTTCAAAAGTGGGATTGAGGAAAACACTCGGACAATCTGACACTGACGAGATGACAGAACCACCACCAAAAGGATGACAGAGGAAGCTCACCATGGCTACTACCATCAAAAGGGCGATTGAGGAAAACATTCAGACAATCTGACACTAATGAGATGACAGACCCACCACCAAAAGAATGACAGAGCAAACTCACACCAGCTACTACCACCAAAAGGGCGATTGAGCCAAACACTCGTACAATTTGACACCGAAGAGATGACAGACCCACCACCAAAGGGATGGGGGAGCAAACTCACATCGGCTACTACCACCAAAAGGATGATAGAGCAAAACACCCTCACACAATCTAACATCAACGAGATGTATCACCCACCACCAAAAGGATGATGGAGGGAACCCACACCAGCTACTATCACCAAAAGGATGATAGAGCAAAACACTTTGTACAATCTGACATCAATGAGATTACAGAACCACCACCAAAAGGATGACGGGGTAAACTCACACCGACCACTACGACCAAAAGAATGAGAGAGCAAAACACACACACAATCTGGCACCGACGAGATGACAGACCCACCACCAACAGGATGACAGCGCAAACTCACACCGGCTACTACCACGAAAAGCATGATAGAGCAAAACACCCGCACAATTTGACATCAACAAGATGACAGACCCTCCTCCAAAAGGATGATAGAGCAAACTCACACCGGCTACTACCGCCAAAAGGATGATATAGCAAAACACGTATAATCTGGAACCAACGAGATGACAGACCCACCACCAAAAGGATGATAGAGCAAACTCACACTAGCTACTACCACCAAAAGGATGATAGAGCAAAACACACGCACAATTTGACATCAACGAGATGACAGACCCACCACCAAAAGAATGACGGAGCAAACTCACACCGGCTATTACCATCAAAAGGATGATAGAGCAAAACACTCCCACAATCTGACACCGACGAGATGACAGACCCACCACCAAAAGGGTGACAGAGCGAACTCACACCGGCTACTACCATCAAAAGGGCGATGGAAGAAAACACTCCCACAATCTGACACTGACGAGATGACAGACCCACCGCCAAAAGGATGACAGAGCAAGCTCACATCGGTTACTACAACCAAAAGGGCAATTTAGTAAACGCTCGTACAATCTGACACTGACGATATGACCGACGCACTACCAAATGGAATACGGAGAAAACTCACGTCGGCTACTACCACCAAATGGATGATAGAGAAAAACACCCTCGCACAATCTGGCATCAACGAGATGACACACCCACCACCAAAAGGATGATGAAGCGAACCCACACCAGCTACTACCACCAAAAGGATGATATAGCAAAACACACGTACAATCTGACATCAACGAGATGACAGACCCACCACCAAAAGGACGACAAGGAAAACTCAATCCGGCCACTACAACCAAAAGTATGAGAGAGAAAAGCACTCGCATAATCTAGCAGCGACGAGATGACAGACTAGCCACCAAAAGAATGACGGAGCAAACTCATACTGGCAACTACCACCAAAAGGATGATAGAGCAAAACACACTCGCACAATCTGGCATCAACGGGTTGACAGACTCACCACCAAAAGGATGACGGAACAAACCCACACAGGGCTACTACCGCCAAAAGGATGATAGAGCAAAATACTCGCGCAATCTGACATCAACGAGATAAAAGACCCACCACCAAAAGGATGACGGAGCTAACCCTCACCGTACACTACCACCAAAAGGATGATAGAGCAAAACACTCGTACAATATGACATCAATGAGATTAAAGACCCACCACCAAAAGGATGACGTGGCGATTGAGCAAAACACTCGTACAATCTGACACCGACGAGATGACAGACCCATAACCAAAAGGATGAGGGAGCAAACTCACATCGGCTACTACCACTAAAAGGATGATAGAGCAAAACACACCTGCACAATCTAGCATCAACGAGAAAACACACCCACTACCAAAAGGATGATGGAGAGAACCCACACCAGCTACTACCACCAAAAGGATAATAGAGCAAAACAGTCGCACAATCTGGCACCGACGAGATGACAGACCCACCACCAAAAGGAGGACAGAGAAAATTCAGACCTACTACTACCACCAAAAGGATTATAGAGCAAAACACACGCGCACAATCTACCACCAAAAGGATGACAGAGCAAACCCACACAGGGCTACTACCGCCAAAAGGATGATAGAGCAAAATAATCGCACAATCTGACAACAACGAGATCACAGACCCATTACCAAAAGGATGAAGGAGCGAACGCACACCGGCTACTACCACCAAAAGGATGATAGAGAAAAACACTCGTACAATCTAACATCAACGAGATGACAGACCCACCACCAAAAGAATGACGGGGCGACCTCACACCGGCTACTAACACCAAAAGGATGAAAGTGCAAGACGCACTCGCACAATCTGGCATCAACGAGATGACAGACTCACCACCAAAAGAATGACGGAGCAAACCCAAACAAGGCTACTACCGCCAAAAGGATGATAGAGCAAAATAATCGCACAATCTGACATCAACGAGATGACTGACCCATCACCAAAAGGATGACGGAGCCAACCCACACCGGCTACTACCACCAAAAGGATGATAGAGCAAAACATTCTTACAATCTGACATCAACGAGATGATAGACCCACCACCAAAAGAATGACGGGGCGGACTCACACTGGCTACTACCAACAAAAAGGCGATTGAGGAAAACACTCGCTTAATCTGACACTGACGAGATGAAAGACCCACCACCAAAAGGATGACAGAGCAAACTCACACCGGCTACTACCACCAAAAGGGCGATTGAGCAAAACACTCACACAATCTGACACTGACGAGATGACACACCCACCACAAAAAGGATGACAGAGAAAACTCACACCGGCTACTACCACCAAAAGGGCGATTTATCAAAACACTAACACAATCTGACACTGACTAGATGAAAGACCCACCACCAAAAGGATGATAGAGTAAACTCACATCAGCTACTACCCCTAAAAGGGCGATTGAGCAAAACACTAATAGAATCTGACACCGACGAGATGATAGACCCACCACCAAATGGATGAGGGAGCAAATTCACATCGACTACTACAACCAAAAGGATGATAGAGCAAAACACACTCGCACAATCTAGCATCAACGAGATAACACACCCACCACCACAAGGATGATGGAGAAAATCCACACCAACTACTACCACCAAAAGGATAATAGAGCAAAACACTCGTACAATCTGACATCATCGAGATGATAGACCCACAATCAAAAGGATGATGGGGCAAACTCACACCGGCCACTACGACCAAAAGGATGAGAGAAAAAAACACTCGCACAATCTGGCACTGACGAAATGATAGACCCACCACTAAAAGGATGACGGAGCAAACTCACACCGGATACTACCACCGAAAGGATGATAGAGCAAAACACACTCGCACAATCTGGCATCAACGAGATGACAGACTCACCACCAAAAGGATGATGGAGCAAACCCACACAGGGCTACTACCGCCAAAAGGATGATAGAGCAAAATAATCGCACAATCTGACATCAACGAGATGACAGACCCATCACCAAAAGGATGACTGAGCCAACCCACACTGGCTACTACCACCAATAGGATGATAGAGCAAAACACTCGTACAATCTGACATCAACGAGATGACAGACCCACCACCAAAAGAATGATGGGGCGAACTCACACCGGCTACTACCATCAAAAGGGAGATTGAGGAAAACACTCGCTTAATTTGACACTGACGAGATGACAGACCCACCACCAAAATGATGACAGAGCAAACTCACACCGGCTACTACCACCAAAAGGGCGATTGGGCAAAACACTCACACAATCTGACACTGACGAGATGACAGACCCACCACCAAAAAGATGACTGAGCAAACTCACATTGGCTACTACCACCAAAAGGGCGATTAGGAAAAACACTCACACAATCTGACACTGACGAGATGACAGACCCACCACCAAAAGGATGACAGAGTAAAATCACATCGGCTACTACCACCAAAAGGGTGGTTGAGCAAAACATCATACAATCTGACACCGACGAGATGATAGACCCACCACCAAAAGGATGAGGGAGCAAACTCACATCGGCTACTACCACCAAAAGGATGATAGAGAAAAACACACTCGCACAATCTAGCATCAACGAGATAACACACCCACCACCAAAAGGATGATGGAGAGAATCCACACCAACTACTACCCCCAAAAGGATAATAGAGCAAAACACTCGTAGAATCTGTAATCGACAAGATGACAGACCCACAATCAAAAGGATGATGGGGCAAACTCACACCGACCACTATGACCAAAAGGATGAGAGAAAAAAACACTTACACAATCTGGCACTGACGAGATGATAGACCCACAACCAAAAGGATGACGGAGCAAATTCACATCGGCTACTACCACCTGAAAGGATGATAGAGCAAAACGCACTCGCACAATCTGGCATCAACGAGATGACAGACTCACCACCAAAAGGATGACGGAGCAAACATACGCAGGGCTACTACCACCAAAAGGATGATAGAGCAAAATAATCGCACAATCTGACATCAACGAGATGACTTACCCATCACCAAAATGATGACGGAGCCAACCACACCGGCTACTACCACAAAAAGGATGATAGAGCAAAACACTCGTACAATCTGACATCAACGAGATGACAGACCCACAACCAAAAGAATGACGGGGCGAACTCACACCGGCTACTACCATCAAAAGGGCGATTGAGGAAAACACACACACAATCTGACACTGACGAGATGACAGACCCACTACCAAAATGATTATAGAGAAAACTCACATCGGCTATTACCACCAAAAAGGCAATTAGGCAAAATCTCATACAATCTGACATCGACCATATGACAGACCCACCACCAAAAGGATAAGGGAGAAAACTCACATCGACTACTACCATTAAAAGGATGATAGAGCAAAACACACTCGCACAATCTAGCATCAACGAGATGACACACCAACCACCAAAAGGATGATGGAGCGAACCCACACCAGCTACTACCACCAAAAATATGATAGAGAAAAACACTCGTACAATCTGACATCAACGAGATGATAGACCCACAATCAAAAGGATGATGGGGCAAACTCACACCGGCCACTACGACCAAAAGGATGAGAGAAAAAAACACTCGCACAATCTGGCACTGACGAAATGATAGACCCACCACTAAAAGGATGACGGAGCAAACTCACACCGACTACTACCACCGAAAGGATGATAGAGCAAAACACACTCGCACAATCTAACATCAACGACATGACAGAGTCACCACCAAAAGGATGACGGAGCAAACCCACACAGGGCTACTACCGCGAAAAGGATGATAGAGCAAAATAATCGCACAATCTAACATCAACGAGATGACAGACCCATCACCAAAAAGATGACGGAGCGAACGCACACCGGCTACTACCACCAAAAGGATGATAGAGCAAAACACTCGTACAATTTGACATCAACGAGATGACAGGCCCACAACCAAAAGAATGACGGGGCGAACTCACACCGGCTACTACCATCAAAAGGGCGATTGAGGAAAACACTTGCTTAATATGACACTGACGGGATGACAGACCCACCACCAAAAGGATGACAGACCAAACTCACACCGGCTACTACAACCAAAAGGGCGATTGAGCAAAACACTAACACAATCTTACACTGACGAGATGACAGACCCACCACGAAAAGGATGACAGAGTAAACTCACATCGGCTACTACCACCAAAAGGGCGGTTGAGCAAAACACTCATACAATCTAACATCGGCGAGATGATAGACCAACCACCAAAAGGATGAGGGAGCAAACTCACATCGGCTACTACCACCAAAAGGATGATAGAGCAAAACACACTCGTACAATCTAACATCAACGAGATAACACACCCACCACCAAAAGGATGATGGAGAGAACCCACACCAGCTACTACCACCAAAAGGATAATAGAGCAAAAAACACGTACAATCTGACATCAACAAGATGACAGACCCACAATCAAAAGGATGATGGGGAAAACTCACGCTGGCCACTACGACCAAAAGGATGAGAGAAAAAAACACTTGCACAATCTGGCACTGACGAGATGATAGACCCACCACCAAAAGGATGACGGAGCAATCTCACACCGGCTACTACCACCGAAAGGATGATAGAGCAAAACACACTCGCACAATCTGGCATCAACGAGATGATAGACTCACCACCAAAAGGATGACAGAGCAAACCCACACAGGGCTACTACCGCCAAAAGGATGATAGAGCAAAATACTCGCACAATCTGACATCAACGAGATGACAGACCCACCACCAAAAGGATGACGGAGCGAACCCACACCGGCTACTACCACCCAAAGGATGATAGAGCAAAACACTCGTACAATCTGACATCAACGAGATGACAACCCACCACCAAATAGACGACGGGGCGAACTCACACTGGCTACTACCATCAAAAGGGCGACTGAGGAAAACACTCGCACGATCTGACACTGAGGAGATGACAGACCCACCAGCAAAAGGATGACAAATCAAACTCACACCGGCTACTACCACCAAAATGGCGATTGAGCAAAACACTCGCACAATCTGACACTAAAGAGATGACAGACCCACCACCAAAAGGATGACAGAGCAAACTCACACCGGCTACTACCACCAAAAGGGCGGTTGAGCAATACACTCGTACAATTTGACACCGACCAGATGAGAGATCCACCACCAAAAGGATGAGGGAGCAAACTCACATCGGCTACTACAACCAAAAGGATGATAGAGCAAAATACACTCGCACAATCTAGCATCAACGAGATGACACACCCACCACCAATAGGATGACGTAGTGGACCCATACCAGCTACCACCACCAAAAGGATAATAGAGTAAAACACTCGTACAATCTGACATGAACAAGATGATAGACCCACCACCAAAAGGATGATGGCGCAAACTCACACCGCCCACTACGACCAAAAGGATAAGAGAGAAAAACACTCGCATATTCTGGCACCGACGAGATGATAGACCCACCACCAAAACAATGAGGGAGCAAACTCACACCGGCTACTACCACCGAAAGGATGATAGAGAAAAACGCACTCGCACAATCTGGCATCGACGAGATGACAGACTCACCACCAAAAGGATGACGGAGCAAACCCACACAGGGCTACTACCGCCAAAAGAATGATAGAGCAAAATAATTGCACAATCTGACATCAACGAGATGACTGACCCATCACCAAAAGGATGACGGAGCGAACCCACACCGGCTACTACCACCAAAAGGATGATAGAGCAATACACTCGTACAATCTGACATCAACGAGATGACAGACCCACCACCAAAAGGATGACAGAGCAAACTCACACCGGCTAATACCACCAAAAGGGCGACTGAGCAAAACACTCACACAATCTGACAATGACGAGATGACAGACCCACCACCAAAACGATGACAGAGCAAACTCACATCGGCTACTACCACCAAAAGGGCGATTAGGCAAAACACTCATACAATCTGACACCGACGAGATGACAGACCCACCACCAAAAGGATGAAGGAGCAAAATCACATCGGCTACTACCACCAAAAGGATGTAAGAGCAAAACACATTCGCAAAATCTAACATCAACGAGATGACACAACCACCACCAAAAGGATGATGGAGCAAACCCACACCAGCTACTACCACCAAAATGATGATAAGGAAAAACCCTTGTACAATCTGACATCAACGAGATGATATACCCACCATAAAAAGGATGATGGGGCAAACTCACACCGGCCACTACGACCAAAAGGATGAGAGAGCAAAACACTCGCACAATCTGGCACTAACGAAATGATAGACCCACCACTAAAAGGATGACGGAGCAAACTCACACCGGCTACTACCACCGAAAGGATGATAGAGCAAAACGCACTCGCACAATCTGGCATCAACGAGATGACAGACTCAACACCAAAAGGATGATAGAGCAAAATAATCGCACAATCTGACATCAACGAGATGACAGACCCATCACCAAAAGGATGACTGAGCCAACCCACACTGGCTACTACCACCAAAAGGATGATAGATCAAAACACTCGTACAATCTGACATCAACGAGATGACAGACCCACCACCAAAAGAATGACGGGGCAAACTCACACCGGCTACTACCATCAAAAGGGCGATTGAGGAAAACACTCGCTTAATCTGACACTGACGAGATGACAGACCCACCACCAAAAGGATGACAGAGCAAACTCACACCGGCTACTACCACCAAAAGGGCGATTGAGCAAAACACTCACACAATCTAACATTGACGAGATGACAGACCCACCACCAAAACGATGACTGAGCAAACTCACATCGGCTAGTACCACCAAAAGGGCGATTAGGCAAAACACTCATACAATATGACACCAACGAGATGACAGACCCACCACCAAAAGGTTGACAGAGTAAAATCACATCGGCTACTACCACCAAAAGGGTGGTTGAGCAAAACATCATACAATCTGACACCATTGAGATGATAGACACACCACCAAAAGGATGAGGGAGCAAACTCACATCGGCTACTACCACCAAAAGGATGATAGAGAAAAACACACTCGCACAATCTAGCATTAACGAGATAACACACCCACCACCAAAAGGATGATGGAGAGAATCCACACCAACTACTACCCCCAAAAGGATAATAGAGCAAAACACTCGTAGAATCTGTAATCGACAAGATGACAGACCCACAATCAAAAGGATGATGGGGCAAACTCACACCGGCCACTATGACCAAAAGGATGAGAGAAAAAAACACTCACACAATCTGGCACTGACGAGATGATAGACCCACAACCAAAAGGATGACGGAGCAAATTCACATCGGCTACTACCACCTGAAAGGATGATAGAGCAAAACGCACTCGCACAATCTGGCATCAACGAGATGACAACCTCACCACCAAAAGGATGACGGAGCAAACTTACACAGGGCTACTACCACCAAAAGGATGATAGAGCAAAATAATCGCACAATCTGACATCAACGAGATGACTGACCCATCACCAAAATGATGACGGAGCCAACCCACACCGGCTACTACCACAAAAGGATGATAGATCAAAACACTCGTACAATCTGACATCAACGAGATGACAGACCCAAAACCAAAAGAATGACGGGGCGAACTCACACCGGCTACTACCATCAAAAGGGCGATTGAGGAAAACACACGCGTAATCTGACACTGACGAGATGACAGACCCACCACCAAAAAGATGACAGAGCAAACTCACACCGGCTACGACCACCAAAAGGGCGATTGAGCAAAACACTCACACAATCTGACACTGAAAGATGACAGACCCACTACCAAAATGATTATAGAGAAAACTCACATCGGCTACTACCACCAAAAAGGCGATTAGGCAAAATCTCATACAATCTGACATCGACCATATGACAGACCCACCACCAAAAGGATAAGGGAGAAAACTCACATCGACTACTACCACTAAAAGGATGATAGAGCAAAACACACTCGCACAATCTAGCATCAACGAGATGACACACCAACCACCAAAAGGATGATGGAGCGAACCCACACCAGCTACTACCACCAAAAAGATGATAGAGAAAAACACTCGTACAATCTGACATCAACGAGATGATAGACCCACCCCCAAAAGGATGATGGGGCAAACACTCACCGGCCACTACGACCAAAAGGATGAGAGAGCAAAACACTCGCACAATCTGGCACCGAGGAGATGACAGACCCACCACCAAAATGATGACGGAGCAAACTCACACCGGTTACTACCACATAAAGGATGATAGAGCAAAACACACTCGCACAATCAGGCATCAACGAGATGACAGACTCACCACCAAAAGGATGACGGAGCAAACCCACACAGGGCTACTACCGCGAAAAGGATGATAGAGCAAAATAATCGCACAATCTGACATCAACGAGATGACAGACCCATCACCAAAAGGATGACGAAGCGAACGCACACCGACTACTACCACCGAAAGGATGATAGAGCAAAACACTCGTACAATCTGACATCAACGAGATGACAGGCGCACAACCAAAAGAATGACGGGGCGAACTCACACCGGCTACTACCATCAAAAGGGCGATTGAGGAAAACACTTGCTTAATATGACACTGACGGGATGACAGACCCACCACCAAAAGGATGACAGACCAAACTCACACCGGCTACTACCATCAAAAGGGCGATTGAGGAAAACACTCGCTTAATCTGACACTGACGAGATGACAGACCCACCACCAAAAGGATGACAGAGCAAACTCACACCGGCTACTACCACCAAAAGGGCGATTGAGCAAAACACTCACACAATCTAACACTGACGAGATGACAGACCCACCACCAAAACGATGACTGAGCAAACTCACATCGGCTAGTACCACCAAAAGGGCGATTAGGCAAAACACTCATACAATATGACACCAACGAGATGACAGACCCACCACCAAAAGGTTGACAGAGTAAAATCACATCGGCTACTACCACCAAAAGGGTGGTTGAGCAAAACATCATACAATCTGACACCAACGAGATGATAGACCCACCACCAAAAGGATGAGGGAGCAAACTCACATCGGCTAGTACCACCAAAAGGATGATAGAGAAAAACACACTCGCACAATCTAGCATTAACGAGATAACACACCCACCACCAAAAGGATGATGGAGAGAATCCTCACCAACTACTACCCCCAAAAGGATAATAGAGCAAAACACTCGTAGAATCTGTAATCGACAAGATGACAGACCCACAATCAAAAGGATGATGGGGCAAACTCACACCGGCCACTATGACCAAAAGGATGAGAGAAAAAAACACTCACACAATCTGGCACTGACGAGATGATAGACCCACAACCAAAAGGATGACGGAGCAAATTCACATCGGCTACTACCACCTGAAAGGATGATAGAGCAAAACGCACTCGCACAATCTGGCATCAACGAGATGACAGCCTCACCACCAAAAGGATGACGGAGCAAACTTACACAGGGCTACTACCACCAAAAGGATGATAGAGCAAAATAATCGCACAATCTGACATCAACGAGATGACTGACCCATCACCAAAATGATGACGGAGCCAACCCACACCGGCTACTACCACAAAAAGGATGATAGATCAAAACACTCGTACAATCTGACATCAACGAGATGACAGACACACAACCAAAAGAATGACGGGGCGAACTCACACCGGCTACTACTATCAAAAGGGCGATTGAGGAAAACACACGCTTAATCTGACACTGACGAGATGACAGACCCCCCACCAAAAAGATGACAGAGCAAACTCACACCGGCTACGACCACCAAAAGGGCGATTGAGCAAAACACTCACACAATCTGACACTAAAAGATGACAGACCCACTACCAAAATGATTATAGAGAAAACTCACATCGGCTACTACCACCAAAAAGGCGATTAGGCAAAATCTCATACAATCTGACATCGACCATATGACAGACCCACCACCAAAAGGATAAGGGAGAAAACTCACATCGACTACTACCACTAAAAGGATGATAGAGCAAAACACACTCGCACAATCTAGCATCAACGAGATGACACACCAACCACCAAAAGGATGATGGAGCGAACCCACACCAGCTACTACCACCAAAAAGATGATAGAGAAAAACACTCGTACAATCTGACATCAACGAGATGATAGACCCACCACCAAAAGGATGATGGGGCAAACACTCACCGGCCACTACGACTAAAAGGATGAGAGAGCAAAACACTCGCACAATCTGGCACCGAGGAGATGACAGACCCACCACCAAAATGATGACGGAGCAAACTCACACCGGTTACTACCACATAAAGGATGATAGAGCAAAACACACTAGCACAATTAGGCATCAACGAGATGACAGACTCACCACCAAAAGGATGACGGAGCAAACCCACACAGGGCTACTACCGCGAAAAGGATGATAGAGCAAAATAATCGCACAATCTGACATCAACGAGATGACAGACCCATCACCAAAAGGATGACGGAGCGAACGCACACCGACTACTAACACCAAAAGGATGATAGAGCAAAACACTCGTACAATCTGACATCAACGAGATGACAGGCACACAACCAAAAGAATGACGGGGCGAACTCACACCGGCTACTACCATCAAAAGGGCGATTGAGGAAAACACTTGCTTAATATGACACTGACGGGATGACAGACCCACCACCAAAAGGATGACAGACCAAACTCACACCGGCTACTACCATCAAAAGGGCGATTGCGGAAAACACTCGCTTAATCTGACACTGACGAGATGACAGACCCACCACCAAAAGGATGACAGAGCAAACTCACACCGGCTACTACCACCAAAAGGGCGATTGAGCAAAACACTCACACAATCTAACACTGACGAGATGACAGACCCACCACCAAAACGATGACTGAGCAAACTCACATCGGCTAGTACCACCAAAAGGGCGATTAGGCAAAACACTCATACAATATGACACCAACGAGATGACAGACCCACCACCAAAAGGTTGACAGAGTAAAATCACATCGGCTACTACCACCAAAAGGGTGGTTGAGCAAAACATCATACAATCTGACACCAACGAGATGATAGACCCACCACCAAAAGGATGAGGGAGCAAACTCACATCGGCTAGTACCACCAAAAGGATGATAGAGAAAAACACACTCGCACAATCTAGCATTAACGAGATAACACACCCACCACCAAAAGGATGATGGAGAGAATCCTCACCAACTACTACCCCCAAAAGGATAATAGAGCAAAACACTCGTAGAATCTGTAATCGACAAGATGACAGACCCACAATCAAAAGGATGATGGGGCAAACTCACACCGGCCACTATGACCAAAAGGATGAGAGTAAAAAACACTCACACAATCTGGCACTGACGAGATGATAGACCCACAACCAAAAGGATGACGGAGCAAATTCACATCGGCTACTACCACCTGAAAGGATGATAGAGCAAAACGCACTCGCACAATCTGGCATCAACGAGATGACAGCCTCACCACCAAAAGGATGACGGAGCAAACTTACACAGGGCTACTACCACCAAAAGGATGATAGAGCAAAATAATCGCACAATCTGACATCAACGAGATGACTGACCCATCACCAAAATGATGACGGAGCCAACCCACACCGGCTACTACCACAAAAAGGATGATAGATCAAAACACTCGTACAATCTGACATCAACGAGATGACAGACCCACAACCAAAAGAATGACGGGGCGAACTCACACCGGCTACTACCATCAAAAGGGCGATTGAGGAAAACACACGCTTAATCTGACACTAACGAGATGACAGACCCACCACCAAAAAGATGACAGAGCAAACTCACACCGGCTACGACCACCAAAAGGGCGATTGAGCAAAACACTCACACAATCTGACACTGAAAGATGACAGACCCACTACCAAAATGATTATAGAGAAAACTCACATCGGCTACTACCACCAAAAAGGCGATTAGGCAAAATCTCATACAATCTGACATCGACCATATGACAGACCCACCACCAAAAGGATAAGGGAGAAAACTCACATCGACTACTACCACTAAAAGGATGATAGAGCAAAACACACTCGCACAATCTAGCATCAACGAGATGACACACCAACCACCAAAAGGATGATGGAGCGAACCCACACCAGCTACTACCACCAAAAAGATGATAGAGAAAAACACTCGTACAATCTGACATCAACGAGATGATAGACCCACCAACAAAAGGATGATGGGGCAAACACTCACCGGCCACTACGACCAAAAGGATGAGAGAGCAAAACACTCGCACAATCTGGCACCGAGGAGATGACAGACCCACCACCAAAATGATGACGGAGCAAACTCACACCAGTTACTACCACATAAAGGATGATAGAGCAAAACACACTCGCACAATCAGGCATCAACGAGATGACAGACTCACCACCAAAAGGATGACGGAGCAAACCTACACAGGGCTACTACCGCGAAAAGGATGATAGAGCAAAATAATCGCACAATCTGACATCAACGAGATGACAGACCCATCACCAAAAGGATGACGGAGCGAACGCACACCGACTACTACCACCAAAAGGATGATAGAGCAAAACACTCATACAATCTGACATCAACGAGATGACAGGCGCAGAACCAAAAGAATGACGTGGCGAACTCACACCGGCTACTACCATCAAAAGGGCGATTGAGGAAAACACTTGCTTAATATGACACTGACGGGATGACAGACCCACCACCAAAAGGATGACAGACCAAACTCACACCGGCTACTACCATCAAAAGGGCGATTGAGGAAAACACTCGCTTAATCTGACACGGACGAGATGACAGACCCACCACCAAAAGGATGACAGAGCAAACTCACACCGGCTACTACCACCAAAAGGGCGATTGAGCAAAACACTCACACAATCTAACACTGACGAGATGACAGACCCACCACCAAAACGATGACTGAGCAAACTCACATCGGCTAGTACCACCAAAAGGGCGATTAGGCAAAACACTCATACAATATGACACCAACGAGATGACAGACCCACCACCAAAAGGTTGACAGAGTAAAATCACATCGGCTACTACCACCAAAAGGGTGGTTGAGCAAAACATCATACAATCTGACACCAACGAGATGATAGACCCACCACCAAAAGGATGAGGGAGCAAACTCACATCGGCTAGTACCACCAAAAGGATGATAGAGAAAAACACACTCGCACAATCTAGCATTAACGAGATAACACACCCACCACCAAAAGGATGATGGAGAGAATCCTCACCAACTACTACCCCCAAAAGGATAATAGAGCAAAACACTCGTAGAATCTGTAATCGACAAGATGACAGACCCACAATCAAAAGGATGATGGGGCAAACTCACACCGGCCACTATGACCAAAAGGATGAGAGAAAAAAACACTCACACAATCTGGCACTGACGAGATGATAGACCCACAACCAAAAGGATGACGGAGCAAATTCACATCGGCTACTACCACCTGAAAGGATGATAGAGCAAAACGCACTCGCACAATCTGGCATCAACGAGATGACAGCCTCACCACCAAAAGGATGACGGAGCAAACTTACACAGGGCTACTACCACCAAAAGGATGATAGAGCAAAATAATCGCACAATCTGACATCAACGAGATGACTGACCCATCACCAAAATGATGACGGAGCCAACCCACACCGGCTACTACCACAAAAAGGATGATAGATCAAAACACTCGTACAATCTGACATCAACGAGATGACAGACCCACAACCAAAAGAATGACGGGGCGAACTCACACCGGCTACTACCATCAAAAGGGCGATTGAGGAAAACACACGCTTAATCTGACACTAACGAGATGACAGACCCACCACCAAAAAGATGACAGAGCAAACTCACACCGGCTACGACCACCAAAAGGGCGATTGAGCAAAACACTCACACAATCTGACACTGAAAGATGACAGACCCACTACCAAAATGATTATAGAGAAAACTCACATCGGCTACTACCACCAAAAAGGCGATTAGGCAAAATCTCATACAATCTGACATCGACCATATGACAGACCCACCACCAAAAGGATAAGGGAGAAAACTCACATCGACTACTACCACTAAAAGGATGATAGAGCAAAACACACTCGCACAATCTAGCATCAACGAGATGACACACCAACCACCAAAAGGATGATGGAGCGAACCCACACCAGCTACTACCACCAAAAAGATGATAGAGAAAAACACTCGTACAATCTGACATCAACGAGATGATAGACCCACCAACAAAAGGATGATGGGGCAAACACTCACCGGCCACTACGACCAAAAGGATGAGAGAGCAAAACACTCGCACAATCTGGCACCGAGGAGATGACAGACCCACCACCAAAATGATGACGGAGCAAACTCACACCAGTTACTACCACATAAAGGATGATAGAGCAAAACACACTCGCACAATCAGGCATCAACGAGATGACAGACTCACCACCAAAAGGATGACGGAGCAAACCTACACAGGGCTACTACCGCGAAAAGGATGATAGAGCAAAATAATCGCACAATCTGACATCAACGAGATGACAGACCCATCACCAAAAGGATGACGGAGCGAACGCACACCGACTACTACCACCAAAAGGATGATAGAGCAAAACACTCATACAATCTGACATCAACGAGATGACAGGCGCAGAACCAAAAGAATGACGTGGCGAACTCACACCGGCTACTACCATCAAAAGGGCGATTGAGGAAAACACTTGCTTAATATGACACTGACGGGATGACAGACCCACCACCAAAAGGATGACAGACCAAACTCACACCAGCTACTACCATCAAAAGGGCGATTGAGGAAAACACTCGCTTAATCTGACACGGACGAGATGACAGACCCACCACCAAAAGGATGACAGAGCAAACTCACACCGGCTACTACCACCAAAAGGGCGATTGAGCAAAACACTCACACAATCTAACACTGACGAGATGACAGACCCACCACCAAAACGATGACTGAGCAAACTCACATCGGCTAGTACCACCAAAAGGGCGATTAGGCAAAACACTCATACAATATGACACCAACGAGATGACAGACCCACCACCAAAAGGTTGACAGAGTAAAATCACATCGGCTACTACCACCAAAAGGGTGGTTGAGCAAAACATCATACAATCTGACACCAACGAGATGATAGACCCACCACCAAAAGGATGAGGGAGCAAACTCACATCGGCTAGTACCACCAAAAGGATGATAGAGAAAAACACACTCGCACAATCTAGCATTAACGAGATAACACACCCACCACCAAAAGGATGATGGAGAGAATCCTCACCAACTACTACCCCCAAAAGGATAATAGAGCAAAACACTCGTAGAATCTGTAATCGACAAGATGACAGACCCACAATCAAAAGGATGATGGGGCAAACTCACACCGGCCACTATGACCAAAAGGATGAGAGAAAAAAACACTCACACAATCTGGCACTGACGAGATGATAGACCCACAACCAAAAGGATGACGGAGCAAATTCACATCGGCTACTACCACCTGAAAGGATGATAGAGCAAAACGCACTCGCACAATCTGGCATCAACGAGATGACAGCCTCACCACCAAAAGGATGACGGAGCAAACTTACACAGGGCTACTACCACCAAAAGGATGATAGAGCAAAATAATCGCACAATCTGACATCAACGAGATGACTGACCCATCACCAAAATGATGACGGAGCCAACCCACACCGGCTACTACCACAAAAAGGATGATAGATCAAAACACTCGTACAATCTGACATCAACGAGATGACAGACCCACAACCAAAAGAATGACGGGGCGAACTCACACCGGCTACTACCATCAAAAGGGCGATTGAGGAAAACACACGCTTAATCTGACACTAACGAGATGACAGACCCACCACCAAAAAGATGACAGAGCAAACTCACACCGGCTACGACCACCAAAAGGGCGATTGAGCAAAACACTCACACAATCTGACACTGAAAGATGACAGACCCACTACCAAAATGATTATAGAGAAAACTCACATCGGCTACTACCACCAAAAAGGCGATTAGGCAAAATCTCATACAATCTGACATCGACCATATGACAGACCCACCACCAAAAGGATAAGGGAGAAAACTCACATCGACTACTACCACTAAAAGGATGATAGAGCAAAACACACTCGCACAATCTAGCATCAACGAGATGACACACCAACCACCAAAAGGATGATGGAGCGAACCCACACCAGCTACTACCACCAAAAAGATGATAGAGAAAAACACTCGTACAATCTGACATCAACGAGATGATAGACCCACCAACAAAAGGATGATGGGGCAAACACTCACCGGCCACTACGACCAAAAGGATGAGAGAGCAAAACACTCGCACAATCTGGCACCGAGGAGATGACAGACCCACCACCAAAATGATGACGGAGCAAACTCACACCAGTTACTACCACATAAAGGATGATAGAGCAAAACACACTCGCACAATCAGGCATCAACGAGATGACAGACTCACCACCAAAAGGATGACGGAGCAAACCTACACAGGGCTACTACCGCGAAAAGGATGATAGAGCAAAATAATCGCACAATCTGACATCAACGAGATGACAGACCCATCACCAAAAGGATGACGGAGCGAACGCACACCGACTACTACCACCAAAAGGATGATAGAGCAAAACACTCATACAATCTGACATCAACGAGATGACAGGCGCAGAACCAAAAGAATGACGTGGCGAACTCACACCGGCTACTACCATCAAAAGGGCGATTGAGGAAAACACTTGCTTAATATGACACTGACGGGATGACAGACCCACCACCAAAAGGATGACAGACCAAACTCACACCAGCTACTACCATCAAAAGGGCGATTGAGGAAAACACTCGCTTAATCTGACACGGACGAGATGACAGACCCACCACCAAAAGGATGACAGAGCAAACTCACACCGGCTACTACCACCAAAAGGGCGATTGAGCAAAACACTCACACAATCTAACACTGACGAGATGACAGACCCACCACCAAAACGATGACTGAGCAAACTCACATCGGCTAGTACCACCAAAAGGGCGATTAGGCAAAACACTCATACAATATGACACCAACGAGATGACAGACCCACCACCAAAAGGTTGACAGAGTAAAATCACATCGGCTACTACCACCAAAAGGGTGGTTGAGCAAAACATCATACAATCTGACACCAACGAGATGATAGACCCACCACCAAAAGGATGAGGGAGCAAACTCACATCGGCTAGTACCACCAAAAGGATGATAGAGAAAAACACACTCGCACAATCTAGCATTAACGAGATAACACACCCACCACCAAAAGGATGATGGAGAGAATCCTCACCAACTACTACCCCCAAAAGGATAATAGAGCAAAACACTCGTAGAATCTGTAATCGACAAGATGACAGACCCACAATCAAAAGGATGATGGGGCAAACTCACACCGGCCACTATGACCAAAAGGATGAGAGAAAAAAACACTCACACAATCTGGCACTGACGAGATGATAGACCCACAACCAAAAGGATGACGGAGCAAATTCACATCGGCTACTACCACCTGAAAGGATGATAGAGCAAAACGCACTCGCACAATCTGGCATCAACGAGATGACAGCCTCACCACCAAAAGGATGACGGAGCAAACTTACACAGGGCTACTACCACCAAAAGGATGATAGAGCAAAATAATCGCACAATCTGACATCAACGAGATGACTGACCCATCACCAAAATGATGACGGAGCCAACCCACACCGGCTACTACCACAAAAAGGATGATAGATCAAAACACTCGTACAATCTGACATCAACGAGATGACAGACCCACAACCAAAAGAATGACGGGGCAAACTCACACCGGCTACTACCATCAAAAGGGCGATTGAGGAAAACACACGCTTAATCTGACACTGACGAGATGACAGACCCACCACCAAAAAGATGACAGAGCAAACTCACACCGGCTACGACCACCAAAAGGGCGATTGAGCAAAACACTCACACAATCTGACACTGAAAGATGACAGACCCACTACCAAAATGATTATAGAGAAAACTCACATCGGCTACTACCTCCAAAAAGGCGATTAGGCAAAATCTCATACAATCTGACGTCGACCATATGACAGACCCACCACCAAAAGGATAAGGGAGAAAACTCACATCGACTACTACCACTAAAAGGATGATAGAGCAAAACACACTCGCACAATCTAGCATCAACGAGATGACACACCAACCACCAAAAGGATGATGGAGCGAACCCACACCAGCTACTACCACCAAAAAGATGATAGAGAAAAACACTCGTACAATCTGACATCAACGAGATGATAGACCCACCACCAAAAGGATGATGGGGCAAACACTCACCGGCCACTACGACCAAAAGGATGAGAGAGCAAAACACTCGCACAATCTGGCACCGAGGAGATGACAGACCCACCACCAAAATGATGACGGAGCAAACTCACACCGGTTACTACCACATAAAGGATGATAGAGCAAAACACACTCGCACAATCAGGCATCAACGAGATGACAGACTCACCACCAAAAGGATGACGGAGCAAACCTACACAGGGCTACTACCGCGAAAAGGATGATAGAGCAAAATAATCGCACAATCTGACATCAACGAGATGACAGACCCATCACCAAAAGGATGACGGAGCGAACGCACACCGACTACTACCACCAAAAGGATGATAGAGCAAAACACTCATACAATCTGACATCAACGAGATGACAGGCGCACAACCAAAAGAATGACGGGGCGAACTCACACCGGCTACTACCATCAAAAGGGCGATTGAGGAAAACACTTGCTTAATATGACACTGACGGGATGACAGACCCACCACCAAAAGGATGACAGAGCAAACTCACACCGGCTACTACCACCAAAAGGGCGATTGAGCAAAACACTCACACAATCTAACACTGACGAGATGACAGACCCACCACCAAAACGATGACTGAGCAAACTCACATCGGCTAGTACCACCAAAAGGGCGATTAGGCAAAACACTCATACAATATGACACCAACGAGATGACAGACCCACCACCAAAAGGTTGACAGAGTAAAATCACATCGGCTACTACCACCAAAAGGGTGGTTGAGCAAAACATCATACAATCTGACACCAACGAGATGATAGACCCACCACCAAAAGGATGAGGGAGCAAACTCACATCGGCTAGTACCACCAAAAGGATGATAGAGAAAAACACACTCGCACAATCTAGCATTAACGAGATAACACACCCACCACCAAAAGGATGATGGAGAGAATCCTCACCAACTACTACCCCCAAAAGGATAATAGAGCAAAACACTCGTAGAATCTGTAATCGACAAGATGACAGACCCACAATCAAAAGGATGATGGGGCAAACTCACACCGGCCACTATGACCAAAAGGATGAGAGAAAAAAACACTCACACAATCTGGCACTGACGAGATGATAGACCCACAACCAAAAGGATGACGGAGCAAATTCACATCGGCTACTACCACCTGAAAGGATGATAGAGCAAAACGCACTCGCACAATCTGGCATCAACGAGATGACAGCCTCACCACCAAAAGGATGACGGAGCAAACTTACACAGGGCTACTACCACCAAAAGGATGATAGAGCAAAATAATCGCACAATCTGACATCAACGAGATGACTGACCCATCACCAAAATGATGACGGAGCCAACCCACACCGGCTACTACCATAAAAAGGATGATAGATCAAAACACTCGTACAATCTGACATCAACGAGATGACAGACCCACAACCAAAAGAATGACGGGGCGAACTCACACCGGCTACTACCATCAAAAGGGCGATTGAGGAAAACACACGCTTAATCTGACACTGACGAGATGACAGACCCACCACCAAAAAGATGACAGAGCAAACTCACACCGGCTACGACCACCAAAAGGGCGATTGAGCAAAACACTCACACAATCTGACACTGAAAGATGACAGACCCACTACCAAAATGATTATAGAGAAAACTCACATCGGCTACTACCTCCAAAAAGGCGATTAGGCAAAATCTCATACAATCTGACGTCGACCATATGACAGACCCACCACCAAAAGGATAAGGGAGAAAACTCACATCGACTACTACCACTAAAAGGATGATAGAGCAAAACACACTCGCACAATCTAGCATCAACGAGATGACACACCAACCACCAAAAGGATGATGGAGCGAACCCACACCAGCTACTACCACCAAAAAGATGATAGAGAAAAACACTCGTACAATCTGACATCAACGAGATGATAGACCCACCACCAAAAGGATGATGGGGCAAACACTCACCGGCCACTACGACCAAAAGGATGAGAGAGCAAAACACTCGCACAATCTGGCACCGAGGAGATGACACACCCACCACCAAAATGATGACGGAGCAAACTCACACCGGTTACTACCACATAAAGGATGATAGAGCAAAACACACTCGCACAATCAGGCATCAACGAGATGACAGACTCACCACCAAAAGGATGACGGAGCAAACCTACACAGGGCTACTACCGCGAAAAGGATGATAGAGCAAAATAATCGCACAATCTGACATCAACGAGATGACAGACCCATCACCAAAAGGATGACGGAGCGAACGCACACCGACTACTACCACCAAAAGGATGATAGAGTAAAACACTCGTACAATCTGACATCAACGAGATGACAGGCGCACAACCAAAAGAATGACGGGGCGAACTCACACCGGCTACTACCATCAAAAGGGCGATTGAGGAAAACACTTGCTTAATATTACACTGACGGGATGACAGACCCACCACCAAAAGGATGACAGACCAAACTCACACCGGCTACTACCATCAAAAGGGCGATTGAGGAAAACACTCGCTTAATCTGACACTGACGAGATGACAGACCCACCACCAAAAGGATGACAGAGCAAACTCACACCGGCTACTACCACCAAAAGGGCGATTGAGCAAAACACTCACACAATCTAACACTGACGAGATGACAGACCCACCACCAAAACGATGACTGAGCAAACTCACATCGGCTAGTACCACCAAAAGGGCGATTAGGCAAAACACTCATACAATATGACACCAACGAGATGACAGACCCACCACCAAAAGGTTGACAGAGTAAAATCACATCGGCTACTACCACCAAAAGGGTGGTTGAGCAAAACATCATACAATCTGACACCAACGAGATGATAGACCCACCACCAAAAGGATGAGGGAGCAAACTCACATCGGCTAGTACCACCAAAAGGATGATAGAGAAAAACACACTCGCACAATCTAGCATTAACGAGATAACACACCCACCACCAAAAGGATGATGGAGAGAATCCTCACCAACTACTACCCCCAAAAGGATAATAGAGCAAAACACTCGTAGAATCTGTAATCGACAAGATGACAGACCCACAATCAAAAGGATGATGGGGCAAACTCACACCGGCCACTATGACCAAAAGGATGAGAGAAAAAAACACTCACACAATCTGGCACTGACGAGATGATAGACCCACAACCAAAAGGATGACGGAGCAAATTCACATCGGCTACTACCACCTGAAAGGATGATAGAGCAAAACGCACTCGCACAATCTGGCATCAACGAGATGACAGCCTCACCACCAAAAGGATGACGGAGCAAACTTACACAGGGCTACTACCACCAAAAGGATGATAGAGCAAAATAATCGCACAATCTGACATCAACGAGATGACTGACCCATCACCAAAATGATGACGGAGCCAACCCACACCGGCTACTACCATAAAAAGGATGATAGATCAAAACACTCGTACAATCTGACATCAACGAGA
The DNA here is from genome assembly GCA_963859935.3 of Lathyrus sativus. Taxonomy (NCBI): domain Eukaryota; kingdom Viridiplantae; phylum Streptophyta; class Magnoliopsida; order Fabales; family Fabaceae; genus Lathyrus; species Lathyrus sativus. The sequence continues at coordinate 176,784 of CAWUDS030001735.1, read as the reverse complement.
TGACAGACCCACAACCAAAAGAATGACGGGGCGAACTCACACCGGCTACTACCATCAAAAGGGCGATTGAGGAAAACACACGCTTAATCTGACACTGACGAGATGACAGACCCACCACCAAAAAGATGACAGAGCAAACTCACACCGGCTACGACCACCAAAAGGGCGATTGAGCAAAACACTCACACAATCTGACACTGAAAGATGACAGACCCACTACCAAAATGATTATAGAGAAAACTCACATCGGCTACTACCACCAAAAAGGCGATTAGGCAAAATCTCATACAATCTGACGTCGACCATATGACAGACCCACCACCAAAAGGATAAGGGAGAAAACTCAAATCGACTACTACCACTAAAAGGATGATAGAGCAAAACACACTCGCACAATCTAGCATCAACGAGATGACACACCAACCACCAAAAGGATGATGGAGCGAACCCACACCAACTACTACCACCAAAAAGATGATAGAGAAAAACACTCGTACAATCTGACATCAACGAGATGATAGACCCACCACCAAAAGGATGATGGGGCAAACACTCACCGGCCACTACGACCAAAAGGATGAGAGAGCAAAACACTCGCACAATCTGGCACCGAGGAGATGACAGACCCACCACCAAAATGATGACGGAGCAAACTCACACCGGCTACTACCACATAAAGGATGATAGAACAAAACACACTCGCACAATCAAGCATCAACGAGATGACAGACTCACCACCAAAAGGATGACGGAGCAAACCCACACAGGGCTACTACCGCGAAAAGGATGATAGAGCAAAATAATCGCACAATCTGACATCAACGAGATGACAGACCCATCACCAAAAGGATGACGGAGCGAACGCACACCGACTACTACCACCAAAAGGATGATAGAGTAAAACACTCGTACAATCTGACATCAACGAGATGACAGGCGCACAACCAAAAGAATGACGGGGCGAGCTCACACCGGCTACTACCATCAAAAGGGCGATTGAGGAAAACACTTGCTTAATATGACACTGACGGGATGACAGACCCACCACCAAAAGGATGACAGACCAAACTCACACCGGCTACTACCACCAAAAGGGCTATTGAGCAAAACACTAACACAATCTTACACTGACGAGATGACAGACCCACCACCAAAAGGATGACAGAGTAAACTCACATCGGCTACTACCACCAAAAGGGCAGTTGAGCAAAACACTCAAACAATCTGACATCGACGAGATGATAGACCAACCACCAAAAGGATGAGGGAGCAAACTCACATCGGCTACTACCACCAAAAGGATGATAGAGCAAAACACACTCGTACAATCTAACATCAACGAGATAACACACCCACCACCAAACGGATGATGGAGAGAACCCACACCAGCTACTACCACCAAAAGGATAATAGAGCAAAAAACACGTACAATCTGACATTAACAAGATGACAGACCCACAATCAAAAGGATGATGGGGAAAACTCTCACTGGCCACTACGACCAAAAGGATGAGAGAAAAAAACACTTGCACAATCTGGCACTGACGAGATGATAGACCCACCACCAAAAGGATGACGGAGCAATCTCACACCGGCTACTACCAACAAAAGGATGATAGAGCGAAACACACTCGCACAATCTGGCATCAACGAGATGATAGACTCACCACCAAAAGCATGACGGAGCAAACCCACACAGGGCTACTACCGCCAAAAGGATGATAGAGCAAAATACTCGCACAATCTGACATCAACGAGATGACAGACCCACCACCAAAAGGATGACAGAGCGAACCCACACCGGCTACTACCACCCAAAGGATGATAGAGCAAAACACTCGTACAATCTGACATCAACGAGATGACAACCCACCACCAAATAGACGACGGGGCGAACACACACTGGCTACTACCATCAAAAGGGCGACTGAGGAAAACACTCGCACAATCTGACACTGAGGAGATGACAGACCCACCAGCAAAAGGATGACAAAGAAAACTCACACCGGCTACTACCACCAAAATGGCGATTGAGCAAAACACTCGCACAATCTGACACTAAAGAGATGACAGACCCACCACCAAAAGGATGACAGAGCAAACTCACACCGGCTACTACCACCAAAAGGGCGGTTGAGCAATACACTCGTACAACCTGACACCGACCAGATAAGAGATCCACCACCAAAAGAATGAGGGAGCAAACTCACATCGGCTACTACAACCAAAAGGATGATAGAGCAAAACACACTCGCACAATCTAGCATCAACGAGATGACACACCCACCACCAATAGGATGACGTAGTGAACCCATACTAGCTACCACCACCAAAAGGATAATAGAGTAAAACACTCGTACAATCTGACATGAACAAGATGATAGACCCACCACCAAAAGGATGATGGCGCAAACTCACACCGCCCACTACGACCAAAAGGATGAGAGAGAAAAACACTCGCACATTCTGGCACCGACGAGATGATAGTCCCACCACCAAAACGATGAGGGAGCAAACTCACACCGGCTACTACCACCGAAAGGATGATAGAGCAAAACGCACTCGCACAATCTGGCATCGACGAGATGACAGACTCACCACCAAAAGGATGACGCAGCAAACCCACACAGGGCTACTACCGCCAAAAGGATGATAGAGCAATATAATTGCACAATTTGACATCAACGAGATGACTGACCCATCACCAAAAGGATGACGGAGCGAACCCACACCGGCTACTACCACCAAAAGGATGATAGAGTAATACACTCGTACAATCTGACATCAACGAGATGACAGACCCACCACCAAAAGGATGACAGAGCAAACTCACACCGGCTAATACCACCAAAAGGGCGACTGAGCAAAACACTCACACAATCTGACACTGACGAGATGACATACCCACCACCAAAACGATGACAGAGCAAACTCACATCGGCTACTACCACCAAAAGGGCGATTAGGCAAAACACTCATACAATCTGACACCGACGAGATGACAGACCCACCACCAAAAGGATGAACGAGCAGAATCACATCGGCTACTACCACCAAAAGGATGAAAGAGCAAAACACATTCGCAAAATCTAACATCAATGAGATGACACACCCACCACCAAAAGGATGATGGAGCGAACCCACACCAGCTACTACCACTAAAAGAATGATAAGGAAAAACCCTCGTACAATCTGACATCAACGAGATGATAGACCCACCATAAAAAGGATGATGGGGCAAACTCACACCGGCCACTACGACCAAAAGGATGAGAGAGCAAAACACACGCACAATCTGGCACTGACGAAATGATAGACCCACCACTAAAAGGATGACGGAGCAAACTCACACCGGCTACTACCACCGAAAGGATGATAGAGCAAAACGCACTCGCACAATCTGGCATCAACGAGATGACAGACTCACCACCAAAAGGATGACGGAGCAAACCCACACAGGGCTACTACCGCCAAAAGGATGATAGAGCAAAATAATCGCACAATCTGACATCAACGAGATGAAAGACCCATCACCAAAAGGATGACTGAGCCAACCCACACTGGCTACTACCACCAAAAGGATGATAGAGCAAAACACTCGTACAATCTGACATCAACGAGATGACAGACCCACCACCAAAAGAATGACGGGGCGAACTCACACCGCTACTACCATCAAAAGGGTGATTGAGGAAAACACTCGCTTAATCTGACACTGACGAGATGACAGACCCACCACCAAAAGGATGACAGAGCAAACTCACACCGGCTACTACCACCAAAAGGGCGATTGAGCAAAACACTCACACAATCTGACACTGACGAGATGACAGACCCACCACCAAAACGATGACTGAGCAAACTCACATCGGCTACTACCACCAAAAGGGCGATTAGGAAAAACACTCATACAATATGACACCAACGAGATGACAGACCCACCACCAAAAGGATGACAGAGTAAAATCACATCGGCTACTACCACCAAAAGGGTGGTTAAGCAAAACATCATACAATCTGACACCGACGAGATGATAGACCCACCACCAAAAGGATGAGGGAGCAAACTCACATCGGCTACTACCACCAAAAGGATGATAGAGAAAAACACACTCGCACAATCTAGCATCAACGAGATAACACACCCACCATCAAAAGGATGATGGAGAGAATCCACACCAACTACTACCCCCAAAAGGATAATAGAGCAAAACACTCGTAGAATCTGTAATCGACAAGATGACAGACCCACAATCAAAAGGATGATGGGGCAAACTCACACCGGCCACTATGACCAAAAGGATGAGAGAAAAAAACACTCACACAATCTGGCACTGACGAGATGATAGACCCACAACCAAAAGGATGACGGAGCAAATTCACATCGGCTATTACCACCTGAAAGGATGATAGAGAAAAACGCACTCGCACAATCTGGCATCAACGAGATGACAGACTCACCACCAAAAGGATGACGGAGCAAACTTACACAGGGCTACTACCACCAAAAGGATGATAGAGCCAAATAATCGCACAATCTGACATCAACGAGATGACTGACCCATCACCAAAATGATGACGGGGCCAACCCACACCGGCTACTACCACAAAAAGGATGATAGAGCAAAACACTCGTACAATCTGACATCAACGAGATGACATACCCACAACCAAAAGAATGACGGGGCGAACTCACACCGACTACTACCATCAAAAGGGCGATTGAGAAAAACACACGCTTAATCTGACACTGACGAGATGACAGACCCACCACCACAAAGATGACAGAGCAAACTCACACCGGCTACGACCACCAAAAGGGCGATTGGGCAAAACACTCACACAATCTGACACTGACGAGATGACAGACCCACTACCAAAATGATTATAGAGAAAACTCACATCGGCTACTACCACCAAAAAGGCGATTATGCAAAATCTCATACAATCTGACATCGACCATATGACAGACCCACCACCAAAAGGATAAGGGAGAAAACTCACATCGACTACTACCACTAAAAGGATGATAGAGAAAAACACACTCGCACAATCTAGCATCAACGAGATGACACACCAACCACCAAAAGGATGATGGAGTGAACCCACACCAGCTACTACCACCAAAAAGATGATAGAGAAAAACACTCGTACAATCTGACATCAACGAGATGATAGACCCACCACCAAAAGGATGATGGGGCAAACACTCACCGGCCACTACGACCAAAAGGATGAGAGAGCAAAACACTCGCACAATCTGGCACCGAGGAGATGACAGACCCACCACCAAAATGATGACGGAGCAAACTGACACCGGCTACTACCACCGAAAGGATGATAGAGCAAAACACACTCGCACAATCTGGCATCAACGAGATGACAGACTCACCACCAAAAGGATGACGGAGCAAACCCACACAGGGCTACTACCGCGAAAAGGATGATAGAGCAAAATAATCGCACAATCTGACATCAACGAGATGACAGACCCATCACCAAAAGGATTACGGAGCGAACGCACACCGGCTACTACCACCAAAAGGATGATAGAGCAAAACACTCGTACAATCTAACATCAACGAGATGACAGGCCCACAACCAAAAGAATGACGGGGCAAACTCACACCGGCTACTACCATCAAAAGGCAGATTGAGGAAAACACTTGCTTAATATGACACTGACGGGATGACAGACCCACCACCAAAAGGATGACAGACCAAACTCACACCGGCTACTACCACCAAAAGGGTGATTGAGCAAAACACTAACACAATCTTACACTGACGAGATGACAGACCCACCACTAAAAGGATGACAGAGTAAACTCACATCGGCTACTACCACCAAAAGGGCGGTTGAGCAAAACACTCATACAATCTAACATCGACGAGATGATACACCAACCACCAAAAGGATGAGGGAGCAAACTCACATCGGCTACTACCACCAAAAGGATGATAGAGCAAAACACACTCGTACAATCTAACATCAACGAGATAACACACCCACCACCAAAAGGATGATGGAGAGAACCCACACCAGCTACTACCACCAAAAGGATAATAGAGCAAAAAACACGTACAATCTGACATCAACAAGATGACAGACCCACAATCAAAAGGATGATGGGGAAAACTCACACTGGCCACTACGACCAAAAGGATGAGAGAAAAAAACACTTGCACAATCTGGCACTGACGAGATGATAGACCCACCACCAAAAGGATGACGGAGCAATCTCACACCGGCTACTACCACCGAAAGGATGATAGAGCAAAACACACTCGGACAATCTAGCATCAACGAGATGATAGACTCACCACCAAAAGGATGACGGAGCAAACCCACACAGGGCTACTACCGCCAAAAGGATGATAGAGCAAAATACTCGCACAATCTGACATCAACGAGATGACAGACCCACCACCAAAAGGATGACGGAGCGAACCCACACCGGCTACTACCACCCAAAGGATGATAGAGCAAAACACTCGTACAATCTGACATCAACGAGATGACAACCCACCACCAAATAGACGACGGGGCGAACTCACACTGGCTACTACCATCAAAAGGGCGACTGAGGAAAACACTAACACAATCTGACACTGAGGAGATGACAGACCCACCAGCAAAAGGATGACAAAGCAAACTCACACCGGTTACTACCACCGAAATGGCGATTGAGCAAAACAATCGCATAATCTGACACTAAAGAGATGACAGACCCACCACCAAAAGGATGACAGAGCAAACTCACACCGGCTACTACCACCAAAAGGGCGGTTGAGCAATACACTCATACAATCTGACACCGACCAGATGAGAGATCCACCACCAAAAGGATGAGGGAGCAAACTCACATCGGCTACTACAACCAAAAGGATGATAGAGCAAAACACACTCGCACAATCTAGCATCAACGAGATGACACACCCACCACCAATAGGATGACGTAGTGAACCCATACCAACTACCACCACCAAAAGGATAATAGAGTAAAACACTCGTACAATCTGACATGAACAAGATGATAGACCCACCACCAAAAGGATGATGGCGCAAACTCACACTGCCCACTACGACCAAAAGGATGAGAGAGAAAAACACTCGCACATTATGGCACCGACAAGATGATAGACCCACCACCAAAACAATGACGAAGCAAACTCACACCGGCTACTACCACCGAAAGGATGATAGAGCAAAACGCACTCGCACAATCTGGCATCGACGAGATGACAGACTCACCACCAAAAGGATGACGGAGCAAATCCACACAGGGCTACTACCGCCAAAAGAATGATAGAGCAAAATAATTGCACAATCTGACATCAACGAGATGACTGACCCATCACCAAAAGGATGACGGAGCGAACCCACACCAGCTACTACCACCAAAAGGATGATAGAGCAATACACTCGTATAATCTGACATCAACAACGAGATGACAGACCCACCACCAAAAGGATGACAGAGTAAACTCACACCGGCTAATACCACCAAAAGGGCGACTGAGCAAAACACTCACACAATCTGACACTGACGAGATGACAGACCCACCACCAAAACGATGACAGAGCAAACTCACATCGGCTACTACCACTAAAAGGGCGATTAGGCAAAACACTCATATAATCTGACACCGACGAGATGACAGATCCACCACCAAAAGGATGAAGGAGCAAAATCACATCGGCTACTACCACCAAAAGGATGAAAGAGAAAAACACATTTGTAAAATCTAACATCAACGAGATGACACACCCACCACCAAAAGGATGATGGAGCGAACCCACACCAGCTACTACCACCAAAAGGATGATAAGGAGAAACCCTCGTACAATCTGACATCAACGAGATGATAGACCCACCATAAAAAGGATGATGGGGCAAACTCACACCGGCCACTACGACCAAAAGGATGAGAGAGCAAAACACTCGCACAATCTGGCACCGACGAGATGACAGACCCACTACCAAAAGGATGACGGAGCAAACTCAGACCAGCTACTACCGCCAAAAGGATGATAGAGCAAAACACACTCGCACAATCTGGCATCAACGAGATGACTGATCCATCACCAAAAGGATGACGGAGCGAACCCACACCGGCTACTACCACCAAAAGGATGATAGAGCAAAACACTCGTACAATCTGACATCACCGAGATGACAACCCACCACCAAAAGAATCACGGGGCGAACTCACACCGGCTACTACCATCAAAAGGGCGACTAAGGAAAACACCCGCACAATCTGACACTGACGAGATGACAGACCCACCAGCAAAAGGATGACAGAGCAAACTCACACCGGCTACTACCACCAAAAGGGCGATTGAGCAAAACACTGACACAATCTGACACTGACGAGATGACAGACCCACCACCAAAAGGATAACAGAGTAAACTCACTCGGCTACTACCCCCAAAAGGGCGGTTGAGCAAAACACTCGTACAATCTGACACCGACGAGATGATAGACCCACCACCAAAAGGATGAGGGAGCAAACTCACATCGACTACTACCACCAAAAGGATGATAGAGCAAAACACACTCGCACAATCTAGCATCAACGAGATAACACACCCACCACCAAAAGGATGATGGAGAGCACCCACACCAGCTACTACCACCAAAAGTATAATAGAGCAAAACACTCGTACAAGATGACATCAACAAGATGACAGACCCACAATCAAAAGGCTGGTGGGGAAAACTCACACCGGCCACTACGACCAATAGGATGAGAGAGAAAAACACTCGCACAATCTGGCACTAACGAGATGATAGACCCACCATCAAAAGGATGACGGGGCAAACTCACACAAGCTACTACCACCGAAAGGATGATAGAGCTAAATGCACTCGCACAATCTGGCATCAACGAGATGACTGATCCATCACCAAAAGGATGACGGAGCGAACCCACACCGGCTACTACCACCAAAAGGATGATAGAGCAAAACACTCGTACAATCTGACATCACCGAGATGACAACCCACCACCAAAAGAATGACGGGGCGAACTCACACCGGCTACTACCATCAAAAGGGCGACTAAGGAAAACACCCGCACAATCTGACACTGACGAGATGACAGACCCACCAGCAAAAGGATGACAGAGCAAACTCACACCGGCTACTACCACCAAAAGGGTGATTGAGCAAAACACTGACACAATCTGACACTGACGAGATGACAGACCCACCACCAAAAGGATAACAGAGTAAACTCACTCGGCTACTACCCCCAAAAGGGCGGTTGAGCAAAACACTCGTACAATCTGACACCGACGAGATGATAGACCCACCACCAAAAGGAGGAGGGAGCAAACTCACATCGACTACTACCACCAAAAGGATGATAGAGCAAAACACACTCGCACAATCTAGCATCAACGAGATAACACACCCACCACCAAAAGGATGATGGAGAGCACCCACACCAGCTACTACCACCAAAAGTATAATAGAGCAAAACACTCGTACAAGATGACATCAACAAGATGACAGACCCACAATCAAAAGGCTGGTGGGGAAAACTCACACCGGCCACTACGACCAAAAGGATGAGAGAAAAAAACACTCGCACAATCTGGCACTAACGAGATGATAGACCCACCATCAAAAGGATGACGGGGCAAACTCACACAGGCTACTACCACCGAAAGGATGATAGAGCTAAACGCACTCGCACAATCTGGCATGAACGAGATGAGAGACTCACCACCAAAAGCATGACGGAGCAAACCCACACAGGGCTACTACCGCCAAGAGGATGATAGAGAAAAATAATCGCACAATCTGACATCAACGAGATGACTGACCCATCACCAAAAGGATGACGGAGCGAACCCACACCGGCTACTACCACCAAAAGGATGATAGAGCAAAACACTCGTACAATCTAACATCAACGAGATGACAGACCCACCACCAAAAGAATGACGGGGCGAACTCACACCGGCTACTACCATCAAAAGGGCGATTGAGAAAACACTCGCTTAATCTGACACTGACGAGATGACAGACTCACCACCAAAAGGATGACAGAGCAAACTCACACCGGCTACTACCACCAAAAGGGCGATTGAGCAAAACACTCACACAATCTGACACTGACGAGATGACAGACCCACCACTAAAAGGATGACAGAGTAAACTCACAACGGCTACTACCACCAAAAAGGCGGTTGAGCAAAACACTCATACAATCTGACACCGACGAGATGATAGACCCACCACCAAAAGGATGAGGGAGCAAACTCACATCGACTACTACCACCAAAAGGATGATAGAGCAAAACACACTCGCACAATCTAGCATCAACGAGATAACACACCCACCACCAAAAGGATGATGGAGAGCACCCACACCAGCTACTACCACCAAAAGGATAATAGAGCAAAACACTCGTACAAGATGACATCAACAAGATGAAAGACCCACAGTCAAAAGGATGATGGGGAAAACTCACACCGGCCACTACGACCAAAAGGATGAGAGAAAAAAACACTCGTACAATCTGGCACTAACGAGATGATAGACCCACCACCAAAAGGATGACGGAGCAAACCCACACAGGCTACTACCACCGAAAGGATGATGGAGCTAAACGCACTCGCACAATCTGGCATCAACGAGATGACAGAATCACCACCAAAAGGATGATGGAGCAAACCCACACAGGGCTACTACCGCCAAGAGGATGATAGAGCAAAATAATTGCACAATCTGACATCAAAGAGATGACTGACCCATCGCCAAAAGGATGACGGAACGAACCCACACCGGCTACTACCACCAACAGGATGATAGAGCAAAACACTCGTACAATATGACATCAACGAGATGACAGACCCACCACCAAAAGGATGACAGAGCAAACTCACACCGGCTACTACCACCAAAAGGGCGATTGAGCAAAACACTCACACAGTCTGACACTGACGAGATGACGGACCCACCACCAAAACGATGACAGAGCAAACTCACATCGGCTTCTACCACCAAAAGGGAGATTAGGCAAAACACTCATACAATCTAACACCGACGAGATGACAGACCCACCACCAAAAGGATGAGGGAGCAAAATCACATCGGCTACTACCACCAAAAGGATGATAGAGCAAAACACACTCGCAAAATCTAGCATCAACGAGATGACACACCCACCACAAAAAGGATGATGGAGCGAACCCACACCAGCTACTACCACCAAAAGGATGATAGAGAAAAATCCCCGTACAATCTAACATCTACGAGATGACAGACCCACCACAAAAAGGATGATGGGGCAAACTCACACCGTCCACTACGACCAAAAGGATGAGAGAGCAAAACACTCGCACAATCTGGCACCGACGAGATGACAGACCCACCACCAAAAGGATGAAAGAGCAAACTCAGACCGGCTACTACCACCAAAAGGATGATAGAGCAAAACACACTCGCACAATCTGGCATCAACCAGATGATAGACTCACCACCAAAAGGATGACGGAGCAAACCCACATAGGGCTACTACCTCCAAAAGGATGATAGAGAAAAATAGTCGCACAATCTGACATCAACGAGATGACAGACCCACCACCATAAGGATAACGGAGCGAACCCACACCGGCTACTACGACCAAAAGGATGATAGAGCAAAACACTCGTACAATTTGACATCAACGAGAGGACAACCCACCACCAAATAGATGATGGGGCGAACTCACACCGGCTACTACCATCAAAAGGGCGACTGAGGAAAACACTCGCACAATCTGACACTGAGGAGATGACAGACCCACCACCAAAAGGATGACATAGCAAACTCACATCGGCTACTACCACCAAAATGGCAATTGAGGAAAACACTCGCATAATCTGACACTGAGGAGATGACAGACCCACCACCAAAAGGATGACAAAGCAAACTCACACCGGCTACTACCACCAAAAGGGCGGTTGAGCAATACACTCGTACAATCTGACACCGACCAGATGACACATCTACCACCAAAAGGATGATGGAGCGAACCCACACCAGCTACTACCACCAAAAGGATGATAGAGAAAAACCCTCGTACAATCTAACATCAACGAGATGATAGACCCACCACAAAAAGGATGATGGGGCAAAATCACACCGGCCACTACGACCAAAAGAATGAGAGAGAAAAACACTCGCACAATCTGGCACCGACGAGATGATAGACCCACCACCAAAAGGATGACGGAGCAAACTCACACCGGCTACTACCACCATAAGGCTGATAGAGCAAAACTCACTCGCATAATCTAGCATCAACGAGATGACAGACTCACCACCAAAAGAATGACGGAGCAAACCCACACAAGGCTACTACCGCCAAAAGGATGATAGAGCAAAATAATCGCACAATCTAACATCAACGAGATGACTGACCCATCACCAAAAGGATGACGGAGCGAACCCACACCGGCTACTACCACCAAAAGGATGATAGAGCAAAACACTCGTACAATCTAACATCAACGAGATGACAGACCCACCACCAAAAGAATGACGGGGCGAACTCACACCGGCTACTACCATCAAAAGGGAGATTGAGAAAACACTCGCTTAATCTGACACTGACGAGATGACAGACCCACCACCAAAAGGATGACAGAGCAAACTCACAACGGCTACTACCACCAAAAGGGCGATTGAGCAAAACACTCACACAATCTGACACTGACGAGATGGCAGACCCACCAATAAAAGGATGACAGAGTAAACTCACAACGGATACTACCACCAAAAGGGCGGTTGAGCAAAACACTCATACAATCTGACACCGACGAGATGATAGACCCACCACCAAAAGGATGAGGGTGCAAAGTCACATCAACTACTACCACCAAAAGGATAATAGAGCAAAACACTCGTACAAGATGACATCAACAAGATGAAAGACCCACAATCAAAAGGATGATGGGGAAAACTCTCACCGGCCAATACGACCAAAAGGATGAGAGAAAAAAACACTCGTACAATCTGGCACTAACGAGATGATAGACCCACCACCAAAAGGATGACGGAGCAAACCCACACAGGCTACTACCACCGAAAGGATGATAGAGCTAAACGCACTCGCACAATCTGGCATCACCGAGATGACAGAATCACCACCAAAAGGATGATGGAGCAAACCCACACAGGGCTACTACCGCCAAGAGGATGATAGAGCAAAATAATTGCACAATCTGATATCAAAGAGATGACTGACCCATCGCCAAAAGGATGACAGAACGAACCCACACCGGCTACTACCACCAACAGGATGATAGAGCAAAACACTCGTACAATATGACATCAACGAGATGACAGACCCACCACCAAAAGGATGACAGAGCAAACTCACACCGGCTACTACCACCAAAAGGGCGATTGAGCAAAACACTCACACAGTCTGACACTGACGAGATGACGGACCCACCACCAAAATGATGACAGAGCAAACTCACATCGGCTTCTACCACCAAAAAGGCGATTAGGAAAAACACTCATACAATCTGATACCGACGACATGACAGACCCACCACCAAAACGATGTGGGATCAAAATCACATCGGCTACTACCACCAAGAGGATGATAGAGCAAATCACACTCGCAAAATCTAGCATCAACGAGATGACACACCCACCACCAAAAGGATGATGGAGCGAACCCACACCAGCTACTACCACCAAAAGGATGATAGAGAAAAATCCCCGTACAATCTAACATCGACGAGATGACAGACCCACCACAAAAATGATGATGGGGCAAACTCACACCGTCCACTACGACCAAAAGTATGAGAGAGAAAAACACTCGCACAATCTGGCACCGACGAGATGATAGACCCACCACCAAAAGGATGACGGAGCAAACTCACACCGGCTACTACCACCATAAGGCTGATAGAGCAAAACTCACTCGCATAATCTAGCATCAACGAGATGACAGACTCACCACCAAAAGAATGACGGAGCAAACCCACACAAGGCTACTACCGCCAAAAGGATGATAGAGCAAAATAATCGCATAATCTAACATCAACGAGATGACTGACCCATCACCAAAAGGATGACGGAGCGAACCCACACCGGCTACTACCACCAAAAGGATGATAGAGCAAAACACTCGTACAATCTAACATCAACGAGATGACAGACCCACCACCAAAAGAATGACGGGGCGAACTCACACCGGCTACTACCATCAAAAGGGAGATTGAGAAAACACTCGCTTAATCTGACACTGACGAGATGACAGACCCACCACCAAAAGGATGACAGAGCAAACTCACAACGGATACTACCACCAAAAGGGCGATTGAGCAAAACACTCACACAATCTGACACTGACGAGATGGCAGACCCACCACTAAAAGGATGACAGAGTAAACTCACAACGGATACTACCACCAAAAGGGCGGTTGAGCAAAACACTCATACAATCTGACACCGACGAGATGATAGACCCACCACCAAAAGGATGAGGGTGCAAAGTCACATCAACTACTACCACCAAAAGGATAATAGAGCAAAACACTCGTACAAGATGACATCAACAAGATGAAAGACCCACAATCAAAAGGATGATGGGGAAAACTCTCACCGGCCAATACGACCAAAAGGATGAGAGAAAAAAACACTCGTACAATCTGGCACTAACGAGATGATAGACCCACCACCAAAAGGATGACGGAGCAAACCCACACAGGCTACTACCACCGAAAGGATGATAGAGCTAAACGCACTCGCACAATCTGGCATCACCGAGATGACAGAATCACCACCAAAAGGATGATGGAGCAAACCCACACAGGGCTACTACCGCCAAGAGGATGATAGAGCAAAATAATTGCACAATCTGATATCAAAGAGATGACTGACCCATCGCCAAAAGGATGACAGAACGAACCCACACCGGCTACTACCACCAACAGGATGATAGAGCAAAACACTCGTACAATATGACATCAACGAGATGACAGACCCACCACCAAAAGGATGACAGAGCAAACTCACACCGGCTACTACCACCAAAAGGGCGATTGAGCAAAACACTCACACAGTCTGACACTGACGAGATGACGGACCCACCACCAAAATGATGACAGAGCAAACTCACATCGGCTTCTACCACCAAAAAGGCGATTAGGAAAAACACTCATACAATCTGATACCGACGACATGACAGACCCACCACCAAAACGATGTGGGATCAAAATCACATCGGCTACTACCACCAAGAGGATGATAGAGCAAATCACACTCGCAAAATCTAGCATCAACGAGATGACACACCCACCACCAAAAGGATGATGGAGCGAACCCACACCAGCTACTACCACCAAAAGGATGATAGAGAAAAATCCCCGTACAATCTAACATCGACGAGATGACAGACCCACCACAAAAATGATGATGGGGCAAACTCACACCGTCCACTACGACCAAAAGTATGAGAGAGAAAAACACTCGCACAATCTGGCACCGACGAGATGATAGACCCACCACCAAAAGGATGACGGAGCAAACTCACACCGGCTACTACCACCATAAGGCTGATAGAGCAAAACTCACTCGCATAATCTAGCATCAACGAGATGACAGACTCACCACCAAAAGAATGACGGAGCAAACCCACACAAGGCTACTACCGCCAAAAGGATGATAGAGCAAAATAATCGCATAATCTAACATCAACGAGATGACTGACCCATCACCAAAAGGATGACGGAGCGAACCCACACCGGCTACTACCACCAAAAGGATGATAGAGCAAAACACTCGTACAATCTAACATCAACGAGATGACAGACCCACCACCAAAAGAATGACGGGGCGAACTCACACCGGCTACTACCATCAAAAGGGAGATTGAGAAAACACTCGCTTAATCTGACACTGACGAGATGACAGACCCACCACCAAAAGGATGACAGAGCAAACTCACAACGGATACTACCACCAAAAGGGCGATTGAGCAAAACACTCACACAATCTGACACTGACGAGATGGCAGACCCACCACTAAAAGGATGACAGAGTAAACTCACAACGGATACTACCACCAAAAGGGCGGTTGAGCAAAACACTCATACAATCTGACACCGACGAGATGATAGACCCACCACCAAAAGGATGAGGGTGCAAAGTCACATCAACTACTACCACCAAAAGGATAATAGAGCAAAACACTCGTACAAGATGACATCAACAAGATGAAAGACCCACAATCAAAAGGATGATGGGGAAAACTCTCACCGGCCAATACGACCAAAAGGATGAGAGAAAAAAACACTCGTACAATCTGGCACTAACGAGATGATAGACCCACCACCAAAAGGATGACGGAGCAAACCCACACAGGCTACTACCACCGAAAGGATGATAGAGCTAAACGCACTCGCACAATCTGGCATCACCGAGATGACAGAATCACCACCAAAAGGATGATGGAGCAAACCCACACAGGGCTACTACCGCCAAGAGGATGATAGAGCAAAATAATTGCACAATCTGACATCAAAGAGATGACTGACCCATCGCCAAAAGGATGACAGAACGAACCCACACCGGCTACTACCACCAACAGGATGATAGAGCAAAACACTCGTACAATATGACATCAACGAGATGACAGACCCACCACCAAAAGGATGACAGAGCAAACTCACACCGGCTACTACCACCAAAAGGGCGATTGAGAAAAACACTCACACAGTCTGACACTGACGAGATGACGGACCCACCACCAAAATGATGACAGAGCAAACTCACATCGGCTTCTACCACCAAAAAGGCGATTAGGAAAAACACTCATACAATCTGATACCGACGACATGACAGACCCACCACCAAAACGATGTGGGATCAAAATCACATCGGCTACTACCACCAAGAGGATGATAGAGCAAATCACACTCGCAAAATCTAGCATCAACGAGATGACACACCCACCACCAAAAGGATGATGGAGCGAACCCACACCAGCTACTACCACCAAAAGGATGATAGAGAAAAATCCCCGTACAATCTAACATCGACGAGATGACAGACCCACCACAAAAATGATGATGGGGCAAACTCACACCGTCCACTACGACCAAAAGTATGAGAGAGAAAAACACTCGCACAATCTGGCACCGACGAGATGATAGACCCACCACCAAAAGGATGACGGAGCAAACTCACACCGGCTACTACCACCATAAGGCTGATAGAGCAAAACTCACTCGCATAATCTAGCATCAACGAGATGACAGACTCACCACCAAAAGAATGACGGAGCAAACCCACACAGGGCTACTACCTCCAAAAGGATGATAGAGCAAAATAATCGCATAATCTGACATCAACGAGATGACTGACCCATCACCAAAAGGATGACGGAGCGAACCCACACCGGCTACTACCACCAAAAGGATGATAGAGCAAAACACTCGTACAATCTAACATCAACGAGATGACAGACCCACCACCAAAAGAATGACGGGGCGAACTCACACCGGCTACTACCATCAAAAGGGCGATTGAGAAAACACTCGCTTAATCTGACACTGACGAGATGACAGACCCACCACCAAAAGGATGACAGAGCAAACTCACACCGGCTACTACCACCAAAAGGGAGATTGAGCAAAACACTCACACAATCTGACACTGACGAGATGGCAGACCCACCACTAAAAGGATGACAGAGTAAACTCACAACGGCTACTACCACCAAAAGGGCGGTTGAGCAAAACACTCATACAATCTGACACCGACGAGATGATAGACCCACCACCAAAAGGATGAGGGAGCAAACTCACATCGACTACTACCACCAAAAGGATAATAGAGCAAAACACTCGTACAAGATGACATCAACAAGATGAAAGACCCACAATCAAAAGGATGATGGGGAAAACTCACACCGGCCACTACGACCAAAAGGATGAGAGAAAAAAACACTCGTACAATCTGGCACTAACGAGATGATAGACCCACCACCAAAAGGATGACGGAGCAAACCCACACAGGCTACTACCACCGAAAGGATGATAGAGCTAAACGCACTCGCACAATCTGGCATCACCGAGATGACAGAATCACCACCAAAAGGATGATGGAGCAAACCCACACAGGGCTACTACCGCCAAGAGGATGATAGAGCAAAATAATTGCACAATCTGACATCAAAGAGATGATTGACCCATCGCCAAAAGGATGACGGAACGAACCCACACCGGCTACTACCACCAACAGGATGATAGAGCAAAACACTCGTACAATATGACATCAACGAGATGACAGACCCACCACCAAAAGGATGACAGAGCAAACTCACACTGGCTACTACCACCAAAAAGGCGATTGAGCAAAACACTCACACAGTCTGACACTGACGAGATGACAGACCCACCACCAAAACGATGACAGAGCAAACTGACATCGGCTTCTACCACCAAAAGGGCGATTAGGCAAAACACTCATACAATCTGACACCGACGAGATGACAGACCCACCATCAAAAGGATGAGGGAGCAAAATCACATCGGCTACTACCACCAAAAGGATGATAGAGCAAAACACACTCGCAAAATCTAGCATCAACGAGATGACACACCCACCACCAAAAGGATGATGGAGCGAACCCACACCAGCTACTACCACCAAAAGGATGATAGAGAAAAATCCCCGTACAATCTAACATCGACGAGATGACAGACCCACCACAAAAAGGATGATGGGGCAAACTCACACCGTCCACTACGACCAAAAGGATGAGAGAGCAAAACACTCGCACAATCTGGCACCAACGAGATGACAGACCCACCACCAAAAGGATGACAGAGCAAACTCAGACCGGCTACTACCACCAAAAGGATGATAGAGCAAATCTCACTCGCATAATCTAGCATCAACGAGATGACAGACTCACCACCAAAAGAATGACGGAGCAAACCCACACATGGCTACTACCGCCAAAAGGATGAGAGAGCAAAATAATCGCATAATCTGACATCAACGAGATGACTGACGCATCACCAAAAGGATGACGGAGCGAACCCACACCGGCTACTACCACCAAAAGGATGATAGAGCAAAACACTCGTACAATCTAACATCAACGAGATGACAGACCCACCACCAAAAGAATGACGGGGCGAACTCACACCGACTACTACCATCAAAAGGGCGATTGAGAAAACACTCGCTTAATCTGACACTGACGAGATGACAGACCCACCACCAAAAGGATGACAGAACAAACACACACCGGCTACTACCACCAAAAGGGCGATTGAGCAAAACACTCGCACAATCTGACACTGACGAGATGGCAGACACACCACTAAAAGGATGACAGAGTAAACTCACAACAGCTACTACCACCAAAAGGGCGGTTGAGCAAAACACTCATACAATCTGACACCGACGAGATGATAGAGCCACCACCAAAAGGATGAGGGAGCAAACTCACATCGACTACTACCACCAAAAGGATAATAGAGCGAAACACTCGTACAAGATGACATCAACAAGATTAAAGACCCACAATCAAAAGGATGATGGGGAAAACTCACACCGGCCACTACGACCAAAAGGATGAGAGAAAAAAACACTCGTACAATCTGGCACTAACGAGATGATAGACCCACCACCAAAAGGATGACGGAGCAAACCCACACAGACTACTACCACCGAAAGGATGATAGAGCTAAACGCACTCGCACAATCTGGCATCACTGAGATGACAGAATCACCACCAAAAGGATGATGGAGCAAACCCATACAGGGCTACTACCGCCAAGAGGATGATAAAGCAAAATAATTGCACAATCTGACATCAAAGAGATGACTGACCCATCGCCAAAAGGATGACGGAACGAACCCACACCGGCTACTACCACCAACAGGATGATAGAGCAAAACACTTGTACAATATGACATCAACGAGATGACAGACCCACCACCAAAAGGATGACAAAGCAAACTCACACCGGCTACTACCTGTCATACCCCAAATTTGTCCTACTTCGGTATTCAAAGAATGTTTTATTGCTTCATGACGTCTGTCCATGACTCATTGAGACTTCGTTTATAAAGACCATGTGTGTACACATTATGGTTATAACCCCTAACAATTTATGTTGAATTCTTGTGGGAAGAGCGCGCCTCCAGCCCCTTATACCCAAACTCATGTGTGTCCTCGTTCTCACGACCAGACAGATATGATATGGTCAATGACATCAAATACATCGGTTGAGCTTCACTACAAGTTGCTTGTTACGGAATGCACCTAATTCAAGTTATTCAAGGGTACTTGCTTCTAGACTCAGTCGATTTCGCTTCAAGCTTTGCTCAATTTGGTGGCAAGCGTCAAGATATGTTTGGATCCTAAATCAGTTTGTGACAAACTTAGATTTAGATTGCAAATTTCAAGTCTTGATTGAATTTTAATTTAGGTGCAATTGGTCCAGAAGATACTTCGATTCATCTCAAAGGGTTATGGTATAACGCATCAACTTATAGTCGTACAAGTTATATTTGAGGAATGAACCACATATATTATACAAATCCATCAGTTCATGCCAATCTCATCGATATGGGTAGGATTAGAAGGATGTTTGTCTAAAAAGTCCAGGACATAATCGGGACGTGATCAAAACATGTGCTAAATTCGAGTCATACATAGTTAAGGTTAAGATCTTTTTGTGCAAATTTCAAGTAGCAAGGCAGATTAGGATGTTAGGATGTTCGTATATTGCGAAACATTTTTGTTTTGCTACAGAACTGGTCCCACACACACATATATATATAATTCTTTTCATACCAGGATCAATTAAATAAATGAAGGTTGGAGATGTTTCCGTAAAACATTAAACCTATTCTATTAAAGGAAGAGGAAGAGCTATGACTCGTTCACTCCAAAGGCTAACTGAGTGTTTAACATGCGGTGAACTTATGAGAAATATTTATCATGGATACTTGGGGTTATATCACAAATATTTATTCAAGCCATTGGGCCAAGAATCATTAAGCGGTGAAACTTACAAGGACAAAGACCATTCTTTGTTTTCACAAATATTGAGTAATACAAAGATAACTTGTACATCTTAAAACTACACCAAGACCATACATTAAGAGAACGTTTGCTACTTGCAAGAACTAGAATCCTCGATAAGTCCCATAAGGCTGGCCCAACACCAAAACTGTGAATTCTGCAGGTTCTTAAAAAGTTGTTTAAGGCTAATCCATGCCACCGAAACACAAGATCGACATACACCAAAAACAACAATTTCTGGTTCTTTTGTCCATAACAAATTGAATATCGCCTTCGGTCTTCCGCAACAATCATAATACCCTTTCCGTTGATTACTCGACAACCTCACTTCATTAGTTCGAGGCCATTGTCGTTACTACCTAACAATACCGCAACACAGGCAAATGTCAACAGGCTAGAGATACATCAAATACGAAGTTGATTAGTCAAGCTGCGAGATATTACCTAAACTTGTGTTTACGGCATTGATTGACGTCGGCGTTGTCAGCATCCTAAGGCTATTGCATCAATGTTACAAAGATTAAATCACGCTTATAATTCGGTTGCAAACTCTGTCCTGCGGCAGTTTTTAAAGCTGAACCAAGACAAAACCATGTCAACAGAAAAATACAGCCAGATAGAATTCAATGGAAAGAACCTAAACTATAAGCTACATTCAGTTGCCGAGTGGGGGGGCCACCTTCGTCTTTTCTCGTAAACCAACAACATCTTCTTCATTCGCTGCTCCCACCGTAACTAGCTTCTTACACATTCTTCACCCTTCAAGTCTCCCTGCTGAATGTGTACAAAACGAAGACACGGAGTTAGTTCAAGTCTTACGATTAATTTTCAAAACATCACACTAATTCTAGTTGCATAAGTCAGATGGAAAAATACATGGATAGAGATCATACCATACAATTTTGATTAGAATGACTTAATGTACAAGATGGCAAATTGTTATCGCCGATGTTGCAACGAAATCCTGACTTGATATAGCTACTCGTCAACATGACTGTTGTGGCGAGTTTATCCTGGCAACGGAACAAAAGTTTGACTTGATGTTACTCGTCAATATGACTGTTGTGTGTTTCAACAAGGAAGAGCAGGTGCAAGATTGTTGACGGTATCAAACCATTGTTAGGCCATTTTTTACTAGCATCCAAGCCTTCATGAAATTGCCACCATTGTGCACCAATTTCCTTCTAAGTCTCCACATTTGGACGTCTTCATCCATCTATGAACAAGGGTAAATGACTAAACAAGATCTGCCGAACTTCAAAGCCTCGCCCTCGAGCCGAGTTTGTAAAATGCACATGAAAATAGAAGTATATCAATGAGCAGGTGATAAAGATATCTTAAAGCACATAAAAAACAAACAATTAATTTCAAAGAAGAGAAGAGATAAAAAGTTTTAACTGCTATACAGTGGTGTCACACGTACCAATGGACCAGTTTCAGCAGCAGAAGCAACAACAGTTGCCTGAATCGCAAAACTTGACACTGCTGCAGCAACAAATGACTCGGCAGCTGGTGCAGCAGCCACGGGAGTATCCACAATCATTTCAACAAGATACTACGAATAATGGTTTAATTGCTTTGCACAGCAACCGGTAACTTACGCTCAGTTTCAGCAATAGACACAATTAATCACCATTGCAGGTATTGCAACAAAGCCAGCAAAAGAGGGTGACACCAAATCTTCCAATGGCTCAAATATCTCAACAAAACCTGCAGAGGTTCAACATAATAGCTGCGCCATGAGAAATCCGCATCGCCTGAAGATTATAGCAAAAAGTGTTACGAACCAAGCAAGGCGCATATTTGTTTCCGCAGTAATTCGGTACACCAGACCCAAGTCATGTCCACGGATACGTAGAGCAGAAAGTTCAGTGCCTAGATATACCTGACATACATGAAGTCACCAAACCGGGTCCGTCAATGTTTTCCTTACGCGCAAAAGGGGATCACCCTCATTCTTACTTCAATACTTTTCTACCGCTGTTTTTGCACCATACCAGGACCGTGCAATTCTTCAGCATCTTCGATCAACCGGCGACAACTTCATTCCCCAAATAACAGCAATTGTAAGTACCTTGCATTCAATAAAACAGGTCAGTCAGTTTGTAATGCATAGACGATGAGCTAACCAAAAGTGAGATATGGCTGAACATAATTTTACAACCAGTTTTAAGTTATTGTGAGCCATGAGTACACTGCAAAGAAGAACAAGTTCCTGAGTTCGGCCTAGACAGCATCAAAACAAGTAGGAAATTGAAAAGGGTATCGCCGCTAGAGCTAACAGAAGGCTGCAAGTCTTCCTCGAATCTCACAAGACTACTCACACCCAAGCAATGACAGAAGAGGAAAGATACAAGCATAACAAAAACAATTACTCACAATAAAAATTCCTCTTGAAGGCCATGACAATAATGATAGATGAACTCCATAGAAAAACAGAAGTATGTTGTTGAGACATGTTGTCTTCGACGCCCACGTCACACATGACTTAGCAGCCATTAAAGCTATCATTTTATTCTCCGCACGAGAGGATGAAATAAACACATGAAAATGATACAATCATCGTTAGTTCACAACTCAGAATTAAAAGCCAAGGAATCATCTACATAGAGCATTTTTGTGATGAACATAAATCTAAATTAATATGCATAGTATTTTGATTAAGGATTCTAAATGTCCAATAGAGCTTGACAAATGATTAAAAAAGCTAGGTCGCAAAACGCATACATCATTTTGACAAAATCACATGTGCAAGAACTAAGGAGTAATTGCAGGGATGCCATCTAACATTGCTCATTACCTAGATTATGGTCCTCATACTCTTGCATAGCCAGCTAAGTCATGTGATTCTACACCGAGACTTTAGTGTGCTGCCAAAGCTGATTCGTATGCCAAAAGTAATATGTCCTACGAAAAGAGAGGATACAGATCAGTAGGGTTCTTTACAACTACAAAGAAGCATTTGGTAATTTTAAGCTACGCATAGCAAGAAAGAAGTGTTTACGAGTAGAAGCTATTTTATTTACCTTGAAAACATAGTGCTGAGGGCATTCGAACTCTTACACTCATCCGACTGGCATTCTTGAAAGATTTGAAGAAAGCACTCATTTCTGTATGCAATAAAAAGGTTATAATTTGGCCATTTCAAAAAGAAAAGTGATCATATACTTGTAACCAACTTGAGAAGAGATGAACACCAGTTGAGATTATCAAGAGGTTAGCGAAACCTCTTCTCCCAGATCCGATTCTTCTCCTTGTACTCAAGCTACCACCATCATCTCAAGGTCCTGCATAAGACATCAATTGGCACAAGTCCAAATACTATCGCAGTTATATCATTAAGTTCAGGACAGTAAAAATACCATGTTTACACAGTGAAAATTCAGGTTAAAAGATCAGATACTTTTAAAACACTACAGACAAAAAACACAGGGTGAGTCACTCTCAATGGTCCCCACCAAAATCTCAGTAAAACATTCTTCCTAACGGTCTGAGGATTGTACAGATTGTGCTCACACACTTGAGAGCATATTCCTCAATTTTTCTCCTAAGTTCACACGCACCAAAAACCCTAAAAATTCCCTATAAATACCACTCTATTCATTGGCAAAAGAGGAGGAAGAACCCTAAGGTTACTCTGCTAAAATCCACCCTCAACCTATCCTAAAGCTCTTCGTTTTCAAACCTTCACAGTGCTCACATCAGAGCTCTGTGTAAGGCGAGCTAGCTCCAAATTCGTGTTAACAGCACACGATAGTTTCAGTGAAAGCACGGCGAAATACGAAAAAAGGAGAAGAAAAAGGAGAAAGTGGAGTTGAAGCAGAAGTGAGAAGAAGAAGCAATCACCTGGGAGCAGCTCAAACCCGACGTCTTCGCCTTTAGGTATCCCTTCCATTAACCTTTGAAATCATTTCAAATACAATAAATTTGAGGTTAGGAAGTTTTGTTTGGAATCATGGTTTCTGATTCACGATGCCATGTTCGTAATACTTTGCCTGGTATCCGTCTGCTTGTCGTGTGATTTCTGCGTGAGATCGGGAGTTAGGGATTTTGCGATTTGGTTAGGGTTTAAGTTTCAGAAGGGAGAACCTTTTAGAGAGAAAGAAGAAGAGTGTAACATGAAAGTGGCGTGAGGTTTCAGATTTGGGTTTCCAACGTCTTAACAGTATCTCACCATTTATCATAGTGTTTTTGAATCTTTTTAAAACCATTTGACTAACATGTAGGAGTTTTAAGTGACTAGTTAATAACAGCCTAATGGTGACGTGTGATCTTTATTGATAATTATCAAGATTTTGTTCAGTGTTTTATTTTGGGCATGTGTTTTAATTTCGTTAGGTTAATAGGACCATTTTAGAGCTAATCATTATATTATTAAAAATTAGTTATTAGTAATAAGATTAGTAATATTGGTAATACTATTAATAATATTAGTAGTTTTTATATTTGATATGTGCTTGGTAATTTGATTTAGATTCTATTTTATCAAATTTATTTCTTTTCTTTCATTAAGTTTAAAACATTTTATTTTTAGACTAGAATAGATAAAAATTCATTCTTGAATTTATATGAAAGTGGTGGATCCTTGGAGTCTAGCACTCCTTGGATCCTTAAGTGATCGCTCTCGAGGTGCACACCTTGAGTTGTGGTCACTTCGTCTTTCATCCTTAGGATACCCAACCTCGTTTAAACCTTCAAAAAGCCGCAAACCCTAATTCGAGCAATACGCTCACCCTAGTTCAATCTACACACTAATATTTTCAAATTATTTTCATAATTAAATTACGAAAGTATCGAGTTCTTGGAGTCGTGCATTCCTTGAATTCGAGAATGGTTACTATCAAGGTGTACACTTTGAATAGTATATCATTCGAACTTTCGTTCCTAAAACACTTCTTAATTATTTGGACCAATACTTTCACTGTCCAACAAACATATTTCATAATTAATGGAATGGAAAAGATGTCGTTGGGATCTAGCATTCCAATGATATCCCGATTAATTGGTTGCGAGGCCGACGTCTCGTTTATCGATTAGTCGTCATTCCTCCTAAAGTTTTCAACCCATCTAACCTCGTTCCTCACTCACGTGTGATCGAGTCTAAACACTAGTATGTTTCTAAACCGTACATCAAATTCAAATCATTTTTCTTAATCAAATTACGAAAGAACTGAGTTCTTGGAGTCTCGCACTCCTTGAATTCTTGAATGACAACTATTGAGGCGTACGCCTTAGGTAGCGTGTCATTCGACCTTTCGTCTAAAACACGCGCCTTAACTATTTGGACAAGTATTCATTGTCCATTCAAATATAATTTCCTAATTAATTGAATGAAAAAGGTGTCGTTGGGATCTAGCATTCCAACGATATCCCGACTAATTGGTTGCGAGACTGACGTCTCGTTTATCGAGTAGTCGTCATTCTCCCTCAAAATATCTAACCGACCTTATCTTCTTCGCCTCCGTGCAATCGAAACCCTAACTACCTATTCAACTTAACTCTCTCTTTCTAGCCCCCGTGCGATTGAACTATCCTTTAAACACAATTCTCTTTCCTCGCCCTCGTGCGATTTCCAACTCAAACACCTTACCTAGAACATTGTTTAGTCCCTTCTTCCGTGCATAACAAACTCGCGCTTCAGTCTCCCCTAGCGAGCAGACAAGCCAATGTATAGCAGTTAGAATGCGACCTAAACACTCGTTCGTTCCCATACCAAACCTTTTTACCGTAGTTAGCCGAACTACGGCTGCTCTGATTCTTCATTCCCTCTTGAATGTAAGATACGTAGGCACAAGATTGCGATGATCTTGGCGAGCACAATCCCCTCTTTTTTCCCGTAGTCCCACGAACTACGAATGCTCTGATTTTCCACTCCTTACAAGTGAAGATACGTAGGCACAAGGGCCCCAATCCTTGGCGAGCACCCTATCTTAAAACCACCTTTCCCCCCTATAGGAGAAACCTTAGAAGAAAACAATTAAGCATAGTTAACTTTACTCTCGAATCGATCAAGAGGTTCCCGTTGAGTACAACGGACGAAGAGGGTGCTAATACCTTCCCTCTGCGTAACCGACTCCCGAACCTAGAATATTGGTTGCGATGACCATGTTCTTATCTCCTTAAAGGTTTTATCGATATTTTCCTATTCCATCCTTGGAATGAATAAAGTTCGGTGGCGACTCTGTTTCGAACAGTATTTTCCGCGGCCATTGCGAGGATCGTATTTTTCGAGGTACGACACTACCACCAAAAGGGCGATTAAGCAAAACACTCACACAGTCTGACACTGACGAGATGACGGACCCACCACTAAAATGATGACAGAGCAAACTCACATCGGCTTCTACCACCAAAAGGGCGATTAGGAAAAACACTCATACAATCTGACACCGACGAGATAACATACCCACCACCAAAAGGATGAGGGAGCAAAATCACATCGGCTACTACCACCAAAAGGATGATAGAGCAAAACACACTCGCAAAATCTAGCATCAACGAGATGACACACCCACCACCAAAAGGATGATGGAGCGAACCCACACCAGCTACTACCACCAAAAGGATGATAGAGAAAAATCCCCGTACAATCTAACATCGACGAGATGACAGACCCACCACAAAAAGGATGATGGGGCAAACTCACACCGTCCACTACGACCAAAAGGATGAGAGAGCAAAACACTCGCACAATCTGGCACCAACGAGATGACAGACCCACCACCAAAAGGATGACAGAGCAAACTCAGACCGGCTACTACCACCAAAAGGATGATAGAGCAAAACTCACTCGCATAATCTAGCATCAACGAGATGATAGACTCACCACCAAAAGAATGACGGAGCAAACCCACACAGGGCTACTACCGCCAAAAGGAT
The DNA here is from genome assembly GCA_963859935.3 of Lathyrus sativus. Lineage (NCBI taxonomy): Eukaryota > Viridiplantae > Streptophyta > Magnoliopsida > Fabales > Fabaceae > Lathyrus > Lathyrus sativus. The sequence goes on along the minus strand of CAWUDS030001735.1, from coordinate 148,833 downwards.
GATAGAGCAAAATAATCGCATAATCTGACATCAACGAGATGACTGACCCATCACCAAAAGGATGACGGAGCGAAACCACACCGGCTACTACCACCAAAAGGATGATAGAGCAAAACACTCGTACAATCTAACATCAACGAGATGACAGACCCACCACCAAAAGAATGACGGGGCGAACTCACACCGGCTACTACCATCAAAAGGGCGATTGAGAAAACACTCGCTTAATCTGACACTGATGAGATGACAGACCCATCACCAAAAGGATGACAGAGCAAACTCACACCGGCTACTACCACCAAAAGGGCGATTGAGCAAAACACTCGCACAATCTGACACTGACGAGATGGCAGACCCACCACTAAAAGGATGACAGAGTAAACTCACAACAGCTACTACCACCAAAAGGGCGGTTGAGCAAAACACTCATACAATCTGACACCGACGAGATGATAGACCCACCACCAAAAGGATGAGGGAGCAAACTCACATCGACTACTACCACCAAAAGGATAATAGAGTAAAACACTCGTACAAGATGACATCAACAAGATGAAAGACCCACAATCAAATGGATGATGGGGAAAACTCACACCGGCCACTACGACCAAAAGGATGAGAGAAAAAAACACTCGTACAATCTGGCACTAACGAGATGATAGACCCACCACCAAAAGGATGACGGAGCAAACCCACACAGGCTACTACCACCAAAAGGATGATAGAGCTAAACGCACTCGCACAATCTGGCATCACCGAGATGACAGAATCACCACCAAAAGGATGATGGAGCAAACCCACACAGGGCTACTACCGCCAAGAGGATGATAGAGCAAAATAATTGCACAATCTGACATCAAAGAGATGACTGACCCATCGCAAAAAGGATGACGGAACGAAATCACACCGGCTACTACCACCAACAGGATGATAGAGCAAAACACTTGTACAATATGACATCAACGAGATGACAGACCCACCACCAAAAGGATGACAAAGCAAACTCACACCGGCTACTACCACCAAAAGGGCGATTGAGCAAAACACTCACACAGTCTGACACTGACGAGATGACGGACCCACCACCAAAACGATGACAGAGCAAACTCACATCGGCTTCTACCACCAAAAGGGCGATTAGGAAAAACACTCATACAATCTCACACCGACGGGATGACAGACCCACCACCAAAAGGATGAGGGAGCAAAATCACATCGGCTACTACCACCAAAAGGATGATAGAGCAAAACACACTCGCAAAATCTAGCATCAACGAGATGACACACCCACCACCAAAAGGATGATGGAGCGAACCCACACCAGCTACTACCACCAAAAGGATGATAGAGAAAAATCCCCGTACAATCTAACATCGACTAGATGACAGACCCACCACAAAAAGGATGATGGGGCAAACTCACACCGTCCACTACGACCAAAAGGATGAGAGAGCAAAACACTCGCACAATCTGGCACCAACGAGATGACAGACCCACCACCAAAAGGATGACAGAGCAAACTCAGACCGGCTACTACCACCAAAAGGATGATAGAGCAAAACTCACTCACATAATCTAGCATCAACGAGATGATAGACTCACCACCAAAAGAATGACGGAGCAAACCCACACAGGGCTACTACCGCCAAAAGGATGATAGAGCAAAATAATCGCATAATCTGACATCAACGAGATGACTGACCCATCACCAAAAGGATGACGGAGCGAAACCACACCGGCTACTACCACCAAAAGGATGATAGAGCAAAACACTCGTACAATCTAACATCAACGAGATGACAGACCCACCACCAAAAGAATGACGGGGCGAACTCACACCGGCTACTACCATCAAAAGGGCGATTGAGAAAACACTCGCTTAATCTGACACTGACGAGATGACAGACCCACCACCAAAAGCATGACAGAGCAAACTCACACCGGCTACTACCACCAAAAAGGCGATTGAGCAAAACACTCGCACAATCTGACACTGACGAGATGGCAGACCCACCACTAAAAGGATGACAGAGTAAACTCACAACAGCTACTACCACCAAAAGGGCGGTTGAGCAAAACACTCATACAATCTGACACCGACGAGATGATAGACCCACCACCAAAAGGATGAGGGAGCAAACTCACATCGACTACTACCACCAAAAGGATAATAGAGCAAAACACTCGTATAAGATGACATCAACAAGATGAAAGACCCACAATCAAAAGGATGATGGGGAAAACTCACACCGGCCACTACGACCAAAAGGATGAGAGAAAAAAACACTCGTACAATCTGGCACTAACGAGATGATAGACCCACCACCAAAAGGATGACGGAGCAAACCCACACAGGCTACTACCACCAAAAGGATGATAGAGCTAAACGCACTCGCACAATCTGGCATCACCGAGATGACAGAATCACCACCAAAAGGATGATGGAGCAAACCCACAAAGGGCTACTACCGCCAAGAGGATGATAGAGCAAAATAATTGCACAATCTGACATCAAAGAGATGACTGACCCATCGCAAAAAGGATGACGGAACGAACCCACACCGGCTACTACCACCAACAGGATGATAGAGCAAAACACTCGTACAATATGACATCAACGAGATGACAGACCCACCACCAAAAGGATGACAAAGCAAACTCACACCGGCTACTACCACCAAAAGGGCGATTGAGCAAAACACTCACACAGTCTGACACTGACGAGATGACGGACCCACCACCAAAACGATGACAGAGCAAACTCACATCGGCTTCTACCACCAAAAGGGCGATTAGGAAAAACACTCATACAATCTCACACCGACGGGATGACAGACCCACCATCAAAAGGATGAGGGAGCAAAATCACATCGGCTACTACCACCAAAAGGATGATAGAGCAAAACACACTCGCAAAATCTAGCATCAACGAGATGACACACCCACCACCAAAAGGATGATGGAGCGAACCCACACCAGCTACTACCACCAAAAGGATGATAGAGAAAAATCCCCGTACAATCTAACATCGACTAGATGACAGACCCACCACAAAAAGGATGATGGGGCAAACTCACACCGTCCACTACGACCAAAAGGATGAGAGAGCAAAACACTCGCACAATCTGGCACCAACGAGATGACAGACCCACCACCAAAAGGATGACAGAGCAAACTCAGACCGGCTACTACCACCAAAAGGATGATAGAGCAAAACTCACTCGCATAATCTAGCATCAACGAGATGACAGACTCACCACCAAAAGAATGACGGAGCAAACCCACACAGGGCTACTACCGCCAAAAGGATGATAGAGCAAAATAATCGCATAATCTGACATCAACGAGATGACTGACCCATCACCAAAAGGATGACGGAGCGAACCCACACTGGCTACTACCACCAAAAGGATGATAGAGCAAAACACTCGTACAATCTAACATCAACGAGATGACAGACCCACCACCAAAAGAATGACGGGGCGAACTCACACCGGCTACTACCATCAAAAGGGCGATTGAGAAAACACTCGCTTAATCTGACACTGACGAGATGACAGACCCACCACCAAAAGGATGACAGAGCAAACTCACACCGGCTACTACCACCAAAAAGGCGATTGAGCAAAACACTCGCACAATCTGACACTGACGAGATGGCAGACCCACCACTAAAAGGATGACAGAGTAAACTCACAACAGCTACTACCACCAAAAGGGCGGTTGAGCAAAACACTCATACAATCTGACACCGACGAGATGATAGACCCACCACCAAAAGGATGAGGGAGCAAACTCACATCGACTACTACCACCAAAAGGATAATAGAGCAAAACACTCGTATAAGATGACATCAACAAGATGAAAGACCCACAATCAAAAGGATGATGGGGAAAACTCACACCGGCCACTACGACCAAAAGGATGAGAGAAAAAAACACTCGTACAATCTAGCACTAACGAGATGATAGACCCACCACCAAAAGGATGACGGAGCAAACCCACACAGGCTACTACCACCGAAAGGATGATAGAGCTAAACGCACTAGCACAATCTGGCATCACCGAGATGACAGAATCACCACCAAAAAGATGATGGAGCAAACCCACACAGGGCTACTACCGCCAAGAGGATGATAGAGCAAAATAATTGCACAATCTGACATCAAAGAGATGACTGACCCATCGCCAAAAGGATGACGGAACGAACCCACACCGGCTACTACCACCAACAGGATGATAGAGCAAAACACTCGTACAATATGACATCAACGAGATGACAGACCCTCCACCAAAAGGATGACAAAGCAAACTCACACCGGCTACTACCACCAAAAGGGCGATAGAGCAAAACACTCACACAGTCTGACACTGACGAGATGACGGACCCACCACCAAAACGATGACAGAGCAAACTCACATCGGCTTCTACCACCAAAAGGGCGATTAGGCAAAACACTCATACAATCTGACACCGACGGGATGACAGACCCACCATCAAAAGGATGAGGGAGCAAAATCACATCGGCTACTACCACCAAAAGGATGATAGAGCAAAACACACTCGCAAAATCTAGCATCAACGAGATGACACACCCACCACCAAAAGGATGATGGAGCGAACCCACACCAGCTACTACCACCAAAAGGATGATAGAGAAAAATCCCCGTACAATCTAACATCGACTAGATGACAGACCCACCACAAAAAGGATGATGGGGCAAACTCACACCGTCCACTACGACCAAAAGGATGAGAGAGCAAAACACTCGCACAATCTGGCACCAACGAGATGACATACCCACCACCAAAAGGATGACAGAGCAAACTCAGACCGGCTACTACCACCAAAAGGATGATAGAGCAAAACTCACTCGCATAATCTAGCATCAACGAGATGACAGACTCACCACCAAAAGAATGACGGAGCAAACCCACACAGGGCTACTACCGCCAAAAGGATGATAGAGCAAAATAATCGCATAATCTGACATCAACGAGATGACTGACCCATCACCAAAAGGATGACGGAGCGAACCCACACCGGCTACTACCACCAAAAGGATGATAGAGCAAAACACTCGTACAATCTAACATCAACGAGATGACAGACCCACCACCAAAAGAATGACGGGGCGAACTCACACCGGCTACTACCATCAAAAGGGCGATTGAGAAAACACTCGCTTAATCTGACACTGACGAGATGACAGACCCACCACCAAAAGGATGACAGAGCAAACTCACACCGGCTACTACCATCAAAAAGGCGATTGAGCAAAACACTCGCACAATCTGACACTGACGAGATGGCAGACCCACCACTAAAAGGATGACAGAGTAAACTCACAACAGCTACTACCACCAAAAGGGCGGTTGAGCAAAACACTCATACAATCTGACACCGACGAGATGATAGACCCACCACCAAAAGGATGAGGGAGCAAACTCACATCGACTACTACCACCAAAAGGATAATAGAGCAAAACACTCGTATAAGATGACATCAACAAGATGAAAGACCCACAATCAAAAGGATGATGGGGAAAACTCACACCGGCCACTACGACCAAAAGGATGAGAGAAAAAAACACTCGTACAATCTAGCACTAACGAGATGATAGACCCACCACCAAAAGGATGACGGAGCAAACCCACACAGGCTACTACCACCGAAAGGATGATAGAGCTAAACGCACTAGCACAATCTGGCATCACCGAGATGATAGAATCACCACCAAAAGGATGATGGAGCAAACCCACACATGGCTACTACCGCCAAGAGGATGATAGAGCAAAATAATTGCACAATCTGACATCAAAGAGATGACTGACCCATCGCCAAAAGGATGACGGAACGAACCCACACCGGCTACTACCACCAACAGGATGATAGAGCAAAACACTCGTACAATATGACATCAACGAGATGACAGACCCTCCACCAAAAGGATGACAAAGCAAACTCACACCGGCTACTACCACCAAAAGGGCGATAGAGCAAAACACTCACACAGTCTGACACTGACGAGATGACGGACCCACCACCAAAACGATGACAGAGCAAACTCACATCGGCTTCTACCACCAAAAGGGCGATTAGGCAAAACACTCATACAATCTGACACCGACGGGATGACAGACCCACCATCAAAAGGATGAGGGAGCAAAATCACATCGGCTACTACCACCAAAAGGATGATAGAGCAAAACACACTCGCAAAATCTAGCATCAACGAGATGACACACCCACCACCAAAAGGATGATGGAGCGAACCCACACCAGCTACTACCACCAAAAGGATGATAGAGAAAAATCCCCGTACAATCTAACATCGACTAGATGACAGACCCACCACAAAAAGGATGATGGGGCAAACTCACACCGTCCACTACGACCAAAAGGATGAGAGAGCAAAACACTCGCACAATCTGGCACCAACGAGATGACATACCCACCACCAAAAGGATGACAGAGCAAACTCAGACCGGCTACTACCACCAAAAGGATGATAGAGCAAAACTCACTCGCATAATCTAGCATCAACGAGATGACAGACTCACCACCAAAAGAATGACGGAGCAAACCCACACAGGGCTACTACCGCCAAAAGGATGATAGAGCAAAATAATCGCATAATCTGACATCAACGAGATGACTGACCCATCACCAAAAGGATGACGGAGCGAACCCACACCGGCTACTACCACCAAAAGGATGATAGAGCAAAACACTCGTACAATCTAACATCAACGAGATGACAGACCCACCACCAAAAGAATGACGGGGCGAACTCACACCGGCTACTACCATCAAAAGGGCGATTGAGAAAACACTCGCTTAATCTGACACTGACGAGATGACAGACCCACCACCAAAAGGATGACAGAGCAAACTCACACCGGCTACTACCACCAAAAAGGCGATTGAGCAAAACACTCGCACAATCTGACACTGACGAGATGGCAGACCCACCACTAAAAGGATGACAGAGTAAACTCACAACAGCTACTACCACCAAAAGGGCGGTTGAGCAAAACACTCATACAATCTGACACCGACGAGATGATAGACCCACCACCAAAAGGATGAGGGAGCAAACTCACATCGACTACTACCACCAAAAGGATAATAGAGCAAAACACTCGTATAAGATGACATCAACAAGATGAAAGACCCACAATCAAAAGGATGATGGGGAAAACTCACACCGGCCACTACGACCAAAAGGATGAGAGAAAAAAACACTCGTACAATCTAGCACTAACGAGATGATAGACCCACCACCAAAAGGATGACGGAGCAAACCCACACAGGATACTACCACCGAAAGGATGATAGAGCTAAACGCACTCGCACAATCTGGCATCACCGAGATGACAGAATCACCACCAAAAGGATGATGGAGCAAACCCACACAGGGCTACTACCGCCAAGAGGATGATAGAGCAAAATAATTGCACAATCTGACATCAAAGAGATGACTGACCCATCGCCAAAAGGATGACGGAACGAACCCACACCGGCTACTACCACCAACAGGATGATAGAGCAAAACACTCGTACAATATGACATCAACGAGATGACAGACCCACCACCAAAAGGATGACAAAGCAAACTCACACCGGCTACTACCACCAAAAGGGCGATTGAGCAAAACACTCACACAGTCTGACACTGACGAGATGACGGACCCACCACCAAAACGATGACAGAGCAAACTCACATCGGCTTCTACCACCAAAAGGGTGATTAGGCAAAACACTCATACAATCTGACACCGACGGGATGACAGACCCACCATCAAAAGGATGAGGGAGCAAAATCACATCGGCTACTACCACCAAAAGGATGATAGAGCAAAACACACTCGCAAAATCTAGCATCAACGAGATGACACACCCACCACCAAAAGGATGATGGAGCGAACCCACACCAGCTACTACCACCAAAAGGATGATAGAGAAAAATCCCCGTACAATCTAACATCGACTAGATGACAGACCCACCACAAAAAGGATGATGGGGAAAACTCACACCGTCCACTACGACCAAAAGGATGAGAGAGCAAAACACTCGCACAATCTGGCACCAACGAGATGACAGACCCACCACCAAAAGGATGACAGAGAAAACTCAGACCGGCTACTACCACCAAAAGGATGATAGAGCAAAACTCACTCGCATAATCTAGCATCAACGAGATGACAGACTCACCACCAAAAGAATGACGGAGCAAACCCACACAGGGCTACTACCGCCAAAAGGATGATAGAGCAAAATAATCGCATAATCTGACATCAACGAGATGACTGACCCATCACCAAAAGGATGACGGAGCGAACCCACACCGACTACTACCACCAAAAGGATGATAGAGCAAAACACTCGTACAATCTAACATCAACGAGATGACAGACCCACCACCAAAAGAATGACGGGGCGAACTCACACCGGCTACTACCATCAAAAGGGCGATTGAGAAAACACTCGCTTAATCTGACACTGACGAGATGACAGACCCACCACCAAAAGGATGACAGAGCAAACTCACACCGGCTACTACCACCAGAAAGGCGATTGAGCAAAACACTCGCACAATCTGACACTGACGAGATGGCAGACCCACCACTAAAAGGATGACAGAGTAAACTCACAACAGCTACTACCACCAAAAGGGCGGTTGAGCAAAACACTCATACAATCTGACACCGACGAGATGATAGACCCACCACCAAAAGGATGAGGGAGCAAACTCACATCGACTACTACCACCAAAAGGATAATAGAGCAAAACACTCGTATAAGATGACATCAACAAGATGAAAGACCCACAATCAAAAGGATGATGGGGAAAACTCACACCGGCCACTACGACCAAAAGGATGAGAGAAAAAAACACTCGTACAATCTAGCACTAACGAGATGATAGACCCACCACCAAAAGGATGACGGAGCAAACCCACACAGGCTACTACCACCGAAAGGATGATAGAGCTAAACGCACTAGCACAATCTGGCATCACCGAGATGACAGAATCACCACCAAAAGGATGATGGAGCAAACCCACACAGGGCTACTACCGCCAAGAGGATGATAGAGCAAAATAATTGCACAATCTGACATCAAAGAGATGACTGACCCATCGCCAAAAGGATGACGGAACGAACCCACACCGGCTACTACCACCAACAGGATGATAGAGCAAAACACTCGTACAATATGACATCAACGAGATGACAGACCCACCACCAAAAGGATGACAAAGCAAACTCACACCGGCTACTACCACCAAAAGGGCGATTGAGCAAAACACTCACACAGTCTGACACTGACGAGATGACGGACCCACCACCAAAACGATGACAGAGCAAACTCACATCGGCTTCTACCACCAAAAGGGCGATTAAGCAAAACACTCATACAATCTGACACCGACGGGATGACAGACCCACCATCAAAAGGATGAGGGAGCAAAATCACATCGGCTACTACCACCAAAAGGATGATAGAGCAAAACACACTCGCAAAATCTAGCATCAACGAGATGACACACCCACCATCAAAAGGATGATGGAGCGAACCCACACCAGCTACTACCACCAAAAGGATGATAGAGAAAAATCCCCGTACAATCTAACATCGACTAGATGACAGACCCACCACAAAAAGGATGATGGGGCAAACTCACACCGTCCACTACGACCAAAAGGATGAGAGAGCAAAACACTCGCACAATCTGGCACCAACGAGATGACATACCCACCACCAAAAGGATGACAGAGCAAACTCAGACCGGCTACTACCACCAAAAGGATGATAGAGCAAAACTCACTCGCATAATCTAGCATCAACGAGATGACAGACTCACCACCAAAAGAATGACGGAGCAAACCCACACAGGGCTACTACCGCCAAAAGGATGATAGAGCAAAATAATCGCATAATCTGACATCAACGAGATGACTGACTCATCACCAAAAGGATGACGGAGCGAACCCACACCGGCTACTACCACCAAAAGGATGATAGAGCAAAACACTCGTACAATCTAACATCAACGAGATGACAGACCCACCACCAAAAGAATGACGGGGCGAACTCACACCGGCTATTACCATCAAAAGGGCGATTGAGAAAACACTCGCTTAATCTGCCACTGACGAGATGACAGACCCACCACCAAAAGGATGACAGAGCAAACTCACACCGGCTACTACCACCAAAAAGGCGATTGAGCAAAACACTCGCACAATCTGACACTGACGAGATGGCAGACCCACCACTAAAAGGATGACAGAGTAAACTCACAACAGCTACTACCACCAAAAGGGCGGTTGAGCAAAACACTCATACAATCTGACACCGACGAGATGATAGACCCACCACCAAAAGGATGAGGGAGCAAACTCACATCGACTACTACCACCAAAAGGATAATAGAGCAAAACACTCGTATAAGATGACATCAACAAGATGAAAGACCCACAATCAAAAGGATGATGGGGAAAACTCACACCGGCCACTACGACCAAAAGGATGAGAGAGAAAAACACTCGTACAATCTAGCACTAACGAGATGATAGACCCACCACCAAAAGGATGACGGAGCAAACCCACACAGGCTACTACCACCGAAAGGATGATAGAGCTAAACGCACTCGCACAATCTGGCATCACCGAGATGACAGAATCACCACCAAAAGGATGATGGAGCAAACCCACACAGGGCTACTACCGCCAAGAGGATGATAGAGCAAAATAATTGCACAATCTGACATCAAAGAGATGACTGACCCATCGCCAAAAGGATGACGGAACGAACCCACACCGGCTACTACCACCAACAGGATGATAGAGCAAAACACTCGTACAATATGACATCAACGAGATGACAGACCCACCACCAAAAGGATGACAAAGCAAACTCACACCGGCTACTACCACCAAAAGGGCGATTGAGCAAAACACTCACACAGTCTGACACTGACGAGATGACGGACCCACCACCAAAACGATGACAGAGCAAACTCACATCGGCTTCTACCACCAAAAGGGCGATTAGGCAAAACACTCATACAATCTGACACCGACGGGATGACAGACCCACCATCAAAAGGATGAGGGAGCAAAATCACATCGGCTACTACCACCAAAAGGATGATAGAGCAAAACACACTCGCAAAATCTAGCATCAACGAGATGACACACCCACCACCAAAAGGATGATGGAGCGAACCCACACCAGCTACTACCACCAAAAGGATGATAGAGAAAAATCCCCGTACAATCTAACATCGACTAGATGACAGACCCACCACAAAAAGGATGATGGGGCAAACTCACACCGTCCACTACGACCAAAAGGATGAGAGAGCAAAACACTCGCACAATCTGGCACCAACGAGATGACATACCCACCACCAAAAGGATGACAGAGCAAACTCAGACCGGCTACTACCACCAAAAGGATGATAGAGCAAAACTCACTCGCATAATCTAGCATCAACGAGATGACAGACTCACCACCAAAAGAATGACGGAGCAAACCCACACAGGGATACTACCGCTAAAAGGATGATAGAGCAAAATAATCGCATAATCTGACATCAATGAGATGACTGACCCATCACCAAAAGGATGACGGAGCGAACCCACACCGGCTACTACCACCAAAAGGATGATAGAGCAAAACACTCGTACAATCTAACATCAACGAGATGACAGACCCACCACCAAAAGAATGACGGGGCGAACTCACACCGGCTACTACCATCAAAAGGGCGATTGAGAAAACACTCGCTTAATCTGACACTGACGAGATGACAGACCCACCACCAAAAGGATGACAGAGCAAACTCACACCGGCTACTACCACCAAAAAGGCGATTGAGCAAAACACTCGCACAATCTGACACTGACGAGATGGCAGACCCACCACTAAAAGGATGACAGAGTAAACTCACAACAGCTACTACCACCAAAAGGGCGGTTGAGCAAAACACTCATACAATCTGACACCGACGAGATGATAGACCCACCACCAAAAGGATGAGGGTGCAAAGTCACATCAACTACTACCACCAAAAGGATAATAGAGCAAAACACTCGTACAAGATGACATCAACAAGATGAAAGACCCAAAATCAAAAGGATGATGGGGAAAACTCACACCGGCCACTACGACCAAAAGGATGAGAGAAAAAAACACTCGTACAATCTAGCACTAACGAGATGATAGACCCACCACCAAAAGGATGACGGAGCAAACCCACACAGGCTACTACCACCGAAAGGATGATAGAGCTAAACGCACTCGCACAATCTGGCATCACCGAGATGACAGAATCACCACCAAAAGGATGATGGAGCAAACCCACACAGGGCTACTACCGCCAAGAGGATGATAGAGCAAAATAATTGCACAATCTGACATCAAAGAGATGACTGACCCATCGCCAAAAGGATGACGGAACGAACCCACACCGGCTACTACCACCAACAGGATGATAGAGCAAAACACTCGTACAATATGACATCAACGAGATGACAGACCCACCACCAAAAGGATGACAAAGCAAACTCACACCGGCTACTACCACCAAAAGGGCGATTGAGCAAAACACTCACACAGTCTGACACTGACGAGATGACGGACCCACCACCAAAACGATGACAGAGCAAACTCACATCGGCTTCTACCACCAAAAGGGCGATTAGGCAAAACACTCATACAATCTGACACCGACGGGATGACAGACCCACCATCAAAAGGATGAGGGAGCAAAATCACATCGGCTACTACCACCAAAAGGATGATAGAGCAAAACACACTCGCAAAATCTAGCATCAACGAGATGACACACCCACCACCAAAAGGATGATGGAGCGAACCCACACCAGCTACTACCACCAAAAGGATGATAGAGAAAAATCCCCGTACAATCTAACATCGACTAGATGACAGACCCACCACAAAAAGGATGATGGGGCAAACTCACACCGTCCACTACGACCAAAAGGATGAGAGAGCAAAACACTCGCACAATCTGGCACCAACGAGATGACATACCCACCACCAAAAGGATGACAGAGCAAACTCAGACCGGCTACTACCACCAAAAGGATGATAGAGCAAAACTCACTCGCATAATCTAGCATCAACGAGATGACAGACTCACCACCAAAAGAATGACGGAGCAAACCCACACAGGGCTACTACCGCCAAAAGGATGATAGAGCAAAATAATCGCATAATCTGACATCAACGAGATGACTGACCCATCACCAAAAGGATGACGGAGCGAACCCACACCGGCTACTACCACCAAAAGGATGATAGAGCAAAACACTCGTACAATCTAACATCAACGAGATGACAGACCCACCACCAAAAGAATGACGGGGCGAACTCACACCGGCTACTACCATCAAAAGGGCGATTGAGAAAACACTCGCTTAATCTGACACTGACGAGATGACAGACCCACCACCAAAAGGATGACAGAGCAAACTCACACCGGCTACTACCACCAAAAAGGCGATTGAGCAAAACACTCGCACAATCTGACACTGACGAGATGGCAGACCCACCACTAAAAGGATGACAGAGTAAACTCACAACAGCTACTACCACCAAAAGGGCGGTTGAGCAAAACACTCATACAATCTGACACCGACGAGATGATAGACCCACCACCAAAAGGATGAGGGAGCAAACTCACATCGACTACTACCACCAAAAGGATAATAGAGCAAAACACTCGTATAAGATGACATCAACAAGATGAAAGACCCACAATCAAAAGGATGATGGGGAAAACTCACACCGGCCACTACGACCAAAAGGATGAGAGAAAAAAACACTCGTACAATCTAGCACTAACGAGATGATAGACCCACCACCAAAAGGATGACGGAGCAAACCCACACAGGCTACTACCACCGAAAGGATGATAGAGCTAAACGCACTCGCACAATCTGGCATCACCGATATGACAGAATCACCACCAAAAGGATGATGGAGCAAACCCACACAGGGCTACTACCGCCAAGAGGATGATAGAGCAAAATAATTGCACAATCTGACATCAAAGAGATGACTGACCCATCGCCAAAAGGATGACGGAACGAACCCACACCGGCTACTACCACCAACAGGATGATAGAGCAAAACACTCGTACAATATGACATCAACGAGATGACAGACCCACCACCAAAAGGATGACAAAGCAAACTCACACCGGCTACTACCACCAAAAGGGCGATTCAGCAAAACACTCACACAGTCTGACACTGACGAGATGACGGACCCACCACCAAAACGATGACAGAGCAAACTCACATCGGCTTCTACCACCAAAAGGGCGATTAGGCAAAACACTCATACAATCTGACACCGACGGGATGACAGACCCACCATCAAAAGGATGAGGGAGCAAAATCACATCGGCTACTACCACCAAAAGGATGATAGAGCAAAACACACTCGCAAAATCTAGCATCAACGAGATGACACACCCACCACCAAAAGGATGATGGAGCGAACCCACACCAGCTACTACCACCAAAAGGATGATAGAGAAAAATCCCCGTACAATCTAACATCGACTAGATGACAGACCCACCACAAAAAGGATGATGGGGCAAACTCACACCATCCACTACGACCAAAAGGATGAGAGAGCAAAACACTCGCACAATCTGGCACCAACGAGATGACAGACCCACCACCAAAAGGATGACAGAGCAAACTCAGACCGGCTACTACCACCAAAAGGATGATAGAGCAAAACTCACTCGCATAATCTAGCATCAACGAGATGACAGACTCACCACCAAAAGAATGACGGAGCAAACCCACACAGGGCTACTACCGCCAAAAGGATGATAGAGCAAAATAATCGCATAATCTGACATCAACGAGATGACTGACCCATCACCAAAAGGATGACGGAGCGAACCCACACCGGCTACTACCACCAAAAGGATGATAGAGCAAAACACTCATACAATCTAACATCAACGAGATGACAGACCCACCACCAAAAGAATGACGGGGCGAACTCACACCGGCTACTACCATCAAAAGGGAGATTGAGAAAACACTCGCTTAATCTGACACTGACGAGATGACAGACCCACCACCAAAAGGATGACAGAGCAAACTCACACCGGCTACTACCACCAAAAAGGCGATTGAGCAAAACACTCGCACAATCTGACACTGACGAGATGGCAGACCCACCACTAAAAGGATGACAGAGTAAACTCACAACAGCTACTACCACCAAAAGGGCGGTTGAGCAAAACACTCATACAATCTGACACCGACGAGATGATAGACCCACCACCAAAAGGATGAGGGAGCAAACTCACATCGACTACTACCACCAAAAGGATAATAGAGCAAAACACTCGTATAAGATGACATCAACAAGATGAATGACCCACAATCAAAAGGATGATGGGGAAAACTCACACCGGCCACTACGACCAAAAGGATGAGAGAAAAAAACACTCGTACAATCTAGCACTAACGAGATGATAGACCCACCACCAAAAGGATGACGGAGCAAACCCACACAGCCTACTACCACCGAAAGGATGATAGAGCTAAACGCACTCGCACAATCTGGCATCACCGAGATGACAGAATCACCACCAAAAGGATGATGGAGCAAACCCACACAGGGCTACTACCGCCAAGAGGATGATAGAGCAAAATAATTGCACAATCTGACATCAAAGAGATGACTGACCCATCGCCAAAAGGATGACGGAACGAACCCACACCGGCTACTACCACCAACAGGATGATAGAGCAAAACACTCGTACAATATGACATCAACGAGATGACAGACCCACCACCAAAAGGATGACAAAGCAAACTCACACCGGCTACTACCACCAAAAGGGCGATTGAGCAAAACACTCACACAGTCTGACACTGACGAGATGACGGACCCACCACCAAAACGATGACAGAGCAAACTCACATCGGCTTCTACCACCAAAAGGGCGATTAGGCAAAACACTCATACAATCTGACACCGACGGGATGACAGACCCACCATCAAAAGGATGAGGGAGCAAAATCACATCGGCTACTACCACCAAAAGGATGATAGAGCAAAACACACTCGCAAAATCTAGCATCAACGAGATGACACACCCACCACCAAAAGGATGATGGAGCGAACCCACACCAGCTACTACCACCAAAAGGATGATAGAGAAAAATCCCCGTACAATCTAACATCGACTAGATGACAGACCCACCACAAAAAGGATGATGGGGCAAACACACACCGTCCACTACGACCAAAAGGATGAGAGAGCAAAACACTCGCACAATCTGGCACCAACGAGATGACAGACCCACCACCAAAAGGATGACAGAGCAAACTCAGACCGGCTACTACCACCAAAAGGATGATAGAGCAAAACTCACTCGCATAATCTAGCATCAACGAGATGACAGACTCACCAACAAAAGAATGACGGAGCAAACCCACACAGGGCTACTACCGCCAAAAGGATGATAGAGCAAAATAATCGCATAATCTGACATCAACGAGATGACTGACCCATCACCAAAAGGATGACGGAGCGAACCCACACCGGCTACTACCACCAAAAGGATGATAGAGCAAAACACTCGTACAATCTAACATCAACGAGATGACAGACCCACCACCAAAAGAATGACGGGGCGAACTCACACCGGCTACTACCATCAAAAGGGCGATTGAGAAAACACTCGCTTAATCTGACACTGACGAGATGACAGACCCACCACCAAAAGGATGACAGAGCAAACTCACACCGGCTACTACCACCAAAAAGGCGATTGAGCAAAACACTCGCACAATCTGACACTGACGAGATGGCAGACCCACCACTAAAAGGATGACAGAGTAAACTCACAACAGCTACTACCACCAAAAGGGCGGTTGAGCAAAACACTCATACAATCTGACACCGACGAGATGATAGACCCACCACCAAAAGGATGAGGGAGCAAACTCACATCGACTACTACCACCAAAAGGATAATAGAGCAAAACACTCGTATAAGATGACATCAACAAGATGAAAGACCCACAATCAAAAGGATGATGGGGAAAACTCACACCGGCCACTACGACCAAAAGGATGAGAGAAAAAAACACTCGTACAATCTAGCACTAACCAGATGATAGACCCACCACCAAAAGGATGACGGAGCAAACCCACACAGGCTACTACCACCGAAAGGATGATAGAGCTAAACGCACTCGCACAATCTGGCATCACCGAGATGACAGAATCACCACCAAAAGGATGATGGAGCAAACCCACACAGAGCTACTACCGCCAAGAGGATGATAGAGCAAAATAATTGCACAATCTGACATCAAAGAGATGACTGACCCATCGCCAAAAGGATGACGGAACGAACCCACACCGGCTACTACCACCAACAGGATGATAGAGCAAAACACTCGTACAATATGACATCAACGAGATGACAGACCCACCACCAAAAGGATGACAAAGCAAACTCACACCGGCTACTACCACCAAAAGGGCGATTGAGCAAAACACTCACACAGTCTGACACTGACGAGATGACGGACCCACCACCAAAACGATGACAGAGCAAACTCACATCGGCTTCTACCACCAAAAGGGCGATTAGGCAAAACACTCATACAATCTGACACCGACGGGATGACAGACCCACCATCAAAAGGATGAGGGAGCAAAATCACATCGGCTACTACCACCAAAAGGATGATAGAGCAAAACACACTCGCAAAATCTAGCATCAACGAGATGACACACCCACCACCAAAAGGATGATGGAGCGAACCCACACCAGCTACTACCACCAAAAGGATGATAGAGAAAAATCCCCGTACAATCTAACATCGACTAGATGACAGACCCACCACAAAAAGGATGATGGGGCAAACTCACACCGTCCACTACGACCAAAAGGATGAGAGAGCAAAACACTCGCACAATCTGGCACCAACGAGATGACAGACCCACCACCAAAAGGATGACAGAGCAAACTCAGACCGGCTACTACCACCAAAAGGATGATAGAGCAAAACTCACTCGCATAATCTAGCATCAACGAGATGACAGACTCACCAACAAAAGAATGACGGAGCAAACCCACACAGGGCTACTACCGCCAAAAGGATGATAGAGCAAAATAATCGCATAATCTGACATCAACGAGATGACTGACCCATCACCAAAAGGATGACGGAGCGAACCCACACCGGCTACTACCACCAAAAGGATGATAGAGCAAAACACTCGTACAATCTAACATCAACGAGATGACAGACCCACCACCAAAAGAATGACGGGGCGAACTCACACCGGCTACTACCATCAAAAGGGCGATTGAGAAAACACTCGCTTAATCTGACACTGACGAGATGACAGACCCACCACCAAAAGGATGACAGAGCAAACTCACACCGGCTACTACCACCAAAAAGGCGATTGAGCAAAACACTCGCACAATCTGACACTGACGAGATGGCAGACCCACCACTAAAAGGATGACAGAGTAAACTCACAACAGCTACTACCACCAAAAGGGCGGTTGAGCAAAACACTCGCACAATCTGACACTGACGAGATGGCAGACCCACCACTAAAAGGATGACAGAGTAAACTCACAACAGCTACTACCACCAAAAGGGCGGTTGAGCAAAACACTCATACAATCTGACACCGACGAGATGATAGACCCACCACCAAAAGGATGAGGGAGCAAACTCACATCGACTACTACCACCAAAAGGATAATAGAGCAAAACACTCGTACAAGATGACATCAACAAGATGAAAGACCCACAATCAAAAGGATGATGGGGAAAACTCACACCGGCCACTACGACCAAAAGGATGAGAGAAAAAAACACTCGTACAATCTAGCACTAACCAGATGATAGACCCACCACCAAAAGGATGACGGAGCAAACCCACACAGGCTACTACCACCGAAAGGATGATAGAGCTAAACGCACTCGCACAATCTGGCATCACCGAGATGACAGAATCACCACCAAAAGGATGATGGAGCAAACCCACACAGGGCTACTACCGCCAAGAGGATGATAGAGCAAAATAATTGCACAATCTGACATCAAAGAGATGACTGACCCATCGCCAAAAGGATGACGGAACGAACCCACACCGGCTACTACCACCAACAGGATGATAGAGCAAAACACTCGTACAATATGACATCAACGAGATGACAGACCCACCACCAAAAGGATGATAAAGCAAACTCACACCGGCTACTACCACCAAAAGGGCGATTGAGCAAAACACTCACACAGTCTGACACTGACGAGATGACGGACCCACCACCAAAACGATGACAGAGCAAACTCACATCGGCTTCTACCACCAAAAGGGCGATTAGGCAAAACACTCATACAATCTGACACCGACGGGATGACAGACCCACCATCAAAAGGATGAGGGAGCAAAATCACATCGGCTACTACCACCAAAAGGATGATAGAGCAAAACACACTCGCAAAATCTAGCATCAACGAGATGACACACCCACCACCAAAAGGATGATGGAGCGAACCCACACCAGCTACTACCACCAAAAGGATGATAGAGAAAAATCCCCGTACAATCTAACATCGACTAGATGACAGACCCACCACAAAAACGATGATGGGGCAAACTCACACCGTCCACTACGACCAAAAGGATGAGAGAGCAAAACACTCGCACAATCTGGCACCAACGAGATGACAGACCCACCACCAAAAGGATGACAGAGCAAACTCAGACCGGCTACTACCACCAAAAGGATGATAGAGCAAAACTCACTCGCATAATCTAGCATCAACGAGATGACAGACTCACCACCAAAAGAATGACGGAGCAAACCCACACAGGGCTACTACCGCCAAAAGGATGATAGAGCAAAATAATCGCATAATCTGACATCAACGAGATGACTGACCCATCACCAAAAGGATGACGGAGCGAACCCACACCGGCTACTACCACCAAAAGGATGATAGAGCAAAACACTCGTACAATCTAACATCAACGAGATGACAGACCCACCACCAAAAGAATGACGGGGCGAACTCACACCGGCTACTACCATCAAAAGGGCGATTGAGAAAACACTCGCTTAATCTGACACAGACGAGATGACAGACCCACCACCAAAAGGATGACAGAGCAAACTCACACCGGCTACTACCACCAAAAAGGCGATTGAGCAAAACACTCGCACAATCTGACACTGACGAGATGGCAGACCCACCACTAAAAGGATGACAGAGTAAACTCACAACAGCTACTACCACCAAAAGGGCGGTTGAGCAAAACACTCATACAATCTGACACCGACGAGATGATAGACCCACCACCAAAAGGATGAGGGAGCAAACTCACATCGACTACTACCACCAAAAGGATAATAGAGCAAAACACTCGTATAAGATGACATCAACAAGATGAAAGACCCACAATCAAAAGGATGATGGGGAAAACTCACACCGGCCACTACGACCAAAAGGATGAGAGAAAAAAACACTCGTACAATCTAGCACTAACCAGATGATAGACCCACCACCAAAGGGATGACGGAGCAAACCCACACAGGCTACTACCACCGAAAGGATGATAGAGCTAAACGCACTCGCACAATCTGGCATCACCGAGATGACAGAATCACCACCAAAAGGATGATGGAGCAATCCCACACAGGGCTACTACCGCCAAGAGGATGATAGAGCAAAATAATTGCACAATCTGACATCAAAGAGATGACTGACCCATCGCCAAAAGGATGACGGAACGAACCCACACCGGCTACTACCACCAACAGGATGATAGAGCAAAACACTCGTACAATATGACATCAACGAGATGACAGACCCACCACCAAAAGGATGACAAAGCAAACTCACACCGGCTACTACCACCAAAAGGGAGATTGAGCAAAACACTCACACAGTCTGACACTGATGAGATGACAGACCCACCACCAAAACGACGACAGAGCAAACTCACATCGGCTTCTACCACCAAAAGGGCGATTAGGCAAAACACTCATACAATCTGACACCGACGGGATGACAGACCCACTACCAAAAGGATGAGGGAGCAAAATCACATCGGCTACTACCACCAAAAGGATGATAGAGCAAAACACACTCGCAAAATCTAGCATCAACGAGATGACACACCCACCACCAAAAGGATGATGGAGCGAACCCACACCAGCTACTACCACCAAAAGGATGATAGAGAAAAATCCCCGTACAATCTAACATCGAATAGATGACAGACCCACCACAAAAAGGATGATGGGGCAAACTCACACCGTCCACTACGACCAAAAGGATGAGAGAGCAAAACACTCGCACAATCTGGCACCAACGAGATGACAGACCCACCACCAAAAGGATGACAGAGCAAACTCAGACCGGCTACTACCACCAAAAGGATGATAGAGCAAAACTCACTCGCATAATCTAGCATCAACGAGATGACAGACTCACCACCAAAAGAATGACGGAGCAAACCCACACAGGGCTACTACCGCCAAAAGGATGATAGAGCAAAATAATCGCATAATCTAACATCAACGAGATGACTGATCCATCACCAAACGGATGACGGAGCGAACCCACACCGGCTAATACCACCAAAAGGATGATAGAGAAAAACACTCGTACAATCTAACATCAACGAGATGACGGACCCACCACCAAAAGAATGACGGGGCGAACTCACACCGGCTACTACCATCAAAAGGGCGATTGAGAAAACACTCGCTTAATCTGACACTGACGAGATGACAGACCCACCACCAAAAGGATGACAGAGCAAACTCACACCGGCTACTACCACCAAAAAGGCGATTGAGCAAAACACTCGCACAATCTGATACTGTCGAGATGGCAGACCCACCACTAAAAGGATGACAGAGTAAACTCACAACAGCTACTACCACCAAAAGGGCGGTTGAGCAAAACACTCATACAATCTGACACCGACGAGATGATAGACCCACCACCAAAAGGATGAGGGAGCAAACTCACATCGACTACTACCACCAAAAGGATAATAGAGCAAAACACTCGTATAAGATGACATCAACAAGATGAAAGACCCACAATCAAAAGGATGATGGGGAAAACTCACACCGGCCACTACGACCAAAAGGATGAGAGAAAAAAACACTCGTACAATCTAGCACTAACGAGATGATAGACCCACCACCAAAAGGATGACGGAGCAAACCCACACAGGCTACTACCACCGAAAGGATGATAGAGCTAAACGCACTCGCACAATCTGGCATCACCGAGATGACAGAATCACCACCAAAAGGATGATGGAGCAAACCCACACAGGGCTACTACCGCCAAGAGGATGATAGAGCAAAATAATTGCACAATCTGACATCAAAGAGATGACTGACCCATCGCCAAAAGGATGACGGAACGAACCCACACCGGCTACTACCACCAACAGGATGATAGAGCAAAACACTCGTACAATATGACATCAACGAGATGACAGACCCACCACCAAAAGGATGACAAAGCAAACTCACACCGGCTACTACCACCAAAAGGGCGATTGTGCAAAACACTCACACAGTCTGACACTGACGAGATGACGGACCCACCACCAAAACGATGACAGAGCAAACTCACATCGGCTTCTACCACCAAAAGGGCGATTAGGCAAAACACTCATACAATCTGACACCGACTGGATGACAGACCCACCATCAAAAGGATGAGGGAGCAAAATCACATCGGCTACTACCACCAAAAGGATGATAGAGCAAAACACACTCGCAAAATCTAGCATCAACGAGATGACACACCCACCACCAAAAGGATGATGGAGCGAACCCACACCAGCTACTACCACCAAAAGGATGATAGAGAAAAATCCCCGTACAATCTAACATCGACTAGATGACAGACCCACCACAAAAAGGATGATGGGGCAAACTCACACTGTCCACTACGACCAAAAGGATGAGAGAGCAAAACACTCGCACAATCTGGCACCAACGAGATGACAGACCCACCACCAAAAGGATGACAGAGCAAACTCAGACCGGCTACTACCACCAAAAGGATGATAGAGCAAAACTCACTCGCATAATCTAGCATCAACGAGATGACAGACTCACCACCAAAAGAATGAAGGAGCAAACCCACACAGGGCTACTACCACCAAAAGGATGATAGAGCAAAATAATCGCATAATCTGACATCAACGAGATGACTGACCCATCACCAAAAGGATGACGGAGCGAACCCACACCGGCTACTACCACCAAAAGGATGATAGAGCAAAACACTCGTACAATCTAACATCAACGAGATGACAGACCCACCACCAAAAGAATGACGGGGCGAACTCACACCGGCTACTACCATCAAAAGGGCGATTGAGAAAACACTCGCTTAATCTGACACTGACGAGATGACAGACCCACCACCAAAAGGATGACAGAGCAAACTCACACCGGCTACTACCACCAAAAAGGCGATTGAGCAAAACACTCGCACAATCTGACACTGACGAGATGGCAGACCCACCACTAAAAGGATGACAGAGTAAACTCACAACAGCTACTACCACCAAAAGGGCGGTTGAGCAAAACACTCATACAATCTGACACCGACGAGATGATAGACCCACCACCAAAAGGATGAGGGAGCAAACTCACATCGACTACTACCACCAAAAGGATAATAGAGCAAAACACTCGTATAAGATGACATCAACAAGATGAAAGACCCACAATCAAAAGGATGATGGGGAAAACTTACACCGGCCACTACGACCAAAAGGATGAGAGAAAAAAACACTCGTACAATCTAGCACTAACCAGATGATAGACCCACCACCAAAATGAGGACGGAGCAAACCCACACAGGCTACTACCACCGAAAGGATGATAGAGCTAAACGCACTCGCACAATCTGGCATCACCGAGATGACAGAATCACCACCAAAAGGATGATGGAGCAAACCCACACAGGGCTACTACCGCCAAGAGGATGATAGAGCAAAATAATTGCACAATCTGACATCAAAGAGATGACTGACCCATCGCCAAAAGGATGACGGAACGAACCCACACCGGCTACTACCACCAACAGGATGATAGAGCAAAACACTCGTACAATATGACATCAACGAGATGACAGACCCACCACCAAAAGGATGACAAAGCAAACTCACACCGGCTACTACCACCAAAAGGGCGATTGAGCAAAACACTCACACAGTCTGACACTGACGAGATGACGGACCCACCACCAAAACGATGACAGAGCAAACTCACATCGGCTTCTACCACCAAAAGGGCGATTAGGCAAAACACTCATACAATCTGACACCGACGGGATGACAGACCCACTACCAAAAGGATGAGGGAGCAAAATCACATCGGCTACTACCATCAAAAGGATGATAGAGCAAAACACACTCGCAAAATCTAGCATCAACGAGATGACACACCCACCACCAAAAGGATGATGGAGCGAACCCACACCAGCTACTACCACCAAAAGGATGATAGAGAAAAATCCCCGTACAATCTAACATCGACTAGATGACAGACCCACCACAAAAAGGATGATGGGGCAAACTCACACCGTCCACTACGACCAAAAGGATGAGAGAGGAAAACACTCGCACAATCTGGCACCAACGAGATGACAGACCCACCACCAAAAGGATGACAGAGCAAACTCAGACCGGCTACTACCACCAAAAGGATGATAGAGCAAAACTCACTCGCATAATCTAGCATCAACGAGATGACAGACTCACCACCAAAAGAATGACGGAGCAAACCCACACAGGGCTACTACCGCCAAAAGGATGATAGAGCAAAATAATCGCATAATCTAACATCAACGAGATGACTGATCCATCACCAAAAGGATGACGGAGCGAACCCACACCGGCTACTACCACCAAAAGGATGATAGAGAAAAACACTCGTACAATCTAACATCAACGAGATGACAGACCCACCACCAAAAGAATGACGGGGCGAACTCACACCGGCTACTACCATCAAAAGGGCGATTGAGAAAACACTCGCTTAATCTGACACTGACGAGATGACAGACCCACCACCAAAAGGATGACAGAGCAAACTCACACCGGCTACTACCACCAAAAAGGCGATTGAGCAAAACACTCGCACAATCTGACACTGTCGAGATGGCAGACCCACCACTAAAAGGATGACAGAGTAAACTCACAACAGCTACTACCACCAAAAGGGCGGTTGAGCAAAACACTCATACAATCTGACACCGACGAGATGATAGACCCACCACCAAAAGGATGAGGGAGCAAACTCACATCGACTACTACCACCAAAAGGATAATAGAGCAAAACACTCGTACAAGATGACATCAACAAGATGAAAGACCCACAATCAAAAGGATGATGGGGGAAACTCACACCGGCCACTACGACCAAAAGGATGAGAGAAAAAAACACTCGTACAATCTGGCACTAACGAGATGATAGACCCACCACCAAAAGGATGACGGAGCAAACCCACACAGGCTACTACCACCAAAAGGATGATAGAGCTAAACGCACTCGCACAATCTGGCATCACCGAGATGACAGAATCACGACCAAAAGGATGATGGAGCAAACCCACACAGGGCTACTACCGCTAAGAGGATGATAGAGCAAAATAATTGCACAATCTGACATCAAAGAGATGACTGACCCATCGCCAAAAGGATGACGGAACGAACCCACACCGGCTACTACCACCAACAGGATGATAGAGCAAAACACTCGTACAATATAACATCAACGAGATGACAGACCCACCACCAAAAGGATGACAAAGCAAACTCACACCGGCTACTACCACTAAAAGGGCGATTGAGCAAAACACTCACACATTCTAACACTGACGAGATGACGGACCCACCACCAAAACGATGACAGAGCAAACTCACATCGGCTTCTACCACCAAAAGGGCGATTAGGCAAAACACTCATACAATCTGACACCGACGAGATGACAGACCCACCACCAAAAGGATGAGGGAGCAAAATCACATCGGCTACTACCACCAAAAGGATGATAGAGCAAAACACACTCGCAAAATCTAGCATCAACGAGATGACACACCCACCACCAAAAGGATGATGGAGCGAACCCACACCAGCTACTACCACCAAAAGGATGATAGAGAAAAATCCCCGTACAATCTAACATCGACGAGATGACAGACCCACCACAAAAAGGATGATGGGGCAAACTCACACCGTCCACTACGACCAAAAGGATGAGAGAGCAAAACACTCGCACAATCTGGCACCAACAAGATGACAGACCCACCACCAAAAGGATGACAGAGCAAACTCAGACCGGCTACTACCACCAAAAGGATGATAGAGCAAAACTCACTCGCATAATCTAGCATCAACGAGATGACAGACTCACCACCAAAAGAATGACGGAGCAAACCCACACAGGGCTACTACCGCCAAAACGATGATAGAGCAAAATAATCGCATAATCTGACATCAACGAGATGACAGACCCATCACCAAAAGGATGACGGAGCGAACCCACACCGGCTACTACCACCAAAAGGATGATAGAGCAAAACACTCGTACAATCTAACATCAACGAGATGACAGACCCACCACCAAAAGAATAACGGGGCGAACTCACACCAGCTACTACCATCAAAAGGGCGATTGAGAAAACACTCGCTTAATCTGACACTGACGAGATGACAGACCCACCACCAAAAGGATGACAGAGCAAACTCACACCGGCTACTACCACCAAAAGGGCGATTGAGAAAAACACTCGCACAATCTGACACTGACGAGATGGCAGACCCACCACTAAAAGGATGACAGAGTAAACTCACAACAGCTACTACCACCAAAAGGGCGGTTGAGCAAAACACTCATACAATCTGACACCGACGAGATGATAGACCCACCACCAAAAGGATGAGGGAGCAAACTCACATCGACTACTACCACCAAAAGGATAATAGAGCAAAACACTCGTACAAGATGACATCAACAAGATGAAAGACCCACAATCAAATGGATGATGGGGAAAACTCACACCGGCCACTACGACCAAAAGGATGAGAGAAAAAAACACTCGTACAATCTGGCACTAACGAGATGATAGACCCACCACCAAAAGGATGACGGAGCAAACCCACACAGGCTACTACCACCGAAAGGATGATAGAGCTAAACGCACTCGCACAATCTGGCATCACCGAGATGACAGAATCACCACCAAAAGGATGATGGAGCAAACCCACACAGGGCTACTACCGCCAAGAGGATGATAGAGCAAAATAATTGCACAATCTGACATCAAAGAGATGACTGACCCATCGCCAAAAGGATGACGGAACGAACCCACACCGGCTACTACCACCAACAGGATGATAGAGAAAAACACTCGTACAATATGACATCAACGAGATGACAGACCCACCACCAAAAGGATGACAAAGCAAACTCACACCGGCTACTACCACCAAAAGGGCGATTGAGCAAAACACTCACACAGTCTGACACTGACGAGATGACGGACCCACCACCAAAACGATGACAGAGCAAACTCACATCGGCTTCTACCACCAAAAGGGCGATTAGACAAAACACTCATACAATCTGACACCGACGGGATGACAGACCCACCACCAAAAGGATGAGGGAGCAAAATCACATCGGCTACTACCACCAAAAGGATGATAGAGCAAAACACACTCGCAAAATCTAGCATCAACGAGATGACACACCCACCACCAAAAGGATGATCGAGCGAACCCACACCAGCTACTACCACCAAAAGGATGATAGAGAAAAATCCCCGTACAATCTAACATCGACTAGATGACAGACCCACCACAAAAAGGATGATGGGGCAAACTCACACCGTCCACTACGACCAAAAGGATGAGAGAGCAAAACACTCGCACAATCTGGCACCAACGAGATGACAGACCCACCACCAAAAGGATGACAGAGCAAACTCAGACCGGCTACTACCACCAAAAGGATGATAGAGAAAAACTCACTCGCATAATCTAGCATCAACGAGATGACAGACTCACCACCAAAAGAATGACGGAGGAAACCCACACAGGGCTACTACCGCCAAAAGGATGATAGAGCAAAATAATCGCATAATCTGACATCAACGAGATGACTGACCCATCACCAAAAGGATGACGGAGCGAACCCACACCGGCTACTACCACCAAAAGGATGATAGAGCAAAACACTCGTACAATCTAACATCAACGAGATGACAGACCCACCACCAAAAGAATGACGGGGCGAACTCACACCGGCTACTACCATCAAAAGGGCGATTGAGAAAACACTCGCTTAATCTGACACTGACGAGATGACAGACCCACCACCAAAAGGATGACAGAGCAAACTCACACCGGCTACTACCACCAAAAGGGCGATTGAGCAAAACACTCGCACAATCTGACACTGACGAGATGGCAGACCCACCACTAAAAGGATGACAGAGTAAACTCACAACAGCTACTACCACCAAAAGGACGGTTGAGCAAAACACTCATACAAC
This sequence comes from Lathyrus sativus, assembly GCA_963859935.3. Taxonomy (NCBI): domain Eukaryota; kingdom Viridiplantae; phylum Streptophyta; class Magnoliopsida; order Fabales; family Fabaceae; genus Lathyrus; species Lathyrus sativus. Next base: position 120,160 of record CAWUDS030001735.1, on the reverse strand, counting down.
CTGACACCGACGAGTTGATAGACCCACCACCAAAAGGATGAGGGAGCAAACTCACATCGACTACTACCACCAAAAGGATAATAGAGCAAAACACTCGTACAAGATGACATCAACAAGATGAAAGACCCACAATCAAATGGATGATGGGGAAAACTCACACCGGCCACTACGACCAAAAGGATGAGAGAAAAAAACACTCGTACAATCTGGCACTAACGAGATGATAGACCCACCACCAAAAGGATGACGGAGCAAACCCACACAGGCTACTACCACCGAAAGGATGATAGAGCTAAACGCACTCGCACAATCTGGCATCACCGAGATGACAGAATCACCACCAAAAGGATGATGGAGCAAACCCACACAGGGCTACTACCGCCAAGAGGATGATAGAGCAAAATAATTGCACAATCTGACATCAAAGAGATGACTGACCCATCGCCAAAAGGATGACGGAACGAACCCACACCGGCTACTACCACCAACAGGATGATAGAGCAAAACACTTGTACAATATGACATCATCGAGATGACAGACCCACCACCAAAAGGATGACAAAGCAAACTCACACCGGCTACTACCACCAAAAGGGCGATTGAGCAAAACACTCACCCAGTCTGACACTGACGAGATGACGGACCCACCACCAAAACGATGACAGAGCAAACTCACATCGGCTTCTACCACCAAAAGGGCGATTAGGCAAAACACTCATACAATCTGACACCGACGGGATGACAGACCCACCACCAAAAGGATGAGGGAGCAAAATCACATCGGCTACTACCACCAAAAGGATGATAGAGCAAAACACACTCGCAAAATCTAGCATCAACGAGATGACACACCCACCACCAAAAGGATGATGGAGCGAACCCACACCAGCTACTACCACCAAAAGGATGATAGAGAAAAATCCCCGTACAATCTAACATCGACTAGATGACAGACCCACCACAAAAAGGATGATGGGGCAAACTCACACCGTCCACTACGACCAAAAGGATGAGAGAGCAAAACACTCGCACAATCTGGCACCAACGAGATGACAGACCCACCACCAAAAGGATGACAGAGCAAACTCAGACCGGCTACTACCACCAAAAGGATGATAGAGCAAAACTCACTCGCATAATCTAGCATCAACGAGATGACAGACTCACCACCAAAAGAATGACGGAGCAAACCCACACAGGGCTACTACCGCCAAAAGGATGATAGAGCAAAATAATCGCATAATCTGACATCAACGAGATGACTGACCCATCACCAAAAGGATGACGGAGCGAACCCACACCGGCTACTACCACCAAAAGGATGATAGAGCAAAACACTCGTACAATCTAACATCAACGAGATGACAGACCCACCACCAAAAGAATGACGGGGCGAACTCACACCGGCTACTACCATCAAAAGGGCGATTGAGAAAACACTCGCTTAATCTGACACTGACGAGATGACAGACCCACCACCAAAAGGATGACAGAGCAAACTCACACCGGCTACTACCACCAAAAGAGCGATTGAGCAAAACACTCGCACAATCTGACACTGACGAGATGGCAGACCCACCACTAAAAGGATGACAGAGTAAACTCACAACAGCTACTACCACCAAAAGGGCGGTTGAGCAAAACACTCATACAATCTGACACCGACGAGATGATAGACCCGCCACCAAAAGGATGAGGGAGCAAACTCACATCGACTACTACCACCAAAAGGATAATAGAGCAAAACACTCGTACAAGATGACATCAACAAGATGAAAGACCCACAATCAAATGGATGATGGGGAAAACTCACACCGGCCACTACGGCCAAAAGGATGAGAGAAAAAAACACTCGTACAATCTGGCACTAACGAGATGATAGACCCACCACCAAAAGGATGACGGAGCAAACCCACACAGGCTACTACCACCGAAAGGATGATAGAGCTAAACGCACTCGCACAATCTGGCATCACCGAGATGACAGAATCACCACCAAAAGGATGATGGAGCAAACCCACACAGGGCTACTACCGCCAAGAGGATGATAGAGCAAAATAATTGCACAATCTGACATCAAAGAGATGACTGACCCATCGCCAAAAGGATGACGGAACGAACCCACACCGGCTACTACCACCAACAGGATGATAGAGAAAAACACTCGTACAATATGACATCAACGAGATGACAGACCCACCACCAAAAGGATGACAAAGCAAACTCACACCGACTACTACCACCAAAAGGGCGATTGAGCAAAACACTCACACAGTCTGACACTGACGAGATGACGGACCCACCACCAAAACGATGACAGAGCAAACTCACATCGGCTTCTACCACCAAAAGGGCGATTAGGCAAAACACTCATACAATCTGACACCGACGGGATGACAGACCCACCACCAAAAGGATGAGGGAGCAAAATCACATCGGCTACTACCACCAAAAGGATGATAGAGCAAAACACACTCGCAAAATCTAGCATCAACGAGATGACACACCCACCACCAAAAGGATGATGGAGCGAACCCACACCAGCTACTACCACCAAAAGGATGATAGAGAAAAATCCCCGTACAATCTAACATCGACTAGATGACAGACCCACCACAAAAAGGATGATGGGGCAAACTCACACCGTCCACTACGACCAAAAGGATGAGAGAGCAAAACACTCGCACAATCTGGCACCAACGAGATGACAGACCCACCACCAAAAGGATGACAGAGCAAACTCAGACCGGCTACTACCACCAAAAGGATGATAGAGCAAAACTTACTCGCATAATCTAGCATCAACGAGATAACAAACTCACCATCAAAAGAATGACGGAGCAAACCCACACAGGGCTACTACCGCCAAAAGGATGATATAGCAAAATAATCGCATAATCTGACATCAACGAGATGACTGACCCATCACCAAAAGGATGACGGAGCGAACCCACACCGGCTACTACCACCAAAAGGATGATAGAGCAAAACACTCGTACAATCTAACATCAACGAGATGACAGACCCACCACCAAAAGAATGACGGGGCGAACTCACACCGGATACTACCATCAAAAGGGCGATTGAGAAAACACTTGCTTAATCTGACACTGACGAGATGACAGACCCACCACCAAAAGGATGACAGAGCAAACTCACACCGGCTACTACCACCAAAAAGGCGATTGAGCAAAACACTCGCACAATCTGACACTGACGAGATGGCAGACCCACCACTAAAAGGATGACAGAGTAAACTCACAACAGCTACTACCACCAAAAGGGCGGTTGAGCAAAACACTCATACAATCTGACACCGACGAGATGATAGACCCACCACCAAAAGGATGAGGGAGCAAACTCACATCGACTACTACCACCAAAAGGATAATAGAGCAAAACACTCGTATAAGATGACATCAACAAGATGAAAGACCCACAATCAAAAGGATGATGGGGAAAACTCACACCGGCCACTACGACCAAAAGGATGAGAGAAAAAAACACTCGTACAATCTGGCACTAACGAGATGATAGACCCACCACCAAAAGGATGACGGAGCAAACCCACACAGGCTACTACCACCGAAAGGATGATAGAGCTAAACGCACTCGCACAATCTGGCATCACCGAGATGACAGAATCACCACCAAAAGGATGATGGAGCAAACCCACACAGGGCTACTACCGCCAAGAGGATGATAGAGCAAAATAATTGCACAATCTGACATCAAAGAGATGACTGACCCATCGCCAAAAGGATGACGGAACGAACCCACACCGGCTACTACCACCAACAGGATGATAGAGCAAAACACTTGTACAATATGACATCAACGAGATGACAGACCCACCACCAAAAGGATGACAAAGCAAACTCACACCGGCTACTACCACCAAAAGGGCGATTGAGTAAAACACTCACACAGTCTGACACTGACGAGATGACGGACCCACCACCAAAACGATGACAGAGCAAACTCACATCGGCTTCTACCACCAAAACGGCGATTAGGCAAAACACTCATACAATCTGACACCGACGGGATGACAGACCCACCACCAAAAGGATGAGGGAGCAAAATCACATCGGCTACTACCACCAAAAGGATGATAGAGCAAAACACACTCGCAAAATCTAGCATCAACGAGATGACACACCCACCACCAAAAGGATGATGGAGCGAACCCACACCAGCTACTACCACCAAAAGGATGATAGAGAAAAATCCCCGTACAATCTAACATCGACTAAATGACAGACCCACCACAAAAAGGATGATGGGGCAAACTCACACCGTCCACTACGACCAAAAGGATGAGAGAGCAAAACACTCGCACAATCTGGCACCAACGAGATGACAGACCCACCATCAAAAGGATGACAGAGCAAACTCAGACCGACTACTACCACCAAAAGGATGATAGAGCAAAACTCACTCGCATAATCTAGCATCAACGAGATGACAGACTCACCACCAAAAGAATGACGGAGCAAACCCACACAGGGCTACTACCGCCAAAAGGATGATAGAGCAAAATAATCGCATAATCTGACATCAACGAGATGACTGACCCATCACCAAAAGGATGACGGAGCGAACCCACACCGGCTACTACCACCAAAAGGATGATAGAGCAAAACACTCGTACAATCTAACATCAACGAGATGACAGACCCACCACCAAAAGAATGACGGGGCGAACTCACACCGGCTACTACCATCAAAAGGGCGATTGAGAAAACACTCGCTTAATCTGACACTGACGAGATGACAGACCCACCACCAAAAGGATGACAGAGCAAACTCACACCGGCTACTACCACCAAAAAGGCGATTGAGCAAAACACTCGCACAATCTGACACTGACGAGATGGCAGACCCACCACTAAAAGGATGACAGAGTAAACTCACAACAGCTACTACCACCAAAAGGGCGGTTGAGCAAAACACTCATACAATCTGACACCGACGAGATGATAGACCCACCACCAAAAGGATGAGGGAGCAAACTCACATCGACTACTACCACCAAAAGGATAATAGAGCAAAACACTCGTACAAGATGACATCAACAAGATGAAAGACCCACAATCAAAAGGATGATGGGGAAAACTCACACCGGCCACTACGACCAAAAGGATGAGAGAAAAAAACACTCGTACAATCTGGCACTAACGAGATGATAGACCCACCACCAAAAGGATGACGGAGCAAACCCACACAGGCTACTACCACCGAAAGGATGATAGAGCTAAACGCACTCGCACAATCTGGCATCACCGAGATGACAGAATCACCACCAAAAGGATGATGGAGCAAACCCACACAGGGCTACTACCGCCAAGAGGATGATAGAGCAAAATAATTGCACAATCTGACATCAAAGAGATGACTGACCCATCGCCAAAAGGATGACGGAACGAACCCACACCGGCTACTACCACCAACAGGATGATAGAGAAAAACACTCGTACAATATGACATCAACGAGATGACAGACCCACCACCAAAAGGATGACAAAGCAAACTCACACCGGCTACTACCACCAAAAGGGCGATTGAGCAAAACACTCACACAGTCTGACACTGACGAGATGACGGACCCACCACCAAAACGATGACAGAGCAAACTCACATCGGCTTCTACCACCAAAAGGGCGATTAGACAAAACACTCATACAATCTGACACCGACGGGATGACAGACCCACCACCAAAAGGATGAGGGAGCAAAATCACATCGGCTACTACCACCAAAAGGATGATAGAGCAAAACACACTCGCAAAATCTAGCATCAACGAGATGACACACCCACCACCAAAAGTATGATGGAGCGAACCCACACCAGCTACTACCACCAAAAGGATGATAGAGAAAAATCCCCGTACAATCTAACATCGACTAGATGACAGACCCACCACAAAAAGGATGATGGGGCAAACTCACACCGTCCACTACGACCAAAAGGATGAGAGAGCAAAACACTCGCACAATCTGGCACCAACGAGATGACAGACCCACCACCAAAAGGATGACAGAGCAAACTCAGACCGGCTACTACCACCAAAAGGATGATAGAGCAAAACTCACTCGCATAATCTAGCATCAACGAGATGACAGACTCACCACCAAAAGAATGACGGAGCAAACCCACACAGGGCTACTACCGCCAAAAGGATGATAGAGCAAAATAATCGCATAATCTGACATCAACGAGATGACTGACCCATCACCAAAAGGATGACGGAGCGAACCCACACCGGCTACTACCACCAAAAGGATGATAGAGCAAAACACTCGTACAATCTAACATCAACGAGATGACAGACCCACCACCAAAAGAATGACGGGGCGAACTCACACCGGCTACTACCATCAAAAGGGCGATTGAGAAAACACTCGCTTAATCTGACACTGACGAGATGACAGACCCACCACCAAAAGGATGACAGAGCAAACTCACACCGGCTACTACCACCAAAAAGGCGATTGAGCAAAACACTCGCACAATCTGACACTGACGAGATGGCAGACCCACCACTAAAAGGATGACAGAGTAAACTCACAACAGCTACTACCACCAAAAGGACGGTTGAGCAAAACACTCATACAACCTGACACCGATGAGATGATAGACCCACCACCAAAAGGATGAGGGAGCAAACTCACATCGACTACTACCACCAAAAGGATAATAGAGCAAAACACTCGTACAAGATGACATCAACAAGATGAAAGACCCACAATCAAAAGGATGATGGGGAAAACTCACACCGGCCACTACGACCAAAAGGATGAGAGAAAAAAACACTCGTACAATCTGGCACTAACGAGATGATAGACCCACCACCAAAAGGATGACGGAGCAAACCCACACAGGCTACTACCACCGAAAGGATGATAGAGCTAAACGCACTCGCACAATCTGGCATCACCGAGATGACAGAATCACCACCAAAAGGATGATGGAGCAAACCCACACAGGGCTACTACCGCCAAGAGGATGATAGAGCAAAATAATTGCACAATCTGACATCAAAGAGATGACTGACCCATCGCCAAAAGGATGACGGAACGAACCCACACCGGCTACTACCACCAACAGGATGATAGAGCAAAACACTCGTACAATATGACATCAACGAGATGACAGACCCACCACCAAAAGGATGACAAAGCAAACTCACACCGGCTACTACCACCAAAAGGGCGATTGAGCAAAACACTCACAAAGTCTGACACTGACGAGATGACGGACCCACCACCAAAACGATGACAGAGCAAACTCACATCGGCTTCTACCACCAAAAGGGCGATTAGGCAAAACACTCATACAATCTGACACCGACGGGATGACAGACCCACCACCAAAAGGATGAGGGAGCAAAATCACATCGGCTACTACCACCAAAAGGATGATAGAGCAAAACACACTCGCAAAATCTAGCATCAACGAGATGACACACCCACCACCAAAAGGATGATGGAGCGAACCCACACCAGCTACTACTACCAAAAGGATGATAGAGAAAAATCCCCGTACAATCTAACATCGACTAGATGACAGACCCACCACAAAAAGGATGATGGGGCAAACTCACACCGTCCACTACGACCAAAAGGATGAGAGAGCAAAACACTCGCACAATCTGGCACCAACGAGATGACAGACCCACCACCAAAAGGATGACAGAGCAAACTCAGACCGGATACTACCACCAAAAGGATGATAGAGCAAAACTCACTCGCATAATCTAGCATCAACGAGATGACAGACTCACCACCAAAAGAATGACGGAGCAAACCCACACAGGGCTACTACCGCCAAAAGGATGATAGAGCAAAATAATCGCATAATCTGACATCAACGAGATGACTGACCCATCACCAAAAGGATGACGGAGCGAACCCACACCGGCTACTACCACCAAAAGGATGATAGAGAAAAACACTCGTACAATCTAACATCAACGAGATGACAGACCCACCACCAAAAGAATGACGGGGCGAACTCACACCGGCTACTACCATCAAAAGGGCGATTGAGAAAACACTCGCTTAATCTGACACTGACGAGATGACAGACCCACCACCAAAAGGATGACAGAGCAAACTCACACCGGCTACTACCACCAAAAGGGCGATTGAGCAAAACACTCGCACAATCTGACACTGACGAGATGGCAGACACACCACTAAAAGGATGACAGAGTAAACTCACAACAGCTACTACCACCAAAAGGGCGGTTGAGCAAAACACTCATACAATCTGACACCGACGAGATGATAGACCCACCACCAAAAGGATGAGGGAGCAAACTCACATCGACTACTACCACCAAAAGGATAATATAGCAAAACACTCGTATAAGATGACATCAACAAGATGAAAGACCCACAATCAAAAGGATGATGGGGAAAACTCACACCGGCCACTACGACCAAAAGGATGAGAGAAAAAAACACTCGTACAATCTGGCACTAACGAGATGATAGACCCACCACCAAAAGGATGACGGAGCAAACCCACACAGGCTACTACCACCGAAAGGATGATAGAGCTAAACGCACTCGCACAATCTGGCATCACCGAGATGACAGAATCACCACCAAAAGGATTATGGAGCAAACCCACACAGGGCTACTACCGCCAAGAGGATGATAGAGCAAAATAATTGCACAATCTAACATCAAAGAGATGACTGACCCATCGCCAAAAGGATGACGGAACGAACCCACACCGGCTACTACCACCAACAGGATGATAGAGCAAAACACTCGTACAATATGACATCAACGAGATGACAGACCCACCACCAAAAGGATGACAAAGCAAACTCACACCGGCTACTACCACCAAAAGGGCGATTGAGCAAAACACTCACAAAGTCTGACACTGACGAGATGACGGACCCACCACCAAAACGATGACAGAGCAAACTCACATCGGCTTCTACCACCAAAAGGGCGATTAGGCAAAACACTCATACAATCTGACACCGACGGGATGACAGACCCACCACCAAAAGGATGAGGGAGCAAAATCACATCGGCTACTACCACCAAAAGGATGATAGAGCAAAACACACTCGCAAAATCTAGCATCAACGAGATGACACACCCACCACCAAAAGGATGATGGAGCGAACCCACACCAGCTACTACCACCAAAAGGATGATAGAGAAAAATCCCCGTACAATCTAACATCGACTAGATGACAGACCCACCACAAAAAGGATGATGGGGCAAACTCACACCGTCCACTACGACCAAAAGGATGAGAGAGCAAAACACTCGCACAATCTGGCACCAACGAGATGACAGACCCACCACCAAAAGGATGACAGAGCAAACTCAGACCGGATACTACCACCAAAAGGATGATAGAGCAAAACTCACTCACATAATCTAGCATCAACGAGATGACAGACTCACCACCAAAAGAATGACGGAGCAAACCCACACAGGGCTACTACCGCCAAAAGGATGATAGAGCAAAATAATCGCATAATCTGACATCAACGAGATGACTGACCCATCACCAAAAGGATGACGGAGCGAACCCACACCGGCTACTACCACCAAAAGGATGATAGAGAAAAACACTCGTACAATCTAACATCAACGAGATGACAGACCCACCACCAAAAGAATGACGGGGCGAACTCACACCGGCTACTACCATCAAAAGGGCGATTGAGAAAACACTCGCTTAATCTGACACTGACGAGATGACAGACCCACCACCAAAAGGATGACAGAGCAAACTCACACCGGCTACTACCACCAAAAGGGCGAGTGAGCAAAACACTCGCACAATCTGACACTGACGAGATGGCAGACACACCACTAAAAGGATGACAGAGTAAACTCACAACAGCTACTACCACCAAAAGGGCGGTTGAGCAAAACACTCATACAATCTGACACCGACGAGATGATAGACCCACCACCAAAAGGATGAGGGAGCAAACTCACATCGACTACTACCACCAAAAGGATAATATAGCAAAACACTCGTACAAGATGACATCAACAAGATGAAAGACCCACAATCAAAAGGATGATGGGGAAAACTCACACCGGCCACTACGACCAAAAGGATGAGAGAAAAAAACACTCGTACAATCTGGCACTAACGAGATGATAGACCCACCACCAAAAGGATGACGGAGCAAACCCACACAGGCTACTACCATCGAAAGGATGATAGAGCTAAACGCACTCGCACAATCTGGCATCACCGAGATGACAGAATCACCACCAAAAGGATGATGGAGCAAACCCACACAGGGCTACTACCGCCAAGAGGATGATAGAGCAAAATAATTGCACAATCTGACATCAAAGAGATGACTGACCCATCGCCAAAAGGATGACGTAACGAACCCACACCGGCTACTACCACCAACAGGATGATAGAGCAAAACACTCGTACAATATGACATCAACGAGATGACAGACCCACCACCAAAAGGATGACAAAGCAAACTCACACCGGCTACTACCACCAAAAGGGCGATTGAGCAAAACACTCACACATTCTGACACTGACGAGATGACGGACCCACCACCAAAACGATGACAGAGCAAACTCACATCGGCTTCTACCACCAAAAGGGCGATTAGGCAAAACACTCATACAATCTGACACCGACGGGATGACAGACCCACCACCAAAAGGATGAGGGAGCAAAATCACATCGGCTACTACCACCAAAAGGATGATAGAGCAAAACACACTCGCAAAATCTAGCATCAACGAGATGACACACCCACCACCAAAAGGATGATGGAGCGAACCCACACCAGCTACTACCACCAAAAGAATGATAGAGAAAAATCCCCGTACAATCTAACATCGACTAGATGACAGACCCACCACAAAAAGGATGATGGGGCAAACTCACACCGTCCACTACGACCAAAAGGATGAGAGAGCAAGACACTCGCACAATCTGGCACCAACGAGATGACAGACCCAACACCAAAAGGATGACAGAGCAAACTCAGACCGGATACTACCACCAAAAGGATGATAGAGCAAAACTCACTCGCATAATCTAGCATCAACGAGATGACAGACTCACCACCAAAAGAATGACGGAGCAAACCCACACAGGGCTACTACCGCCAAAAGGATGAGAGAGCAAAATAATCGCATAATCTGACATCAACGAGATGACTGACCCATCACCAAAAGGATGACGGAGCGAACCCACACCGGCTACTACCACCAAAAGGATGATAGAGAAAAACACTCGTACAATCTAACATCAACGAGATGACAGACCCACCACCAAAAGAATGACGGGGCGAACTCACACCGGCTACTACCATCAAAAGGGCGATTGAGAAAACACTCGCTTAATCTGACACTGACGAGATGACAGACCCACCACCAAAAGGATGACAGAGCAAACTCACACCGGCTACTACCACCAAAAGGGCGATTGAGCAGAACACTCGCACAATCTGACACTGACGAGATGGCAGACACACCACTAAAAGGATGACAGAGTAAACTCACAACAGCTACTACCACCAAAAGGGCGGTTGAGCAAAACACTCATACAATCTGACACCGACGAGATGATAGACCCACCACCAAAAGGATGAGGGAGCAAACTCACATCGACTACTACCACCAAAAGGATAATAGAGCAAAACACTCGTACAAGATGACATCAACAAGATGAAAGACCCACAATCAAAAGGATGATGGGGAAAACTCACACCGGCCACTACGACCAAAAGGATGAGAGAAAAAACACTCGTACAATCTGGCACTAACGAGATGATAGACCCACCACCAAAAGGATGACGGAGCAAACCCACACAGGCTACTACCACCGAAAGGATGATAGAGCTAAACGCACTCGCACAATCTGGCATCACCGAGATGACAGAATCACCACCAAAAGGATGATGGAGCAAACCCACACAGGGCTACTACCGCCAAGAGGATGATAGAGCAAAATAATTGCACAATCTGACATCAAAGAGATGACTGACCCATCGCCAAAAGGATGACGGAACGAACCCACACCGGCTACTACCACCAACAGGATGATAGAGCAAAACACTCGTACAATATGACATCAACGAGATGACAGACCCACCACCAAAAGGATGACAAAGCAAACTCACACCGGCTACTACCACCAAAAGGGCGATTGAGCAAAACACTCACACATTCTAACACTGACGAGATGACGGACCCACCACCAAAACGATGACAGAGCAAACTCACATCGGCTTCTACCACCAAAAGGGCGATTAAGCAAAACACTCATACAATCTGACACCGACGGGATGACAGACCCACCACCAAAAGGATGAGGGAGCAAAATCACATCGGCTACTACCACCAAAAGGATGATAGAGTAAAACACACTCGCAAAATCTAGCATCAACGAGATGACACACCCACCACCAAAAGGATGATGGAGCGAACCCACACCAGCTACTACCACCAAAAGAATGATAGAGAAAAATCCCCGTACAATCTAACATCGACTAGATGACAGACCCACCACAAAAAGGATGATGGGGCAAACTCACACCGTCCACTACGACCAAAAGGATGAGAGAGCAAGACACTCGCACAATCTGGCACCAACGAGATGACAGACCCACCACCAAAAGGATGACAGAGCAAACTCAGACCGGATACTACCACCAAAAGGATGATAGAGCAAAACTCACTCGCATAATCTAGCATCAACGAGATGACAGACTCACCACCAAAAGAATGACGGAGCAAACCCACACAGGGCTACTACCACCAAAAGGATGAGAGAGCAAAATAATCGCATAAACTGACATCAACGAGATGACTGACCCATCACCAAAAGGATGACGGAGCGAACCCACACCGGCTACTACCACCAAAAGGATGATAGAGAAAAACACTCGTACAATCTAACATCAACGAGATGACAGACCCACCACCAAAAGAATGACGGGGCGAACTCACACCGGCTACTACCATCAAAAGGGCGATTGAGAAAAAACTCGCTTAATCTGACACTGACGAGATGACAGACCCACCACCAAAAGGATGACAGAGCAAACTCACACCGGCTACTACCACCAAAAGGGCGATTGAGCAGAACACTCGCACAATCTGACACTGACGAGATGGCAGACACACCACTAAAAGGATGACAGAGTAAACTCACAACAGCTACTACCACCAAAAGGGCGGTTGAGCAAAACACTCATACAATCTGACACCGACGAGATGATAGACCCACCACCAAAAGGATGAGGGAGCAAACTCACATCGACTACTACCACCAAAAGGATAATAGAGCAAAACACTCGTACAAGATGACATCAACAAGATGAAAGACCCACAATCAAAAGGATGATGGGGAAAACTCACACCGGCCACTACGACCAAAAGGATGAGAGAAAAAAACACTCGTACAATCTGGCACTAACGAGATGATAGACCCACCACCAAAAGGATGACGGAGCAAACCCACACAGGCTACTACCACCGAAAGGATGATAGAGCTAAACGCACTCGCACAATCTGGCATCACCGAGATGACAGAATCACCACCAAAAGGATGATGGAGCAAACCCACACAGGGCTACTACCGCCAAGAGGATGATAGAGAAAAATAATTGCACAATCTGACATCAAAGAGATGACTGACCCATCGCCAAAAGGATGACGGAACGAACCCACACCGGCTACTACCACCAACAGGATGATAGAGCAAAACACTCGTACAATATGACATCAACGAGATGACAGACCCACCACCAAAAGGATGACAAAGCAAACTCACACCGGCTACTACCACCAAAAGGGCGATTGAGCAAAACACTCACACATTCTGGCACTGACGAGATGACGGACCCACCACCAAAACGATGACAGAGCAAACTCACATCGGCTTCTACCACCAAAAGGGCGATTAGGCAAAACACTCATACAATCTGACACCGACGAGTTGACAGACCCACCACCAAAAGGATGAGGGAGCAAAATCACATCGGCTACTACCACCAAAAGGATGATAGAGCAAAACACACTCGCAAAATCTAGCATCAACGAGATGACACTCCCACCACCAAAAGGATGATGGAGCGAACCCACACCAGCTACTACCACCAAAAGGATGATAGAGAAAAATCCCCGTACAATCTAACATCGACGAGATGACAGACCCATCACAAAAAGGATGATGGGGCAAACTCACACCGTCCACTACGACCAAAAGGATGAGAGAGCAAAACACTCGCACAATCTGGCACCAATGAGATGACAGACCCACCACCAAAAGGATGACAGAGCAAACTCAGACCGGCTACTACCACCAAAAGGATGATAGAGCAAAACTCACTCGCATAATCTAGCATCAACGAGATGACAGACTCACCACCAAAAGAATGACGGAGCAAACCCACACAGGGCTACTACCGCCAAAAGGATGATAGAGCAAAATAATCGCATAATCTGACATCAACGAGATGACTGACCCATCACCAAAAGGATGACGGAGCGAACCCACACCGGCTACTACCACCAAAAGGATGATAGAGCAAAACACTCGTACAATCTAACATCAACGAGATGATAGACCCACCACCAAAAGAATGACGGGGCGAACTCACACCGGCTACTACCATCAAAAGGGCGATTGAGAAAACACTCGCTTAATCTGACACTGACGAGATGACAGACCCACCACCAAAAGGATGATAGAGCAAACTCACACTGGCTACTACCACCAAAAGGGCGATTGAGCAAAACACTCGCACAATCTGACACTGACGAGATGGCAGACCCACCACTAAAAGGATAACAGAGTAAACTCACAACAGCTACTACCACCAAAAGAGCGGTTGAGCAAAACACTCATACAATCTGACACCGACGAGATGATAGACCCACCACCAAAAGGATGAGGGAGCAAACTCACATCGACTACTACCACCAAAAGGATAATAGAGCAAAACACTCGTACAAGATGACATCAACAAGATGAAAGACCCATAATCAAAAGGATGATGGGGAAAACTCACACCGGCCACTACGACCAAAAGGATGAGAGAAAAAAACACTCGTACAATCTGGCACTAACGAGATGATAGACCCACCACCAAAAGGATGACGGAGCAAACCCACACAGGCTACTACCACCGAAAGGATGATAGAGCTAAACGCACTCGCACAATCTGGCATCACCGAGATGACAGAATCACCACCAAAAGGATGATGGAGCAAACCCACACAGGGCTACTACCGCCAAGAGGATGATAGAGCAAAATAATTGCACAATCTGACATCAAAGAGATGACTGACCCATCGCCAAAAGGATGACGGAACGAACCCACACCGGCTACTACCACCAACAGGATGATAGAGCAAAACACTCGTACAATATGACATCAACGAGATGAGAGACCCACCACCAAAAGGATGACAAAGCAAACTCACACCGGCTACTACCACCAAAAGGGCGATTGAGCAAAACACTCACACATTCTGACACTGACGAGATGAAGGACCCACCACCAAAACGATGACAGAGCAAACTCACATCGGCTTCTACCACCAAAAGGGCGATTAGGCAAAACACTCATACAATCTGACACCGACGGGATGACAGACCCACCACCAAAAGGATGAGGGAGCAAAATCACATCGGCTACTACCACCAAAAGGATGATAGAGCAAAACACACTCGCAAAATCTAGCATCAACGAGATGACACACCCACCACCAAAAGGATGATGGAGCGAACCCACACCAGCTACTACCACCAAAAGGATGATAGAGAAAAATCCCCGTACAATCTAACATCGACTAGATGACAGACCCACCATAAAAAGGATGATGGGGCAAACTCACACCGACCACTACGACCAAAAGGATGAGAGAGCAAGACACTCGCACAATCTGGCACCAACGAGATGACAGACCCACCACCAAAAGGATGACAGAGCAAACTCAGACCGGATACTACCACCAAAAGGATGATAGAGCAAAACTCACTCGCATAATCTATCATCAACGAGATGACAGACTCACCACCAAAAGAATGACGGAGCAAACCCACACAGGGCTACTACCGCCAAAAGGATGAGAGAGCAAAATAATCGCATAATCTGACATCAACGAGATGACTGACCCATCACCAAAAGGATGACGGAGCGAACCCACACCGGCTACTACCACCAAAAGGATGATAGAGAGAAACACTCGTACAATCTACCATCAACGAGATGACAAACCCACCACCAAAAGAATGACGGGGCAAACTCACACCGGCTACTACCATCAAAAGGGTGATTGAGAAAACACTCGCTTAATCTGACACTGACGAGATGACAGACCCACCACCAAAAGGATGACAGAGCAAACTCACACCGGCTACTACCACCAAAAGGGCGATTGAGCAAAACACTCGCACAATCTGACACTGACGAGATGGCAGACACACCACTAAAAGGATAACAGAGTAAACTCACAACAGCTACTACCACCAAAAGGACGGTTGAGCAAAACACTCATACAACCTGACACCGACGAGTTGATAGACCCACCACCAAAAGGATGAGGGAGCAAACTCACATCGACTACTACCACCAAAAGGATAATAGAGCAAAACACTCGTACAAGATGACATCAACAAGATGAAAGACCCACAATCAAAAGGATGATGGGGAAAACTCACACCGGCCACTACGACCAAAAGGATGAGAGAAAAAAACACTCGTATAATCTGGCACTAACGAGATGATAGACCCACCACCAAAAGGATGACGGAGCAAACCCACACAGGCTACTACCACCGAAAGGATGATAGAGCTAAACGCACTCGCACAATCTGGCATCACCGAGATGACAGAATCACCACCAAAAGGATGATGGAGCAAACCCACACAGGGCTACTACCGCCAAGAGGATGATAGAGCAAAATAATTGCACAATCTGACATCAAAGAGATGACTGACCCATCGCCAAAAGGATGACGGAACGAACCCACACCGACTACTACCACCAACAGGATGATAGAGCAAAACACTCGTACAATATGACATCAACGAGATGACAGACCCACCACCAAAAGGATGACAAAGCAAACTCACACCGGCTACTACCACCAAAAGGGCGATTGAGCAAAACACTCACACATTCTGACACTGACGAGATGAAGGACCCACCACCAAAACGATGACAGAGCAAACTCACATCGGCTTCTACCACCAAAAGGGCGATTAGGCAAAACACTCATACAATCTGACACCGACGGGATGACAGACCCACCACCAAAAGGATGAGGGAGCAAAATCACATCGGCTACTACCACCAAAAGGATGATAGAGCAAAACACACTCGCAAAATCTAGCATCAACGAGATGACACACCCACCACCAAAAGGATGATGGAGCGAACCCACACCAGCTACTACCACCAAAAGGATGATAGAGAAAAATCCCCTTACAATCTAACATCGACTAGATGACAGACCCACCATAAAAAGGATGATGGGGCAAACTCACACCGTCCACTACGACCAAAAGGATGAGAGAGCAAGACACTCGCACAATCTGGCACCAACGAGATGACAGACCCACCACCAAAAGGATGACAGAGCAAACTCAGACCGGATACTACCACCAAAAGGATGATAGAGCAAAACTCACTCGCATAATCTATCATCAACGAGATGACAGACTCACCACCAAAAGAATGACGGAGCAAACCCACACAGGGCTACTACCGCCAAAAGGATGAGAGAGCAAAATAATCGCATAATCTGACATCAACGAGATGACTGACCCATCACCAAAAGGATGACGGAGCGAACCCACACCGGCTACTACCACCAAAAGGATGATAGAGAGAAACACTCGTACAATCTAACATCAACGAGATGACAGACCCACCACCAAAAGAATGACGGGGCAAACTCACACCGGCTACTACCATCAAAAGGGCGATTGAGAAAACACTCGCTTAATCTGACACTGACGAGATGACAGACCCACCACCAAAAGGATGACAGAGCAAACTCACACCGGCTACTACCACCAAAAGGGCGATTGAGCAAAACACTCGCACAATCTGACACTGACGAGATGGCAGACACACCACTAAAAGGATGACAGAGTAAACTCACAACAGCTACTACCACCAAAAGGGCGGTTGAGCAAAACACTCATACAATTTGACACCAACGAGATGATAGACCCACCACCAAAAGGATGAGGGAGCAAACTCACATCGACTACTACCACCAAAAAGATAATAGAGCAAAACACTCGTACAAGATGACATCAACAAGATGAAAGACCCACAATCAAAAGGATGATGGGGAAAACTCACACCGGCCACTACGACCAAAAGGATGAGAGAAAAAAACACTCGTACAATCTGGCACTAACGAGATGATAGACCCACCACCAAAAGGATGACGGAGCAAACCCACACAGGCTACTACCACCGAAAGGATGATAGAGCTAAACGCACTCGCACAATCTGGCATCACCGAGATGACAGAATCACATCCAAAAGGATGATGGAGCAAACCCACACAGGGCTACTACCGCCAAGAGGATGATAGAGCAAAATAATTGCACAATCTGACATCAAAGAGATGACTGACCCATCACCAAAAGGATGACGGAACGAACCCACACCGGCTACTACCACCAAAAGGATGATAGAGCAAAACACTCGTACAATCTAACATCAACGAGATGACAGACCCACCACCAAAAGAATGACGGGGCGAATTCACACCGGCTACTACCATCAAAAGGGCGATTGAGAAAACACTCGCTTAATCTGACACTGACGAGATGACAGACCCACCACCAAAAGGATGACAGAGCAAACTCACACCGGCTACTACCACCAAAAGGGCGATTGAGCAAAACACTCACACAGTCTGACACTGACGAGATGACGGACCCACCACCAAAACAATGACAGAGCAAACTCACATCGGCTTCTACCACCAAAAGGGCGATTAGGCAAAACACTCATACAATCTGACACCGACGAGATGACAGACCCAACACCAAAAGGATGAGGGAGCAAAATCACATCGGCTACTACCACCAAAAGGATGATAGAGCAAAACATACTCGCAAAATCTAGCATCAACGAGATGACACACCCACCACCAAAAGGATGATGGAGCGAACCCACACCAGCTACTACCACCAAAAGGATGATAGAGAAAAATCCCCGTACAATCTAACATCGACGAGATGACAGACCCACCACAAAAAGGATGATGGGGCAAACTCACACCGTCCACTACGACCAAAAGGATGAGAGAGCAAAACACTCGCACAATCTGGCACCAACGAGATGACAGACCCACCACCAAAAGGATGACAGAGCAAACTCAGACCGGCTACTACCACCAAAAGGATGATAGAGCAAAACTCACTCGCATAATCTAGCATCAACGAGATGACAGACTCACCACCAAAAGAATGACGGAGCAAACCCACACAGGGCTACTACCGCCAAAAGGATGATAGAGTAAAATAATCGCATAATCTGACATCAACAAGATGACTGACCCATCACCAAAAGGATGACGGAGCGAACCCACACCGGCTACTACCACCAAAAGGATGATAGAGCAAAACACTCGTACAATCTAACATCAACGAGATGACAGACCCACCACCAAAAGAATGACGGGGCGAACTCACACCGGCTACTACCATCAAAAGGGCGATTGAGAAAACACTGGCTTAATCTGACACTGACGAGATGACAGACCCACCACCAAAAGGATGACAGAGCAAACTCACACCGGCTACTACCACCAAAAGGGCGATTGAGCAAAACACTCGCACAATCTGACACTGACGAGATGGCAGACCCACCACTAAAAGGATGACAGAGTAAACTCACAACAGCTACTACCACCAAAAGGGCGGTTGAGCAAAACACTCATACAATCTGACACCGACGAGATGATAGACCCACCACCAAAAGGATGAGGGAGCAAACTCACATCGACTACTACCACCAAAAGGATAATAGAGCAAAACACTCGTACAAGATGACATCAACAAGATGAAAGACCCACAATCAAAAGGATGATGGGGAAAACTCACACCGGCCACTACGACCAAAAGGATGAGAGAAAAAAACACTCGTACAATCTGGCACTAACGAGATGATAGACCCACCACTAAAAGGATGACGGAGCAAACCCACACAGGCTACTACCACCGAAAGGATGATAGAGCTAAACGCACTCGCACAATCTGGCATCACCGAGATGACAGAATCACCACCAAAAGGATGATGGAGCAAACCCACACAGGGCTACTACCGCCAACAGGATGATAGAGCAAAATAATTGCACAATCTGACATCAAAGAGATGACTGACCCATCCCCAAAAGGATGACGGAACGAACCCACACCGGCTACTACCACCAACAGGATGATAGAGCAAAACACTCGTACAATATGACATCAACGAGATGACAGACCCACCACCAAAAGGATGACAAAGCAAACTCACACCGGCTACTACCACCAAAAGGGCGATTGAGCAAAACACTCTCACAGTCTGACACTGACGAGATGACGGACCCACCACCAAAACGATGACAGAGCAAACTCACATCGGCTTCTACCACCAAAAGGGAGATTAGGCAAAACACTCATACAATCTGACACCGACGAGATGACAGACCCACCACCAAAAGGATGAGGGAGCAAAATCACATCGGCTACTACCACCAAAAGGATGATAGAGCAAAACACACTCGCAAAATCTAGCATCAACGAGATGACACACCCACCACCAAAAGGATGATGGAGCGAACCCACACCAGCTACTACCACCAAAAGGATGATAGAGAAAAATCCCCGTACAATCTAACATCGACGAGATGACAGACCCACCACAAAAAGGATGATGGGGCAAACTCACACCGTCCACTACGACCAAAAGGATGAGAGAGCAAAACACTCACACAATCTGGCACCAACGAGATGACAGACCCACCACCAAAAGGATGACAGAGCAAACTCAGACCGGCTACTACCACCAAAAGGATGATAGAGCAAAACTCACTCGCATAATCTAGCATCAACGAGATGACAAACTCACCACCAAAAGAATGACGGAGCAAACCCACACAGGGCTACTACCGCCAAAAGGATGATAGAGCAAAATAATCGCATAATCTGACATCAACGAGATGACTGGCCCATCACCAAAAGGATGACGGAGCGAACCCACACCGGCTACTACCACCAAAAGGATGATAGAGCAAAACACTCGTACAATCTAACATCAACGAGATGACAGACCCACCACCAAAAGAATGACGGGGCGAACTCACACCGGCTACTACCATCAAAAGGGCGATTGAGAAAACACTCGCTTAATCTGACACTGACGAGATGACAGACCCACCACCAAAAGGATGACAGAGCAAACTCACACCGGCTACTACCACCAAAAGGGCGATTGAGTAAAACACTCGCACAATCTGACACTGACGAGATGGCAGACCCACCACTAAAAGGATGACAGAGTAAACTCACAACAGCTACTACCACCAAAAGGGCGGTTGAGCAAAACACACATACAATCTGACACCGACGAGATGATAGACCCACCACAAAAAGGATGAGGGAGCAAACTCACATCGACTACTACCACCAAAAGGATAATAGAGCAAAACACTCGTACAAGATGACATCAACAAGATGAAAGACCCACAATCAAAAGGATGATGGGGAAAACTCACACCGGCCACTACGACCAAAAGGATGAGAGAAAAAAACACTCGTACAATCTGGCACTAACGAGATGATAGACCCACCAACAAAAGGATGACGGATCAAACCCACACAGGCGACTACCACCGAAAGGATGATAGAGCTAAACGCACTCGCACAATCTGGCATCACCGAGATGACAGAATCACCACGAAAAGGATGATGGAGCAAACCCACACAGGGCTACTACCGCCAAGAGGATGATAGAGCAAAATAATTGCACAATCTGACATCAAAGAGATGACTGACCCATCGCCAAAAGGATGACGGAATGAACCCACACCGGCTACTACCACCAACAGGATGATAGAGCAAAACACTCGTACAATATGACATCAACGAGATGACAGACCCACCACCAAAAGGATGACAGAGCAAACTCACACCGGCTACTACCACCAAAAGGGCGATTGAGCAAAACACTCACACAGTCTGACACTGACGAGATGACGGACCCACCACCAAAACAATGACAGAGCAAACTCACATCGGCTTCTACCACCAAAAGGGCGATTAGGCAAAACACTCATACAATCTGACACCGACGAGATGACAGACCCACCACCAAAAGGATGAGGGAGCAAAATCACATCGGCTACTACCACCAAAAGGATGATAGAGCAAAACATACTCGCAAAATCTAGCATCAACGAGATGACACACCCACCACCAAAAGGATGATGGAGCGAACCCACACCAGCTACTACCACCAAAAGGATGATAGAGAAAAATCCCCGTACAATCTAACATCGACGAGATGACAGACCCACCACAAAAAGGATGATGGGGCAAACTCACACCGTCCACTACGACCAAAAGGATGAGAGAGCAAAACACTCGCACAATCTGGCACCAACGAGATGACAGACCCACCACCAAAAGGATGACAGAGCAAACTCAGACCGGCTACTACCACCAAAAGGATGATAGAGCAAAACTCACTCGCATAATCTAGCATCAACGAGATGACAGACTCACCACCAAAAGAATGACGGAGCAAACCCACACAGGGCTACTACCGCCAAAAGGATGATAGAGTAAAATAATCGCATAATCTGACATCAACGAGATGACTGACCCATCACCAAAAGGATGACGGAGCGAACCCACACCGGCTACTACCACCAAAAGGATGATAGAGCAAAACACTCGTACAATCTAACATCAACGAGATGACAGACCCACCACCAAAAGAATGACGGGGCGAACTCACACCGGCTACTACCATCAAAAGGGCGATTGAGAAAACACTCGCTTAATCTGACACTGACGAGATGACAGACCCACCACCAAAAGGATGACAGAGCAAACTCACACCGGCTACTACCACCAAAAGGGCGATTGAGCAAAACACTCGCATAATCTGACACTGACGAGATGGCAGACCCACCACTAAAAGGATGACACAGTAAACTCACAACAACTACTACCACCAAAAGGGCGGTTGAGCAAAACACTCATACAATCTGACACCGACGAGATGATAGACCCACCACCAAAAGGATGAGGGAGCAAACTCACATCGACTACTACCACCAAAAGGATAATAGAGCAAAACACTCGTACAAGATGACATCAACAAGATGAAAGACCCACAATCAAAAGGATGATGGGGAAAACTCACACCGGCCACTACGACCAAAAGGATGAGAGAAAAAAACACTCGTACAATCTGGCACTAACGAGATGATAGACCCACCACTAAAAGGATGACGGAGCAAACCCACACAGGCTACTACCACCGAAAGGATGATAGAGCTAAACGCACTCGCACAATCTGGCATCACCGAGATGACAGAATCACCACAAAAAGGATGATGGAGCAAACCCACACAGGGCTACTACCGCCAACAGGATGATAGAGCAAAATAATTGCACAATCTGACATCAAAGAGATGACTGACCCATCCCCAAAAGGATGACGGAACGAACCCACACCGGCTACTACCACCAACAGGATGATAGAGCAAAACACTCGTACAATATGACATCAACGAGATGACAGACCCACCACCAAAATGATGACAAAGCAAACTCACACCGGCTACTACCACCAAAAGGGTGATTGAGCAAAACACTCTCACAGTCTGACACTGACGAGATGACGGACCCACCACCAAAACGATGACAGAGCAAACTCACATCGGCTTCTACCACCAAAAGGGCGATTAGGCAAAACACTCATACAATCTGACACCGACGAGATGACAGACCCACCACCAAAAGGATGAGGGAGCAAAATCACATCGGCTACTACCACCAAAAGGATGATAGAGCAAAACACACTCGCAAAATCTAGCATCAACGAGATGACACACCCACCACCAAAAGGATGATGGAGCGAACCCACACCAGCTACTACCACCAAAAGGATGATAGAGAAAAATCCCCGTACAATCTAACATCGACGAGATGATAGACCCACCACAAAAAGGATGATGGGGCAAACTCACACCGTCCACTACGACCAAATGGATGAGAGAGCAAAACACTCGCACAATCTGGCACCAACGAGATGACAGACCCACCACCAAAAGGATGACAGAGCAAACTCAGACCGGCTAATACCACCAAAAGGATGATAGAGCAAAACTCACTCGCATAATCTAGCATCAACGAGATGACAAACTCACCACCAAAAGAATGACGGAGCAAACCCACACAGGGCTACTACCGCCAAAAGGATGATAGAGCAAAATAATCGCATAATCTGACATCAACGAGATGACTGACCCATCACCAAAAGGATGACGGAGCGAACCCACACCGGCTACTACCACCAAAAGGATGATAGAGCAAAACACTCGTACAATCTAACATCAACGAGATGACAGACCCACCACCAAAAGAATGACGGGGCGAACTCACACCGGCTACTACCATCAAAAGGGCGATTGAGAAAACACTCGCTTAATCTGACACTGACGAGATGACAGACCCACCACCAAAAGGATGACAGAGCAAACTCACACCGGCTACTACCACCAAAAGGGCGATTGAGTAAAACACTCGCACAATCTGACACTGACGAGATGGCAGACCCACCACTAAAAGGATGACAGAGTAAACTCACAACAGCTACTACCACCAAAAGGGCGGTTGAGCAAAACACTCATACAATCTGACACCGACGAGATGATAGACCCACCACAAAAAGGATGAGGGAGCAAACTCACATCGACTACTACCACCAAAAGGATAATAGAGCAAAACACTCGTACAAGATGACATCAACAAGATGAAAGACCCACAATCAAAAGGATGATGGGGAAAACTCACACCGTCCACTACGACCAAAAGGATGAGAGAAAAAAACACTCGTACAATCTGGCACTAACGAGATGATAGACCCACCAACAAAAGGATGACGGATCAAACCCACACAGGCTACTACCACCGAAAGGATGATAGAGCTAAACGCACTCGCACAATCTGGCATCACCGAGATGACAGAATCACCACGAAAAGGATGATGGAGCAAACCCACACAGGGCTACTACCGCCAAGAGGATGATAGAGCAAAATAATTGCACAATCTGACATCAAAGAGATGACTGACCCATCGCCAAAAGGATGACGGAATGAACCCACACCGGCTACTACCACCAACAGGATGATAGAGCAAAACACTCGTACAATATGACATCAACGAGATGACAGACCCACCACCAAAAGGATGACAAATCAAACTCACACCGGCTACTACCACCAAAAGGGCGATTGAGCAAAACACTCACACAGTCTGACACTGACGAGATGACGGACCCACCACCAAAACAATGACAGAGCAAACTCACATCGGCTTCTACCACCAAAAGGGCGATTAGGCAAAACACTCATACAATCTGACACCGACGAGATGACAGACCCACCACCAAAAGGATGAGGGAGCAAAATCACATCGGCTACTACCACCAAAAGGATGATAGAGCAAAACATACTCGCAAAATCTAGCATCAACGAGATGACACACCCACCACCAAAAGGATGATGGAGCGAACCCACACCAGCTACTACCACCAAAAGGATGATAGAGAAAAATCCCCGTACAATCTAACATCGACGAGATGACAGACCCACCACAAAAAGGATGATGGGGCAAACTCACACCGTCCACTACGACCAAAAGGATGAGAGAGCAAAACACTCGCACAATCTGGCACCAACGAGATGACAGACCCACCACCAAAAGGATGACAGAGCAAACTCAGACCGGCTACTACCACCAAAAGGATGATAGAGGAAAACTCACTCGCATAATCTAGCATCAACGAGATGACAGACTCACCACCAAAAGAATGACGGAGCAAACCCACACAGGGCTACTACCGCCAAAAGGATGATAGAGTAAAATAATCGCATAATCTGACATCAACGAGATGACTGACCCATCACCAAAAGGATGACGGAGCGAACCCACACCGGCTACTACCACCAAAAGGATGATAGAGCAAAACACTCGTACAATCTAACATCAACGAGATGACAGACCCACCACCAAAAGAATGACGGGGCGAACTCAAACCGGCTACTACCATCAAAAGGGCGATTGAGAAAACACTCGCTTAATCTGACACTGACGAGATGACAGACCCACCACCAAAAGGATGACAGAGCAAACTCACACCGGCTACTACCACCAAAAGGGCGATTGAGTAAAACACTCGCACAATCTGACACTGACGAGATGGCAGACCCACCACTAAAAGGATGACAGAGTAAACTCACAACAGCTACTACCACCAAAAGGGCGGTTGAGCAAAACACTCATACAATCTGACACCGACGAGATGATAGACATACCACAAAAAGGATGAGGGAGCAAACTCACATCGACTACTACCACCAAAAGGATAATAGAGCAAAACACTCGTACAAGATGACATCAACAAGATGAAAGACCCACAATCAAAAGGATGATGGGGAAAACTCACACCGGCCACTACGACCAAAAGGATGAGAGAAAAAAACACTCGTACAATCTGGCACTAACGAGATGATAGACCCACCAACAAAAGGATGACGGATCAAACCCACACAGGCTACTACCACCGAAAGGATGATAGAGCTAAACGCACTCGCACAATCTGGCATCACCGAGATGACAGAATCACCACGAAAAGGATGATGGAGCAAACCCACACAGGGCTACTACCGCCAAGAGGATGATAGAGCAAAGTATTGCACAATCTGACATCAAAGAGATGACTGACCCATCGCCAAAAGGATGACGGAATGAACCCACACCGGCTACTACCACCAACAGGATGATAGAGCAAAACACTCGTACAATATGACATCAACGAGATGACAGACCCACCACCAAAAGGATGACAAAGCAAACTCACACCGGCTACTACCACCAAAAGGGCGATTGAGCAAAACACTCACACAGTCTGACACTGACGAGATGACGGACCCACCACCAAAACAATGACAGAGCAAACTCACATCGGCTTCTACCACCAAAAGGGCGATTAGGCAAAACACTCATACAATCTGACACCGACGAGATGACAGACCCACCACCAAAAGGATGAGGGAGCAAAATCACATCGGCTACTACCACCAAAAGGATGATAGAGCAAAACATACTCGCAAAATCTAGCATCAACGAGATGACACACCCACCACCAAAAGGATGATGGAGCGAACCCACACCAGCTACTACCACCAAAAGGATGATAGAGAAAAATCCCCGTACAATCTAACATCGACGAGATGACAGACCCACCACAAAAAGGATGATGGGGCAAACTCACACCGTCCACTACGACCAAAAGGATGAGAGAGCAAAACACTCGCACAATCTGGCACCAACGAGATGACAGACCCACCACCAAAAGGATGACAGAGCAAACTCAGACCGGCTACTACCACCAAAAGGATGATAGAGCAAAACTCACTCGCATAATCTAGCATCAACGAGATGACAGACTCACCACCAAAAGAATGACGGAGCAAACCCACACAGGGCTACTACCGCCAAAAGGATGATAGAGTAAAATAATCGCATAATCTGACATCAACGAGATGACTGACCCATCACCAAAAGGATGACGGAGCGAACCCACACCGGCTACTACCACCAAAAGGATGATAGAGCAAAACACTCGTACAATCTAACATCAACGAGATGACAGACCCACCACCAAAAGAATGACGGGGCGAACTCACACCGGCTACTACCATCAAAAGGGCGATTGAGAAAACACTCGCTTAATCTGACACTGACGAGATGACAGACCCACCACCAAAAGGATGACAGAGCAAACTCACACCGGCTACTACCACCAAAAGGGCGATTGAGCAAAACACTCGCACAATCTGACACTGACGAGATGGCAGACCCACCACTAAAAGGATGACAGAGTAAACTCACAATAGCTACTACCACCAAAAGGGCGGTTGAGCAAAACACTCATACAATCTGACACCGACGAGATGATAGACCCACCACAAAAAGGATGAGGGAGCAAACTCACATCGACTACTACCACCAAAAGGATAATAGAGCAAAACACTCGTACAAGATGACATCAACAAGATGAAAGACCCACAATCAAAAGGATGATGGGGAAAACTCACACCGGCCACTACGACCAAAAGGATGAGAGAAAAAAACACTCGTACAATCTGGCACTAACGAGATGATAGACCCACCAACAAAAGGATGACGGAGCAAACCCACACAGGCTACTACCACCGAAAGGATGATAGAGCTAAACGCACTCGCACAATCTGGCATCACCGAGATGACAGAATCACCACGAAAAGGATGATGGAGCAAACCCACACAGGGCTACTACCGCCAAGAGGATGATAGAGCAAAATAATTGCACAATCTGACATCAAAGAGATGACTGACCCATCCCCAAAAGGATGACGGAACGAACCCACACCGGCTACTACCACCAACAGGATGATAGAGCAAAACACTCGTACAATATGACATCAACGAGATGACAGACCCACCACCAAAAGGATGACAAAGCAAACTCACACCGGCTACTACCACCAAAAGGGTGATTGAGCAAAACACTCTCACAGTCTGACACTGACGAGATGACGGACCCACCACCAAAACGATGACAGAGCAAACTCACATCGGCTTCTACCACCAAAAGGGCGATTAGGCAAAACACTCATACAATCTGACACCGACGAGATGAC
This sequence comes from Lathyrus sativus, assembly GCA_963859935.3. Taxonomy (NCBI): domain Eukaryota; kingdom Viridiplantae; phylum Streptophyta; class Magnoliopsida; order Fabales; family Fabaceae; genus Lathyrus; species Lathyrus sativus. The sequence goes on along the minus strand of CAWUDS030001735.1, from coordinate 91,182 downwards.
TGACCCACCACCAAAAGGATGAGGGAGCAAAATCACATCGGCTACTACCACCAAAAGGATGATAGAGCAAAACACACTCGCAAAATCTAGCATCAACGAGATGACACACCCACCACCAAAAGGATGATGGAGCGAACCCACACCAGCTACTACCACCAAAAGGATGATAGAGAAAAATCCCCGTACAATCTAACATCGACGAGATGATAGACCCACCACAAAAAGGATGATGGGGCAAACTCACACCGTCCACTACGACCAAAAAGATGAGAGAGCAAAACACTCGCACAATCTGGCACCAACGAGATGACAGACCCACCACCAAAAGGATGACAGAGCAAACTCAGACCGGCTAATACCACCAAAAGGATGATAGAGCAAAACTCACTCGCATAATCTAGCATCAACGAGATGACAAACTCACCACCAAAAGAATGACGGAGCAAACCCACACAGGGCTACTACCGCCAAAAGGATGATAGAGCAAAATAATCGCATAATCTGACATCAACGAGATGACTGACCCATCACCAAAAGGATGACGGAGCGAACCCACACCGGCTACTACCACCAAAAGGATGATAGAGCAAAACACTCGTACAATCTAACATCAACGAGATGACAGACCCACCACCAAAAGAATGACGGGGCGAACTCACACCGGCTACTACCATCAAAAGGGCGATTGAGAAAACACTCGCTTAATCTGACACTGACGAGATGACAGACCCTCCACCAAAAGGATGACAAAGCAAACTCACACCGGCTACTACCACCAAAAGGGCGATTGAGTAAAACACTCGCACAATCTGACACTGACGAGATGGCAGACCCACCACTAAAAGGATGACAGAGTAAACTCACAACAGCTACTACCACCAAAAGGGCGGTTGAGCAAAACACTCATACAATCTGACACCGACGAGATGATAGACCCACCACCAAAAGGATGAGGGAGCAAACTCACATCGACTACTACCACCAAAAGGATAATAGAGCAAAACACTCGTACAAGATGACATCAACAAGATGAAAGACCCACAATCAAAAGGATGATGGGGAAAACTCACACCGGCCACTACGACCAAAAGGATGAGAGAAAAAAACACTCGTACAATCTGGCACTAACGAGATGATAGACCCACCAACAAAAGGATGACGGAGCAAACCCACACAGGCTACTACCACCGAAAGGATGATAGAGCTAAACGCACTCGCACAATCTGGCATCACCGAGATGACAGAATCACCACGAAAAGGATGATGGAGCAAACCCACACAGGGCTACTACCGCCAAGAGGATGATAGAGCAAAATAATTGCACAATCTGACATCAAAGAGATGACTGACCCATCGCCAAAAGGATGACGGAATGAACCCACACCGGCTACTACCACCAACAGGATGATAGAGCAAAACACTCGTACAATATGACATCAACGAGATGACAGACACACCACCAAAAGGATGACAAAGCAAACTCACACCGGCTACTACCACCAAAAGGGCGATTGAGCAAAACACTCACACAGTCTGACACTGACGAGATGACGGACCCACCACCAAAACAATGACAGAGCAAACTCACATCGGCTTCTACCACCAAAAGGGCGATTAGGCAAAACACTCATACAATCTGACACCGACGAGATGACAGACCCACCACCAAAAGGATGAGGGAGCAAAATCACATCGGCTACTACCACCAAAAGGATGATAGAGCAAAACATACTCGCAAAATCTAGCATCAACGAGATGACACACCCACCACCAAAAGGATGATGGAGCGAACCCACACCAGCTACTACCACCAAAAGGATGATAGAGAAAAATCCCCGTACAATCTAACATCGACGAGATGACAGACCCACCACAAAAAGGATGATGGGGCAAACTCACACCGTCCACTACGACCAAAAGGATGAGAGAGCAAAACACTCGCACAATCTGGCACCAATGAGATGACAGACCCACCACCAAAAGGATGACAGAGCAAACTCAGACCGGCTACTACCACCAAAAGGATGATAGAGCAAAACTCACTCGCATAATCTAGCATCAACGAGATGACAGACTCACCACCAAAAGAATGACGGAGCAAACCCACACAGGACTACTACCGCCAAAAGGATGATAGAGTAAAATAATCGCATAATCTGACATCAACGAGATGACTGACCCATCACCAAAAGGATGACGGAGAGAACCCACACCGGCTACTACCACCAAAAGGATGATAGAGCAAAACACTCGTACAATCTAACATCAACGAGATGACAGACCCACCACCAAAAGAATGACGGGGCGAACTCACACCGGCTACTACCATCAAAAGGGCGATTGAGAAAACACTCGCTTAATCTGACACTGACGAGATGACAGACCCACCACCAAAAGGATGACAGAGCAAACTCACACCGGCTACTACCACCAAAAGGGCGATTGAGCAAAACACTCGCACAATCTGACACTGACGAGATGGCAGACCCACCACTAAAAGGATGACAGAGTAAACTCACAACAGCTACTACCACCAAAAGGGCGGTTGAGCAAAACACTCATACAATCTGACACCGACGAGATGATAGACCCACCACCAAAAGGATGAGGGAGCAAACTTACATCGACTACTACCACCAAAAGGATAATAGAGCAAAACACTCGTACAAGATGACATCAACAAGATGAAAGACCCACAATCAAAAGGATGATGGGGAAAACTCACACCGGCCACTACGACCAAAAGGATGAGAGAAAAAAACACTCGTACAATCTGGCACTAACGAGATGATAGACCCACCACCAAAAGGATGACGGAGCAAACCCACACAGGCTACTACCACCGAAAGGATGATAGAGCTAAACGCACTCGCACAATCTGGCATCACCGAGATGACAGAATCACCACCAAAAGGATGATGGAGCAAACCCACACAGGGCTACTACCGCCAAGAGGATGATAGAGCAAAATAATTGCACAATCTGACATCAAAGAGATGACTGACCCATCGCCAAAAGGATGACGGAACGGACCCACGCCGGCTACTACCACCAACAGGATGATAGAGCAAAACACTCGTACAATATGACATCAACGAGATGACAGACCCACCACCAAAAGGATGACAAAGCAAACTCATACCGGCTACTACCACCAAAAGGGCGATTGAGCAAAACACTCACACAGTCTGACACTGACGAGATGACAGACCCACCACCAAAACGATGACAGAGCAAACTCACATCGGCTTCTACCACCAAAAGGGCGATTAGGCAAAACACTCATACAATCTGACACCGACGAGATGACAGACCCACCACCAAAAGGATGAGGGAGCAAAATCACATCGGCTACTACCACCAAAAGGATGATAGAGCAAAACACACTCGCAAAATCTAGCATCAACGAGATGACACACCCACCACCAAAAGGATGATGGAGCGAACCCACACCAGCTACTACCACCAAAAGGATGATAGAGAAAAATCCCCGTACAATCTAACATTGACGAGATGACAGACCCACCACAAAAAGGATGATGGGGCAAACTCACACCGTCCACTACGACCAAAAGGATGAGAAAGCAAAACACTCGCACAATCTGGCACCAACGAGATGACAGACCCACCACCAAAAGGATGACAGAGCAAACTCAGACCGGCTACTACCACCAGAAGGATGATAGAGCAAAACTCACTTGCATAATCTAGCATCAACGAGATGACAGACTCACCACCAAAAGAATGACGGAGCAAACCCACACAGGGCTACTACCGCCAAAAGGATGATAGAGCAAAATAATCGCATAATCTGACATCAACGAGATGACTGACCCATCACCAAAAGGATGACGGAGCGAACCCACACCGGCTACTACCACCAAAAGGATGATAGAGCAAAACACTCGTACAATTTAACATCAACGAGATGACAGACCCACCACCAAAAGAATGACGGGGCGAACTCACACCGTCTACTACCATCAAAAGGGCGATTGAGAAAACACTCGCTTAATCTGACACTGACGAGATGACAGACCCACCACCAAAAGGATGACAGAGCAAACTCACACCGGCTACTACCACCAAAAGGGCGATTGAGAAAAACACTCGCACAATCTGACACTGACGAGATGGCAGACCCACCACTAAAAGGATGACAGAGTAAACTCACAACGGCTACTACCACCAAAAGGGCGGTTGAGCAAAACATTCATACAATCTGACACCGACGAGATGATAGACCCACCACCAAAAGGATGAGGGAGCAAACTCACATCGACTACTACCACCAAAAGGATAATAGAGCAAAACACTCGTACAAGATAACATCAACAAGATGAAAGACCCACAATCAAAAGGATGATGGGGAAAACTCACACCGGCCACTATGACCAAAACAATGAGAGAAAAAAACACTCGTACAATCTGGCACTAACGAGATGATAGACCCACCACCAAAAGGATGACAGAGCAAACCCACACAGGCTACTACCACCGAAAGGATGATAGAGCTAAACGCACTCGCACAATCTGGCATCACCGAGATGACAGAATCACCACCAAAAGGATGATGGAGCAAACCCACACAGGGCTACTACCGCCAAGAGGATGATAGAGCAAAATAATTGCACAATCTGACATCAAAGAGATGACTGACCCATCGCCAAAAGGATGACAGAATGAACCCACACCGGCTACTACCAACAACAGGATTATAGAGCAAAACACTTGTACAATATGACATCAACGAGATGACAGACCCACCACCAAAAGGATGACAAAGCAAACTCACACCGGCTACTACCACCAAAAGGGCGATTGAGCAAAACACTCACACAGTCTGACACTGACGAGATGACGGACCCACCACCAAAACGATGACAGAGCAAACTCACATCGGCTTCTACCACCAAAAGGGCGATTAGGCAAAACACTCATACAATCTAACACCGACGAGATGACAGACCCACCACCAAAAGGATGAGGGAGCAAAATCACATCGGCTACTACCACCAAAAGGATGATAGAGCAAAACACACTCGCAAAATCTAGCATCAACGAGATGACACACCCACCACCAAAAGGATGATGGAGCAAACCCACACCAGCTACTACCACCAAAAGGATGATAGAGAAAAATCCTCGTATAATCTAACATCGACGAGATGACAGACCCACCACAAAAAGGATGATGGGGCAAACTCACACCGTCCACTACGACCAAAAGGATGAGAGAGCAAAACACTCGCACAATCTGGCACCAACGAGATGACAGACCCACCACCAAAAGGATGACAGAGCAAACTCAGACCGGCTACTACCACCAAAAGGATGATAGAGAAAAACACACTCGCATAATCTGGTATCAACGAGATGACAGACTCACCACCAAAAGAATGACGGAGCAAACCCACACAGGGCCACTACCGCCAAAAGGATGATAGAGCAAAATAATCGCATAATATGACATCAACGAGATGACTGACCCATCACCAAAAGGATGACGGAGTGAAACCCACACCGGCTACTACCACCAAAAGGATGATAGAGCAAAACACTCGTACAATCTAACATCAACGAGATGACAGACCCACCACCAAAAGAATCACGGGGCGAACTCACACCGGCTACTACCATCAAAAGGGCGATTGAGAAAACACTCGCTTAATCTGACACTGACGAGATGACAGACCCACCACCAAAAGGATGACAGAGCAAACTCACACCGGCTACTACCACCAAAAGGGCGATTGAGCAAAACACTCACACAATCTGACACTGACGAGATGGCAGACCCACCACTAAAAGGATGACAGAGTAAACTCACAACGGCTACTACCACCAAAAGGGCGGTTGAGTAAAACACTCATACAATCTGACACCGACGAGATGATAGACCCACCACCAAAAGGATGAGGGAGCAAACTCACATCAACTACTACCATCAAAAGGATAATAGAGAAAAACACTCGTACAAGATGACATCAACAAGATGAAAGACCCACAATCAAAAGGATGATGGGGAAAACTCACACCGGCCACTACGACCAAAAGGATGAGAGAAAAAAACACTCGTACAATCTGGCACTAACGAGATGATAGACCCACCACCAAAAGGATGACGGAGCAAACCCACACAGGCTACTACCACCGAAAGGATGATAGAGCTAAACGCACTCGCACAATCTGGCATCACCGAGATGACAGAATCACCACCAAAAGGATGATGGAGCAAACCCACACAGGGCTACTACAGCCAAGAGGATGATAGAGCAAAATAATTGCACAATCTGACATCAAAGAGATGACTGACCCATCGCCAAAAGGATGACGGAACGAACCCACACCGGCTACTACCACCAACAGGATGATAGAGCAAAACACTTGTACAATATGACATCAACGAGATGACAGACCCACCACCAAAAGGATGACAAAGGAAACTCACACCGGCTACTACCACCAAAAAGGCGATTGAGCAAAACACTCACACAGTCTGACACTGACGAGATGACGGACCCACCACCAAAACGATGACAGAGCAAACTCACATCGGCTTCTACCACCAAAAGGGCGATTAGGCAAAACACTCATACAATCTGACACCGACGAGATGACAGACCCACCACCAAAAGGATGAGGGAGCAAAATCACATCGGCTACTACCACCAAAAGGATGATAGAGCAAAACACACTCGCAAAATCTAGCATCAACGAGATGACACACCCGCCACCAAAAGGATGATGGAGTGAACCCACACCAGCTACTACCACCAAAAGGATGATAGAGAAAAATCCCCGTACAATCTAACATCGACGAGATGACAGACCCACCACAAAAAGGATGATGGGGAAAACTCACACCGTCCACTACGACCAAAAGGATGAGAGAGCAAAACACTCGCACAATCTGGCACCAACGAGATGACAGACCCACCACCAAAAGGATGACAGAGCAAACTCAGACCGGCTACTACCACCAAAAGGATGATAGAGCAAAACACACTCGCACAATCTGGCATCAACGAGATGATAGACTCACCACCAAAAGGATGACGGAGCAAACCCACATAGGGCTACTACCGCCAAAAGGATAATAGAGCAAAATAGTCGCACAATCTGACATCAACGAGATGATTGACCCATCACCAAAAGGATGACGGAGCGAACCCACACCGGCTACTACGACCAAAAGGATGATAGAGCAAAACACTCGTACAATCTGACATCAACGAGATGACAGACCCACCACCAAAAGAATCACGGGGCGAACTCACACCGGCTACTACCATCAAAATGGCGATTGAGAAAACACTCGCTTAATCTGACACTGACGAGATGACAGACCCACCACCAAAAGGATGACAGAGCAAACTCACACCGGCTACTACCACCAAAAGGGCGATTGAGCAAAACACTCACACAATCTGACACTGACGAGATGGCAGACCCACCACTAAAAGGATGACAGAGTAAACTCACAACGGCTACTACCACCAAAAGGGCGGTTGAGCAAAACACTCATACAATCTGACACCGACGAGATGATTGACCCACCACCAAAAGGATGAGGGAGCAAACTCACATCAACTACTACCATCAAAAGGATAATAGAGCAAAACACTCGTACAAGATGACATCAACAAGATGAAAGACCCACAATCAAAAGGATGATGGGGAAAACTCACACCGGCCACTACGACCAAAAGGATGAGAGAAAAAAACACTCGTACAATCTGGCACTAACGAGATGATAGACCCACCACCAAAAGGATGACGGAGCAAACCCACACAGGCTACTACCACCGAAAGGATGATAGAGCTAAACGCACTCGCACAATCTGGCATCACCGAGATGACAGAATCACCACCAAAAGGATGATGGAGCAAACCCACACAGGGCTACTACCGCCAAGAGGATGATAGAGCAAAATAATTGCACAATCTGACATCAAAGAGATGACTGACCCATCGCCAAAAGGATGACGGAACAAACCCACACCGGCTACTACCACCAACAGGATGATAGAGCAAAACACTCGTACAATATGACATCAACGAGATGACAGACCCACCACCAAAAGGATGACAAAGCAAACTCACACCGGCTACTACCACCAAAAGGGCGATTGAGCAAAACACTCACACAGTCTGACACTGACGAGATGACGGACCCACCACCAAAACGATGACAGAGCAAACTCACATCGGCTTCTACCACCAAAAGGGCGATTAGGAAAAACACTCATACAATCTGACACCGACGAGATGACAGACCCACCACCAAAAGGATGAGGGAGCAAAATCACATCGGCTACTACCACCAAAAGGATGATAGAGCAAAACACACTCCCAAAATTTAGCATCAACGAGATGACACACCCACCACCAAAAGGATGATGGAGCGAACCCACACCAGCTACTACCACCAAAAGGATGATAGAGAAAAATCCCCGTACAATCTAACATCGACGAGATGACAGACCCACCACAAAAAGGATGATGGGGCAAACTCACACCGTCCACTACGACCAAAAGGATGAGAGAGCAAAACACTCGCACAATCTGGCACCAACGAGATGACAGACCCACCACCAAAAGGATGACAGAGCAAACTCAGACCGGCTACTACCACCAAAAGGATGATAGAGCAAAACTCACTCGCATAATCTAGCATCAACGAGATGACAGACTCACCACCAAAAGAATGACGGAGCAAACCCACACAGGGCTACTACCGCCAAAAGGATGATAGAGCAAAATAATCGCATAATCTGACATCAACGAGATGACTGACCCATCACCAAAAGGATGACGGAGCGAACCCACACCGGCTACTACCACCAAAAGGATGATAGAGCAAAACACTCGTACAATCTAACATCAACGAGATGACAGACCCACCACCAAAAGAATCACGGGGCGAACTCACACCGGCTACTACCATCAAAAGGGCGATTGAGAAAACACTCGCTTAATCTGACACTGACGAGATGACAGACCCACCACCAAAAGGATGACAGAGCAAACTCACACCGGCTACTACCACCAAAAGGGCGATTGAGCAAAACACTCACACAACCTGACACTGACGAGATGGCAGACCCACCACTAAAAGGATGACAGAGTAAACTCACAACGGCTACTACCACCAAAAGGGCGGTTGAGCAAAACACTCATACAATCTGACACCGACGAGATGATAGACCCACCACCAAAAGGATGAGGGAGCAAACTCACATAAACTACTACCATCAAAAGGACAATAGAGCAAAACACTCGTACAAGATGACATCAACAAGATGAAAGACCCACAATCAAAAGGATGATGGGGAAAACTCACACCGGCCACTACGACCAAAAGGATGAGAGAAAAAAACACTCGTACAATCTGGCACTAACGAGATGATAGACCCACCACCAAAAGGATGACGGAGCAAACCCACACAGGCTACTACCACCAAAAGGACGATAGAGCAAAACACACTCGCACAATCTGGTATCAACGAGATGACAGACTCACCACCAAAAGAATGACGGAGCAAACCCACACAGGGCTACTACCGCCAAAAGGATGATAGAGCAAAATAATCGCATAATCTGACATCAACGAGATGACTGACCCATCACCAAAAGGATGACGGAGCGAACCCACACCGGCTACTACCACCAAAAGGATGATAGAGCAAAACACTCGTACAATCTAACATCAACGAGATGACAGACCCACCACCAAATGAATCACGGGGCGAACTCACACCAGCTACTACCATCAAAAGGGCGATTGAGAAAACACTCGCTTAATCTGACACTGACGAGATGACGGACCCACCACCAAAACGATGACAGAGCAAACTCACATCGGCTTCTACCACCAAAAGGGCGATTAGGAAAAACACTCAAACAATCTAACACCGACGAGATGACAGACCCACCACTAAAAGGATGAGGGAGCAAAATCACATCGGCTACTACAACCAAAAGGATGATAGAGCAAAACACACTCGCAAAATCTAGCATCAACGAGATGACACACCCGCCACCAAAAGGATGATGGAGTGAACCCACACCAGCTACTACCACCAAAAGGATGATAGAGAAAAATCCCCGTACAATCTAACATCGACGAGATGACAGACCCACCACAAAAAGGATGATGGGGCAAACTCACACCGTCCACTACGACAAAAAGGATGAGAGAGCAAAACACTCGCACAATCTGGCACCAACGAGATGACAGACCCACCACCAAAAGGATGACAGAGCAAACTCAGACCGGCTACTACCACCAAAAGGATGATAGAGCAAAACACACTCGCACAATCTGGCATCAACGAGATGATAGACTCACCACCAAAAGGATGACGGAGCAAACCCACATAGGGCTACTACCGCCAAAAGGATGATAGAGAAAAATAGTCGCACAATCTGACATCAACGAGATGATAGACCCACCACCAAAAGGATGACGGAGCGAACCCACACCGGCTACTACGACCAAAAGGATGATAGAGCAAAACACTCGTACAATCTGACATCAACGAGATGACAACCCACCACCAAATAGATGATGGGGCGAACTCACACCGGATACTACCATCAAAAGGGCGACTGAGGAAAACACTCGCTTAATCTGACACTGACGAGATGACAGACCCACCACCAAAAGGATGACAGAGCAAACTCACACCGGCTACTACCACCAAAAGGGAGATTGAGCAAAACACTCACACAATCTGACACTGACGAGATGGCAGACCCACCACTAAAAGGATGACAGAGTAAACTCACAACGGCTACTACCACCAAAAGGGCGGTTGAGCAAAACACTCATACAATCTGACACCGACGAGATGATAGACCCACCACAAAAAGGATGAGGGAGCAAACTCACATCAACTACTACCATCAAAAGGATAATAGAGCAAAACACTCGTACAAGATGACATCAACAAGATGAAAGACCCACAATCAAAAGGATGATGGGGAAAACTCACACCGGCCACTACGACCAAAAGGATGAGAGAAAAAAACACTCGTACAATCTGGCACTAACGAGATGATAGACCCACCACCAAAAGGATGACAGAGCAAACCCACACAGGCTACTACCACCGAAAGGATGATAGAGCTAAACGCACTCGCACAATCTGGCATCACCGAGATGACAGAATCACCACCAAAAGGATGATGGAGCAAACCCACACAGAGCTACTACCGCCAAGAGGATGATAGAGCAAAATAATTGCACAATCTGACATCAAAGAGATGACTGACCCATCGCCAAAAGGATGACGGAACAAACCCACACCGGCTACTACCACCAACAGGATGATAGAGCAAAACACTCGTACAATATGACATCAACGAGATGACAGACCCACCACCAAAAGGATGACAAAGCAAACTCACACCGGCTACTACCACCAAAAGGGCGATTGAGCAAAACACTCACACAGTCTGACACTGACGAGATGACGGACCCACCACCAAAACGATGACAGAGCAAACTCACATCGGCTTCTACCACCAAAAGGGAGATTAGGCAAAACACTCATACAATCTAACACCGACGAGATGACAGACCCACCACTAAAAGGATGAGGGAGCAAAATCACATCGGCTACTACAACCAAAAGGATGATAGAGCAAAACACACTCGCAAAATCTAGCATCAACGAGATGACACACCCGCCACCAAAAGGATGATGGAGTGAACCCACACCAGCTACTACCACCAAAAGGATGATAGAGAAAAATCCCCGTACAATCTAACATCGACGAGATGACAGACCCACCACAAAAAGGATGATGGGGCAAACTCACACCGTCCACTACGACCAACTGGATGAGAGAGCAAAACACTCGCACAATCTGGCACCAACGAGATGACAGACCCACCACCAAAAGGATGACAGAGCAAACTCAGACCGGCTACTACCACCAAAAGGATGATAGAGCAAAACACACTCACACAATCTGGCATCAACGAGATGATAGACTCACCACCAAAAGGATGACAGAGCAAACCCACATAGGGCTACTACCGCCAAAAGGATGATAGAGCAAAATAGTCGCACAATCTGACATCAACGAGATCATAGACCCACCACCAAAAAGATGACGGAGCGAACCCACACAGGCTACTACGACCAAAAGGATGATAGAGCAAAACACTCGTACAATCTGACATCAACGAGATGACAACCCACCACCAAATAGATGATGGGGCGAACTCACACCGGCTACTACCATCAAAAGGGCGACTGAGGAAAACACTCGCACAATCTGACACTGAGGAGATGACAGACCCACCACCAAAAGGATGACAGAGCAAACTCACATCGGCTACTACCACCAGAATGGCGATTGAGCAAAACACTCGCACAATATGACACTGAGGAGATGACAGACTACCACCAAAAGGATGATAGAGAAAAACCCTCGTACAATCTGACATCAACGAGATGATAGACCCACCACAAAAAGGATGATGGGGCAAAATCACACCGGCCACTACGACCACAAGGATGAGAGAGAAAAACACTCGCACAATCTGACACTGACGAGATGACATACCCACCACCAAAAGGATCATAGAGCAAAAGACACTCTCACAATCTAGCATCAATGAGATGACACACCTACCACCAAAAGGATGATAGAGCAAACTCACACCGGCCACTACTACCAAAAGGATGAGAGAGCAAAACACTCGCACAATATGGCAGCGACGAGATGACAGACCCACCACCAAAAGGATGGCGGAGCAAACTCACACCGGCAACTACCACCAAAAGGATGATAGAGCAAAACACACTCACACAATCTGGCATCAACGAGATGACAGACTCACGACCAAAATGATAAAGGAACAAACCCACACAGGGCTACTACCTCCAAAAGGATGATAGAGCAAAATACTCGCACAATCTGACATCAACAAGATGACAGACCCACGACCAAAAGGATGACGGAGCGAACCCATACCGGCTACTACCACCAAAAGGATGATAGAGCAAAACACTCGTACAATCTGACATCAACGAGATGACAGAACCACCACCAAAAGGATGACAGGGAGAACTCACACCAGCTACTACCATCAAAAGGGCGATTGAGGAAAACACTCGCACAATCTGACACTGACGAGATGACAAATCCACCACCAAAAGAATGACAAAGCAAGCTCACACCGACTACTACCACCAAAAGGGCGATTGAGCAAAACACTCGCACAATGTGACACTGACGAGATGACAGACCCACCACCAAAATGATGATAGAGCAAACTCACATCAACTACTACCACCAAAAGGGCGATTAGGCAAAACACTCGTACAATCTCACACCGACGAGATGACAGACCCACCACCAAAAGGATGAGGGAGCAAACACACATCGGCTACTACCACCAAAAGGATGATAGAGAAAAACACACTCGCACAATCTAGCATCAACGAGATAACACACCCACCACCAAAAGGATGATGTAGCGAACCCACACCACCTACTACCACCAAAAGAATGATAGAGCAAAACACTCATACAATCTAACATCAATGAGATGATAGACCCACCACCAAAAGGATGATGGGGAAAACTCACACCGGCCACTACGACCAAAAGGATGAGAGAGAAAATCACTCATACAATCTGACACTGACGAGATGATAGACCCACCACCAAAAGGATGACGGAGGAAACTCACACCGACTACTACCACCGAAAGGATGATATAGCAAAACGCACTCGCACAATCTGGCATCAACGAGATGACAGACTCACCTCCAAAAGGATGATGGAGCAAACCCACACAGGGCTACTACAGCCAAAAGGATGATTGAGCAAAATACTCCCACAATCTGACATCAACGAGATGACATACCCACCACCAAAAGGATGACGGAGCGAACCTACACCGGCTACTACCACCAAAAGGATGATAGAGCAAAACACTCGTACAATCTGACATCAACGAGATGACAGACCCACCATCAAAAGAATGACGGAGCGAACTCACACCGACTACTACCAACAAAAGAGTGATTAAGGAAAACACTCGCTTAATCTGACACTGACGAGATGACAGACCCACCACCAAAAGGATGACAGAGCCAACTCACACCGGCTACTACCACCAAAAGGGAGATTGAGCAAAACACTCGCACAATCTGACAATGACGAGATAACAGACCCACCACCAAAAGGATGACAGAGCAAACTCACATCGGCTACTACCACCAAAAGGATGACAGAGCAAACTCACATCGGCTACTACTACCAAAAGGGCGATTGAGCAAAACACTCGTACAATCTGACACCGACGAGATGACAGACCCACAACCAAAAGCATGAGGGAGCAAACTCACATCGGCTACTACCACCAAAAGGATGATAGAGCAAAACACACTCGCACAATCTAGCATCAACGAGATAACACACCCACCACCAAAAGGATGATAGAGCAAAACACTCGTACAATCTGACATCAACAAGATGAAAGACCCACCATCAAAAGGATGATGGGGCAAACTCACACCGGCCACTACGACCAAAAGGATGAGAGAAAAAAACACTCGCACAATCTGGCACCCGCGAGATGATAAACCCACCACCAAAAGGATGACAGAGCAAACTCACACCTGCTACTACCACCAAAAGGATGATAGAGCAAAACGCACTCGCACAATCTGGCATCAACGAGATGACAGACTCACCACCAAAAGGATGACGGAGCTAACCCACACAGGGCTATTACCGCCCGAAGGATGATAGACCAAAATACTCGCACAATCTGATATCAACGAGATGAAACACCCACCACCAAAAGGATGACGGAGCGAACCCACACCAGCTACTACCACCAAAAGGATGATAGAGCGAAACACTAGTACAATCCGACATCAACGAGATGACAACCCACCACCAAAAGGATGACAGGGCGAACTGACATCGGGTACTACCATCAAAAGGGCGATAGAGGATAACACTCGGACAATCTGACACTGACAAGATGACAGACCCACCACCAAAAGGATGACAGAGAAAACTCACATCGGCTACTACCACCAAAAGGGCGATTGAGAAAAACACTCGTACAATCTGACACCGACGAGATGACAGACCCACCACCAAAAGCATGAGGGAGCAAACTCACATCGGCTACTACCACAAAAAGGATGATAGAGCAAAACACACTCGCACAATCTAGCATCAACGAGATGACACACCCACCACCAAAAGGATGATAGAGAGAACTCACATCGACTACTACCACCAAAAGGATGATAGAGAAAATAGTCGTACAATCTGAGATCAATGAGATGATAGACCCACCACCATAAGGATGATGGGGAAAACTTACACTGGCCACTACGACCAAAAGGATGAGAGAATAAAACACTCGCACAATCTGTCACCGACGAGATGACAGACCCACCAACAAAAGAATAACGTAGCAAACTCACACCGGCTACTACCACCAAAAGGATGATAGAGCATAACACACTCGCACAATCTGGCATCAACGAGATGACAGACTCACCTCCAAAAGGATGACGGAGCAAACCTACACAGGGCTACTACCGCCAAAAGGATGATAGAGAAAAATACTCGCACAATTTGACATCAACGAGATGAAAGACCCACCATCAAAAGGATGACGGAGCGAATCCAGACCGGCTACTACCACCAAAAGTATGATAGAGCAAAACACTCATACAATCTGACATCAACGAGATGACAGACCCAACAGCAAAAGGATGAGGGGGAAAACTCACACCGGTTACTACCATCAAAAGGGCGATTGAGGAAAACACTCGCATAATCTGACGCTGACGAGATGACAGACCCACCACAAAAAGGATAACAGAGAAAACTCACACCGGCTACTACCACAAAAAGGGCCATTGTGCACAACAATCACACAATCTTACACTAACGAGATGACAGACCCACCACCAAAAGGATGATAGAGCAAACTCACCTCGCCTACTACCACATAAAGGGCGATTGAGCAAAACATTCGTACAATCTGACACCGACAAGATGACAGACCCACCACCAAAAGGATGAGAGAGCAAACTCACATAGGCTATTACAACCAAAAGGATGATTGAGCAAATCACACTCGCACAATCTGGCATCAACGAGATGTCAAACTCCCCACCAAAAGGATGACGGAGTAAACCCACACAGAGCTACTACCGCCAAAAGGATGATAGAGAATATACTCGTACAATCTGACATCAACGAGATGAAAGACCCACCACCAAAAGCATGATAGAGCGAAACACTCGTACAATCTTACATCAATGAGATGATAGACCCACCACCAAAAGGATGACGGGGCAAACTCACACCGGCTACTACCATCAAAAGGGCGATTCAGGAAAACACTCGCACAATTTGACGCTGACGAGATGACAGACCCACCACCAAAAGGATGACAGAGCAAACTCACACTCGATACTACCACCAAAAGGGCGATTGGGCAAAACACTCACACAATCTGACACCGACGAGATGACAGACCCACCACCAAAAGGATGACAGAGCAAACTCACATCGACTACTACCACCAAAAGGATAATAGAGCAAAACACACACGCACAATCTGGCATCAACGAGATGACAGACTCACCACCAAAAGGATGTCGGAGTAAACCCACATAGGGCTACTATCACCAAAAGGATGATAGAGAAAATACTCGTACAATCTGACATCAACGAGATGAAAGACCCACAATCAAAAGGATTACGGAGCAAATCCAGAACGGTTACTACCACCAAAACTATGATAGAGCAAAACACTCGTACAATCTGACATCAACGAGATGACAGACCCACCACCAAAAGGATGAAGGGGTGAACTCACACCGGTTACTACCATCAAAAGGGCGATTGAGAAAAACACTAGCACAATTTGACGCAGACGAGATGACTGACCCACCATCAAAAGGATGACAGAGCAAACTCACACCGGATACTACCACCAATAGGGCGATTGAGCAAAACACTCACACAATTTGACACTAACGAGATGACAGAGCAAACTCACATTGACTACTACCACCAAAAGGGCGATTTAGCAAAACACTCGTACAATCTGATACCAACGGGATGACAGACCCACCACCAAAAGGATGAGGGAGCAAACTCACATCGGCTACTACCACCAAAAGGATGATAGAGGAAAACACACTCGCACAATCTGGCATCAACGTGATGACAGACTCACCACCAAAAGGATGACGGAGTAAACCCACACAGGTCTACTACCGCCAAAAGGATGATAGAGAAAATACTCGTACAATCTGACATCAACGAGATGAAAGACCCACCATCAAAAGGATGGCGGAGCAAATCCAGACCGGCTACTACCACCAAAAGTATAATAAAGCAAAACACTCGTACAATCTGACATCAACGAGATGACAGACCCACCACCAAAAGGATGACGGGGCTAACTCACATCGACTACTACCACCAAAAGGGCGATTGAGCAAAACACTCACACAATATGACACTAACGAGATGACAGACCCACGACCAAAAGGATGACAGAGCAAACTCACATCGGCTACTACCACCAAAAGGATGATAGAGCAAAACACACTCGCACAATCTAGCATCAACGAGATGACAAACTCACCACCAAAAGGATGAAGGAGCAAACTCACACAGGGCTATTACCGCCAAAAGGATGATAGAGAAAAATACTCGCACAATCTGACATCAACGAGATGAAAGACCCACCATGAAAAGGATGATGGAGCGAATCCAGACCGGCTACTACCACAAAAAGTATGATAGAGCAAAACACTCGTACAATCTGACATTGACGAGATGACAGACCCACCACCAAAAGGATGACGGGGTGAACTCACACCGGCTACTACCATTAAAAGGGCGATTGGGAAAAGTAGTCGCACAATCTGACGCTGACGAGATGACAGACCCACCACCAAAAGGATGATAGAGCAAACTCACATCGGCTACTAGCACCAAAAGGATGATAGAGCAAAACACACTCGCACAATCTGGCATCAACGAGATGACAGACTCACCACCAAAAGGATGATGGAGCAAACCCACACAGAGCTACTACTGCCAAAAGGATGACGGGGCGAACTCACACCGGCTACTACCATCAAAAGGGCGATTGAGGAAAACACTCGCACAATCTGACGCTGACGAGACGACAGACCCACCACACAAAGGATGACAAAGCAAACTCACACCGGCTACTACCAAAAAAAAGGGCGATTGTGTAAAACACTCACACAATCTGACACTGACGAGATGACAGAGCAAACTCACATCGACTACTACCACCAAAAGGGCGATTGAGCTAAACACTCGTACAATCTGACACCGACGGGATGACAGACCCACCACCAAAAAGATGAGGGGGCAAACTCACGTCGGCTACTACCACCAAAATAATGATAGAGCAAAACACACTCGCACAATCTGGCATCAACGAGATGACAGACTCACCACCTAAAGGATGAAGGAGCAAACTCACACAGGGCTACTACCACCAAAAGGATGATAGAGAAAAATACTCACACAATCTGACATCAACGAGATGAAAGACCCACCATCAAAATGATGACAGAGCGAATCCAGACCGGCTACTACCACCAAAAGTATGATAGAGCAAAACACTCGTACAATCTGACATCAACGAGATGACAGACCCACCACCAAAAGGATGACGGGGCGAACTCACACCGTCTACTACCATCAAAAGGGCGATTGAGAAAAATACTCGCACAATCTGACGCTGACGAGATGCCAGACCCACCACACAAAGGATGACAAAGCAAACTCACACCGGCTACTACCACCAAAAGGACGATTGTGCAAAACACTCACACAATCTGACACTAACGAGATGAAAAACCCACCACCAAAAGGATGACAGAGCAAACTCACATCGACTACTACCACCAAAAGAGCGATTGAGCAAAACACTCGTACAATCTGACACCGACGAGATGATAGACCCACCACCAAAAGGATGAGGGAGCAAACTCACATCAGCTACTACCACCAAAAAGATGATAGAGCAAAACATACTCGCACAATTTGGCATCAACGAGATGACAGACTCACCACCAAAAGGATGACGGAGTAAACCCACACAGGGCTACTACCGCCAAAAGGATAATAGAGAAAATACTCGTACAATTTAACATCAACGAGATGAAAGACCCACCATCAAAAGGATGACGGAGCAAATCCAGACCGGCTACTACCACCATAAGTATGATAGAGCAAAACACTCGTACAATCTGACATTAACGAGATGACAGACCCACCACCAAAAGGATGACGGGGTGAACTCACACCGGCTACTACCATCAAAAGGGCGATTGAGAAAAGTAGTGGCACAATCTGACGGTGACGAGATGACAGACCCACCACCAAAAGGATGATAGAGCAAACTCACATCGCCTACTACCACCAAAAGGATGATAGAGCAAAACACACTCGCACAATCTGGTATCAACGAGATGACAGACTCACCACCAAAACGATGACGGAGCAAACCCACACAGGGCTACTACCGCCAAAAGGATGACGGGGCGAACTCACACCGGCTACTACCATCAAAAGGGCGATTGAGGAAAACACTCATACAATCTGACGTTGACGAGATGACAGACCCACCACACAAAGGATGACAAAGCAAACTCACACCGGCTACTACCAAAAAAAAGGGCGATTGTGTAAAACACTCACACAATCTGACACTAACGAGATGACAGAGCAAACTCACATCGACTACTACCACCAAAAGGGCGATTGAGCAAAACACTCGTACAATCTGACACCGACGGGATGACAGACCCACCACCAAAACGATGAGGGAGCAAACTCACATCGGCTACTACCACCAAAAGGATGATAGAGCAAAACATACTCGCACAATCTGGCATCAACGAGATGACAGACTCACCACCAAAAGGATGACGGAGTAAACCCACACAGGACTACTACCGCCAAAAGGATAATAGAGAAAATACTCGTACAATCTGACATCAACGAGATGAAAGACCCACCATCAAAAGGATGACGGAGCAAATCCAGACCGGCTACTACCACCAAAAGTATGATAGAGCAAAACACTCGTACAATTTGACATCAATGAGATGACAGACCCACCACCAAAAGGATGACGGGGTGAACTCACACCGGCTACTACCATCAAAAGGGCGATTGAGAAAAGTAGTCTCACAATCTGACGCTGACGAGATGACAGACCCACCACCAAAAGGATGATAGAGCAAACTCACATAGGCTACTACCACTAAAAGGATGATAGAGCAAAACACACTCGCACATTCTGGCATCAACGAGATGACAGACTCACCACCAAAAGGATGACAGAGCAAACCCACACAGGGCTACTACCGCCAAAAGGATGACGGGGCGAACTCACACCGGCTACTACCATCAAAAGGGCGATTGAGGAAAACACTCGCACAATCTGACGCTGACGAGATGACAGACCCACCACACAAAGGATAACAAAGCAAACTCACACCGGCTACTACCAAAAAAAAGGGCGATTGTGTAAAACACTCACACAATTTGACACTGACGAAATGACAGAGCAAACTCACACCGGCAACTACCATCAAAAGGGCGATTGAGAAAAACACTCGCACAATCTGACGCTGACGAGATGACAGACCCACCACCAAAGGGATGAGGGAGCAAACTCACGTCGGCTACTACCACCAAAAGGATGATAGAGCAAAACACACTCGCACAATCTGGCATCAACGAGATGACAGACTCTCCACCAAAAGGATGAAGGAGCAAACTCACACAGGGCTACTACCGCCAAAAGGATGATAGAGAAAAATACCCGCACAATCTGACATCAACGAGATGAAAGACCCACCATCAAAAGGATGACGGAGCGAATCCAGACCGGCTACTACCACCAAAAGTATGATAGAGCAAAACACTCGTACAATCTGACATCAACGAGATGACAGACCCACCACCAAAAGGATGACGGGGTGAACTCACACCGGCTACTACCATCAAAAGGGCGATTGAGAAAAGTAGTCGCACAATCTGACGCTGAAGAGATGACAGACCCACCACCAAAAGGATGATAGAGAAAACTCACATCGGCTACTACCACCAAAAGGATGATAGAGCAAAACACACTCGCACAATCTGGCATCAACGAGATGACAGACTCACCACCAAAAGGATGACGGAGCAAACCCACATAGGGCTACTACCGCCAAAAGGATGACGGGGCAAACTCACACCGGCTACTACCATCAAAAGGGCGATTGAGGAAAACACTCGCACAATCTGACGTTGACGAGATGACAGACCCACCACACAAAGGATGACAAAGCAAACTCACACCGGCTACTACCAAAAAAAAGGGCGATTGTGTAAAACACTCACACAATCTGACACTAACGAGATGACAGAGCAAATTCACATCGACTACTACCACCAAAAGGGCGATTGAGCAAAACACTCGTACAATCTGACACCTACGGGATGACAGACCCACCACCAAAAGGATGAGGGAGCAAACTCACATCGGCTACTTCCACCAAAAGGATGATAGAGCAAAACACACTCGCACAATCTGGCATCAACGAGATGACAGACTCACCACCTAAAGGATGAAGGAGCAAACTCACACAGGGCTACTACCACCAAAAGGATGATAGAGAAAAATACTCACACAATCTGACATCAACGAGATGAAAGACCCACCATCAAAAGAATTACGGAGCAAATCCAGAACGGTTACTACCACCAAAACTATGATAGAGCAAAACACTCGTACAATCTGACATCAACGAGATGACAGACCCACCACCAAAAGGATCATGGGGTGAACTCACACCGGTTACTACCATCAAAAGGGCGATTGAGAAAAACACTAGCACAATTTGACGCAGACGAGATGACTGACCCACCATCAAAAGGATGACAGAGCAAACTCACACCGGATACTACCACCAATAGGGCGATTGAGCAAAACACTCACACAATTTGACACTAACGAGATGACAGAGCAAACTCACATTGACTACTACCACCAAAAGGGCGATTTAGCAAAACACTCGTACAATCTGATACCAACGGGATGACAGACCCACCACCAAAAGGATGAGGGAGCAAACTCACATCGGCTACTACCACCAAAAGGATGATAGAGGAAAACACACTCGCACAATCTGGCATCAACGTGATGACAGACTCACCACCAAAAGGATGACGGAGTAAACCCACACAGGTCTACTACCGCCAAAAGGATGATAGAGAAAATACTCGTACAATCTGACATCAACGAGATGAAAGACCCACCATCAAAAGGATGGCGGAGCAAATCCAGACCGGCTACTACCACCAAAAGTATAATAAAGCAAAACACTCGTACAATCTGACATCAACGAGATGACAGACCCACCACCAAAAGGATGACGGGGCTAACTCACATCGACTACTACCACCAAAAGGGCGATTGAGCAAAACACTCACACAATATGACACTAACGAGATGACAGACCCACGACCAAAAGGATGACAGAGCAAACTCACATCGGCTACTACCACCAAAAGGATGATAGAGCAAAACACACTCGCACAATCTAGCATCAACGAGATGACAAACTCACCACCAAAAGGATGAAGGAGCAAACTCACACAGGGCTATTACCGCCAAAAGGATGATAGAGAAAAATACTCGCACAATCTGACATCAACGAGATGAAAGACCCACCATGAAAAGGATGATGGAGCGAATCCAGACCGGCTACTACCACCAAAAGTATGATAGAGCAAAACACTCGTACAATCTGACATTGACGAGATGACAGACCCACCACCAAAAGGATGACGGGGTGAACTCACACCGGCTACTACCATTAAAAGGGCGATTGGGAAAAGTAGTCGCACAATCTGACGCTGACGAGATGACAGACCCACCACCAAAAGGATGATAGAGCAAACTCACATCGGCTACTAGCACCAAAAGGATGATAGAGCAAAACACACTCGCACAATCTGACATCAACGAGATGACAGACTCACCACCAAAAGGATGACGGAGCAAACCCACATAGGGCTACTACCGCCAAAAGGATGACGGGGCAAACTCACACCGGCTACTACCATCAAAAGGGCGATTGAGGAAAACACTCGCACAATCTGACGTTGACGAGATGACAGACCCACCACACAAAGGATGACAAAGCAAACTCACACCGGCTACTACCAAAAAAAAGGGCGATTGTGTAAAACACTCACACAATCTGACACTAACGAGATGACAGAGCAAATTCACATCGACTACTACCACCAAAAGGGCGATTGAGCAAAACACTCGTACAATCTGACACCTACGGGATGACAGACCCACCACCAAAAGGATGAGGGAGCAAACTCACATCGGCTACTTCCACCAAAAGGATGATAGAGCAAAACACACTCGCACAATCTGGCATCAACGAGATGACAGACTCACCACCTAAAGGATGAAGGAGCAAACTCACACAGGGCTACTACCACCAAAAGGATGATAGAGAAAAATACTCACACAATCTGACATCAACGAGATGAAAGACCCACCATCAAAAGGATTACGGAGCAAATCCAGAACGGTTACTACCACCAAAACTATGATAGAGCAAAACACTCGTACAATCTGACATCAACGAGATGACAGACCCACCACCAAAAGGATCATGGGGTGAACTCACACCGGTTACTACCATCAAAAGGGCGATTGAGAAAAACACTAGCACAATTTGACGCAGACGAGATGACTGACCCACCATCAAAAGGATGACAGAGCAAACTCACACCGGATACTACCACCAATAGGGCGATTGAGCAAAACACTCACACAATTTGACACTAACGAGATGACAGAGCAAACTCACATTGACTACTACCACCAAAAGGGCGATTTAGCAAAACACTCGTACAATCTGATACCAACGGGATGACAGACCCACCACCAAAAGGATGAGGGAGCAAACTCACATCGGCTACTACCACCAAAAGGATGATAGAGGAAAACACACTCGCACAATCTGGCATCAACGTGATGACAGACTCACCACCAAAAGGATGACGGAGTAAACCCACACAGGTCTACTACCGCCAAAAGGATGATAGAGAAAATACTCGTACAATCTGACATCAACGAGATGAAAGACCCACCATCAAAAGGATGGCGGAGCAAATCCAGACCGGCTACTACCACCAAAAGTATAATAAAGCAAAACACTCGTACAATCTGACATCAACGAGATGACAGACCCACCACCAAAAGGATGACGGGGCTAACTCACATCGACTACTACCACCAAAAGGGCGATTGAGCAAAACACTCACACAATATGACACTAACGAGATGACAGACCCACGACCAAAAGGATGACAGAGCAAACTCACATCGGCTACTACCACCAAAAGGATGATAGAGCAAAACACACTCGCACAATCTAGCATCAACGAGATGACAAACTCACCACCAAAAGGATGAAGGAGCAAACTCACACAGGGCTATTACCGCCAAAAGGATGATAGAGAAAAATACTCGCACAATCTGACATCAACGAGATGAAAGACCCACCATGAAAAGGATGATGGAGCGAATCCAGACCGGCTACTACCACCAAAAGTATGATAGAGCAAAACACTCGTACAATCTGACATTGACGAGATGACAGACCCACCACCAAAAGGATGACGGGGTGAACTCACACCGGCTACTACCATTAAAAGGGCGATTGGGAAAAGTAGTCGCACAATCTGACGCTGACGAGATGACAGACCCACCACCAAAAGGATGATAGAGCAAACTCACATCGGCTACTAGCACCAAAAGGATGATAGAGCAAAACACACTCGCACAATCTGACATCAACGAGATGACAGACTCACCACCAAAAGGATGATGGAGCAAACCCACACAGAGCTACTACTGCCAAAAGGATGACGGGGCGAACTCACACCGGCTACTACCATCAAAAGGGCGATTGAGGAAAACACTCGCACAATCTGACGCTGACGAGACGACAGACCCACCACACAAAGGATGACAAAGCAAACTCACACCGGCTACTACCAAAAAAAAGGGCGATTGTGTAAAACACTCACACAATCTGACACTGACGAGATGACAGAGCAAACTCACATCGACTACTACCACCAAAAGGGCGATTGAGCTAAACACTCGTACAATCTGACACCGACGGGATGACAGACCCACCACCAAAAAGATGAGGGGGCAAACTCACGTCGGCTACTACCACCAAAATAATGATAGAGCAAAACACACTCGCACAATCTGGCATCAACGAGATGACAGACTCACCACCTAAAGGATGAAGGAGCAAACTCACACAGGGCTACTACCACCAAAAGGATGATAGAGAAAAATACTCACACAATCTGACATCAACGAGATGAAAGACCCACCATCAAAAGGATGACAGAGCGAATCCAGACCGGCTACTACCACCAAAAGTATGATAGAGCAAAACACTCGTACAATCTGACATCAACGAGATGACAGACCCACCACCAAAAGGATGACGGGGCGAACTCACACCGTCTACTACCATCAAAAGGGCGATTGAGAAAAATACTCGCACAATCTGACGCTGACGAGATGCCAGACCCACCACACAAAGGATGACAAAGCAAACTCACACCGGCTACTACCACCAAAAGGACGATTGTGCAAAACACTCACACAATCTGACACTAACGAGATGAAAAACCCACCACCAAAAGGATGACAGAGCAAACTCACATCGACTACTACCACCAAAAGAGCGATTGAGCAAAACACTCGTACAATCTGACACCGACGAGATGATAGACCCACCACCAAAAGGATGAGGGAGCAAACTCACATCGGCTACTACCACCAAAAAGATGATAGAGCAAAACATACTCGCACAATTTGGCATCAACGAGATGACAGACTCACCACCAAAAGGATGACGGAGTAAACCCACACAGGGCTACTACCGCCAAAAGGATAATAGAGAAAATACTCGTACAATTTAACATCAACGAGATGAAAGACCCACCATCAAAAGGATGACGGAGCAAATCCAGACCGGCTACTACCACCATAAGTATGATAGAGCAAAACACTCGTACAATCTGACATTAACGAGATGACAGACCCACCACCAAAAGGATGACGGGGTGAACTCACACCGGCTACTACCATCAAAAGGGCGATTGAGAAAAGTAGTGGCACAATCTGACGGTGACGAGATGACAGACCCACCACCAAAAGGATGATAGAGCAAACTCACATCGCCTACTACCACCAAAAGGATGATAGAGCAAAACACACTCGCACAATCTGGTATCAACGAGATGACAGACTCACCACCAAAAGGATGACGGAGCAAACCCACACAGGGCTACTACCGCCAAAAGGATGACGGGGCGAACTCACACCGGCTACTACCATCAAAAGGGCGATTGAGGAAAACACTCATACAATCTGACGTTGACGAGATGAAAGACCCACCACACAAAGGATGACAAAGCAAACTCACACCGGCTACTACCAAAAAAAAGGGCGATTGTGTAAAACACTCACACAATCTGACACTAACGAGATGACAGAGCAAACTCACATCGACTACTACCACCAAAAGGGCGATTGAGCAAAACACTCGTACAATCTGACACCGACGGGATGACAGACCCACCACCAAAACGATGAGGGAGCAAACTCACATCGGCTACTACCACCAAAAGGATGATAGAGCAAAACATACTCGCACAATCTGGCATCAACGAGATGACAGACTCACCACCAAAAGGATGACGGAGTAAACCCACACAGGACTACTACCGCCAAAAGGATAATAGAGAAAATACTCGTACAATCTGACATCAACGAGATGAAAGACCCACCATCAAAAGGATGACGGAGCAAATCCAGACCGGCTACTACCACCAAAAGTATGATAGAGCAAAACACTCGTACAATTTGACATCAACGAGATGATAGACCCACCACCAAAAGGATGACGGGGTGAACTCACACCGGCTACTACCATCAAAAGGGCGATTGAGAAAAGTAGTCTCACAATCTGACGCTGACGAGATGACAGACCCACCACCAAAAGGATGATAGAGCAAACTCACATAGGCTACTACCACTAAAAGGATGATAGAGCAAAACACACTCGCACATTCTGGCATCAACGAGATGACAGACTCACCACCAAAAGGATGACAGAGCAAACCCACACAGGGCTACTACCGCCAAAAGGATGACGGGGCGAACTCACACCGGCTACTACCATCAAAAGGGCGATTGAGGAAAACACTCGCACAATCTGACGCTGACGAGATGACAGACCCACCACACAAAGGATGACAAAGCAAACTCACACCGGCTACTACCAAAAAAAAGGGCGATTGTGTAAAACACTCACACAATCTGACACTGACGAAATGACAGAGCAAACTCACACCGGCAACTACCATCAAAAGGGCGATTGAGAAAAACACTCGCACAATCTGACGCTGACGAGATGACAGACCCACCACCAAAGGGATGAGGGAGCAAACTCACGTCGGCTACTACCACCAAAAGGATGATAGAGCAAAACACACTCGCACAATCTGGCATCAACGAGATGACAGACTCTCCACCAAAAGGATGAAGGAGCAAACTCACACAGGGCTACTACCGCCAAAAGGATGATAGAGAAAAATACCCGCACAATCTGACATCAACGAGATGAAAGACCCACCATCAAAAGGATGACGGAGCGAATCCAGACCGGCTACTACCACCAAAAGTATGATAGAGCAAAACACTCGTACAATCTGACATCAACGAGATGACAGACCCACCACCAAAAGGATGACGGGGTGAACTCACACCGGCTACTACCATCAAAAGGGCGATTGAGAAAAGTAGTCGCACAATCTGACGCTGAAGAGATGACAGACCCACCACCAAAAGGATGATAGAGAAAACTCACATCGGCTACTACCACCAAAAGGATGATAGAGCAAAACACACTCGCACAATCTGGCATCAACGAGATGACAGACTCACCACCAAAAGGATGACGGAGCAAACCCACATAGGGCTACTACCGCCAAAAGGATGACGGGGCAAACTCACACCGGCTACTACCATCAAAAGGGCGATTGAGGAAAACACTCGCACAATCTGACGTTGACGAGATGACAGACCCACCACACAAAGGATGACAAAGCAAACTCACACCGGCTACTACCAAAAAAAAGGGCGATTGTGTAAAACACTCACACAATCTGACACTAACGAGATGACAGAGCAAATTCACATCGACTACTACCACCAAAAGGGCGATTGAGCAAAACACTCGTACAATCTGACACCTACGGGATGACAGACCCACCACCAAAAGGATGAGGGAGCAAACTCACATCGGCTACTTCCACCAAAAGGATGATAGAGCAAAACACACTCGCACAATCTGGCATCAACGAGATGACAGACTCACCACCTAAAGGATGAAGGAGCAAACTCACACAGGGCTACTACCACCAAAAGGATGATAGAGAAAAATACTCACACAATCTGACATCAACGAGATGAAAGACCCACCATCAAAAGGATTACGGAGCAAATCCAGAACGGTTACTACCACCAAAACTATGATAGAGCAAAACACTCGTACAATCTGACATCAACGAGATGACAGACCCACCACCAAAAGGATGATGGGGTGAACTCACACCGGTTACTACCATCAAAAGGGCGATTGAGAAAAACACTAGCACAATTTGACGCAGACGAGATGACTGACCCACCATCAAAAGGATGACAGAGCAAACTCACACCGGATACTACCACCAATAGGGCGATTGAGCAAAACACTCACACAATTTGACACTAACGAGATGACAGAGCAAACTCACATTGACTACTACCACCAAAAGGGCGATTTAGCAAAACACTCGTACAATCTGATACCAACGGGATGACAGACCCACCACCAAAAGGATGAGGGAGAAAACTCACATCGGCTACTACCACCAAAAGGATGATAGAGGAAAACACACTCGCACAATCTGGCATCAACGTGATGACAGACTCACCACCAAAAGGATGACGGAGTAAACCCACACAGGTCTACTACCGCCAAAAGGATGATAGAGAAAATACTCGTACAATCTGACATCAACGAGATGAAAGACCCACCATCAAAAGGATGGCGGAGCAAATCCAGACCGGCTACTACCACCAAAAGTATAATAAAGCAAAACACTCGTACAATCTGACATCAACGAGATGACAGACCCACCACCAAAAGGATGACGGGGCTAACTCACATCGACTACTACCACCAAAAGGGCGATTGA
Source organism: Lathyrus sativus (assembly GCA_963859935.3). Taxonomy (NCBI): domain Eukaryota; kingdom Viridiplantae; phylum Streptophyta; class Magnoliopsida; order Fabales; family Fabaceae; genus Lathyrus; species Lathyrus sativus. Next base: position 61,767 of record CAWUDS030001735.1, on the reverse strand, counting down.
GCAAAACACTCACACAATATGACACTAACGAGATGACAGACCCACGACCAAAAGGATGAGAGAGCAAACTCACATCGGCTACTACCACCAAAAGGATGATAGAGCAAAACACACTCGCACAATCTAGCATCAACGAGATGACAAACTCACCACCAAAAGGATGAAGGAGCAAACTCACACAGGGCTATTACCGCCAAAAGGATGATAGAGAAAAATACTCGCACAATCTGACATCAACGAGATGAAAGACCCACCATGAAAAGGATGATGGAGCGAATCCAGACCGGCTACTACCACCAAAAGTATGATAGAGCAAAACACTCGTACAATCTGACATTGACGAGATGACAGACCCACCACCAAAAGGATGACGGGGTGAACTCACACCGGCTACTACCATTAAAAGGGCGATTGGGAAAAGTAGTCGCACAATCTGACGCTGACGAGATGACAGACCCACCACCAAAAGGATGATAGAGCAAACTCACATCGGCTACTAGCACCAAAAGGATGATAGAGCAAAACACACTCGCACAATCTGACATCAACGAGATGACAGACTCACCACCAAAAGGATGATGGAGCAAACCCACACAGAGCTACTACTGCCAAAAGGATGACGGGGCGAACTCACACCGGCTACTACCATCAAAAGGGCGATTGAGGAAAACACTCGCACAATCTGACGCTGACGAGACGACAGACCCACCACACAAAGGATGACAAAGCAAACTCACACCGGCTACTACCAAAAAAAAGGGCGATTGTGTAAAACACTCACACAATCTGACACTGACGAGATGACAGAGCAAACTCACATCGACTACTACCACCAAAAGGGCGATTGAGCTAAACACTCGTACAATCTGACACCGACGGGATGACAGACCCACCACCAAAAAGATGAGGGGGCAAACTCACGTCGGCTACTACCACCAAAATAATGATAGAGCAAAACACACTCGCACAATCTGGCATCAACGAGATGACAGACTCACCACCTAAAGGATGAAGGAGCAAACTCACACAGGGCTACTACCACCAAAAGGATGATAGAGAAAAATACTCACACAATCTGACATCAACGAGATGAAAGACCCACCATCAAAAGGATGACAGAGCGAATCCAGACCGGCTACTACCACCAAAAGTATGATAGAGCAAAACACTCGTACAATCTGACATCAACGAGATGACAGACCCACCACCAAAAGGATGACGGGGCGAACTCACACCGTCTACTACCATCAAAAGGGCGATTGAGAAAAATACTCGCACAATCTGACGCTGACGAGATGCCAGACCCACCACACAAAGGATGACAAAGCAAACTCACACCGGCTACTACCACCAAAAGGACGATTGTGCAAAACACTCACACAATCTGACACTAACGAGATGAAAAACCCACCACCAAAAGGATGACAGAGCAAACTCACATCGACTACTACCACCAAAAGAGCGATTGAGCAAAACACTCGTACAATCTGACACCGACGAGATGATAGACCCACCACCAAAAGGATGAGGGAGCAAACTCACATCGGCTACTACCACCAAAAAGATGATAGAGCAAAACATACTCGCACAATTTGGCATCAACGAGATGACAGACTCACCACCAAAAGGATGACGGAGTAAACCCACACAGGGCTACTACCGCCAAAAGGATAATAGAGAAAATACTCGTACAATTTAACATCAACGAGATGAAAGACCCACCATCAAAAGGATGACGGAGCAAATCCAGACCGGCTACTACCACCATAAGTATGATAGAGCAAAACACTCGTACAATCTGACATTAACGAGATGACAGACCCACCACCAAAAGGATGACGGGGTGAACTCACACCGGCTACTACCATCAAAAGGGCGATTGAGAAAAGTAGTGGCACAATCTGACGGTGACGAGATGACAGACCCACCACCAAAAGGATGATAGAGCAAACTCACATCGCCTACTACCACCAAAAGGATGATAGAGCAAAACACACTCGCACAATCTGGTATCAACGAGATGACAGACTCACCACCAAAAGGATGACGGAGCAAACCCACACAGGGCTACTACCGCCAAAAGGATGACGGGGCGAACTCACACCGGCTACTACCATCAAAAGGACGATTGAGGAAAACACTCATACAATCTGACGTTGACGAGATGACAGACCCACCACACAAAGGATGACAAAGCAAACTCACACCGGCTACTACCAAAAAAAAGGGCGATTGTGTAAAACACTCACACAATCTGACACTAACGAGATGACAGAGCAAACTCACATCGACTACTACCACCAAAAGGGCGATTGAGCAAAACACTCGTACAATCTGACACCGACGGGATGACAGACCCACCACCAAAACGATGAGGGAGCAAACTCACATCGGCTACTACCACCAAAAGGATGATAGAGCAAAACATACTCGCACAATCTGGCATCAACGAGATGACAGACTCACCACCAAAAGGATGACGGAGTAAACCCACACAGGACTACTACCGCCAAAAGGATAATAGAGAAAATACTCGTACAATCTGACATCAACGAGATGAAAGACCCACCATCAAAAGGATGACGGAGCAAATCCAGACCGGCTACTACCACCAAAAGTATGATAGAGCAAAACACTCGTACAATTTGACATCAACGAGATGACAGACCCACCACCAAAAGGATGACGGGGTGAACTCACACCGGCTACTACCATCAAAAGGGCGATTGAGAAAAGTAGTCTCACAATCTGACGCTGACGAGATGACAGACCCACCACCAAAAGGATGATAGAGCAAACTCACATAGGCTACTACCACTAAAAGGATGATAGAGCAAAACACACTCGCACATTCTGGCATCAACGAGATGACAGACTCACCACCAAAAGGATGACAGAGCAAACCCACACAGGGCTACTACCGCCAAAAGGATGACGGGGCGAACTCACACCGGCTACTACCATCAAAAGGGCGATTGAGGAAAACACTCGCACAATCTGACGCTGACGAGATGACAGACCCACCACACAAAGGATGACAAAGCAAACTCACACCGGCTACTACCAAAAAAAAGGGCGATTGTGTAAAACACTCACACAATCTGACACTGACGAAATGACAGAGCAAACTCACACCGGCAACTACCATCAAAAGGGCGATTGAGAAAAACACTCGCACAATCTGACGCTGACGAGATGACAGACCCACCACCAAAGGGATGAGGGAGCAAACTCACGTCGGCTACTACCACCAAAAGGATGATAGAGCAAAACACACTCGCACAATCTGGCATCAACGAGATGACAGACTCTCCACCAAAAGGATGAAGGAGCAAACTCACACAGGACTACTACCGCCAAAAGGATGATAGAGAAAAATACCCGCACAATCTGACATCAACGAGATGAAAGACCCACCATCAAAAGGATGACGGAGCGAATCCAGACCGGCTACTACCACCAAAAGTATGATAGAGCAAAACACTCGTACAATTTGACATCAACGAGATGACAGACCCACCACCAAAAGGATGACGGGGTGAACTCACACCGGCTACTACCATCAAAAGGGCGATTGAGAAAAGTAGTCGCGCAATCTGACGCTGACGAGATGACAGACCCACCACCAAAAGGATGATAGAGCAAACTCACATCGGCTACTACCACCAAAAGGATGATAGAGCAAAACACACTCGCACATTCTGGCATCAACGAGATGACAGACTCACCACCAAAAGGATGACGGAGCAAACCCACATAGGGCTACTACCGCCAAAAGGATGACGGGGCGAAGTCATACCGGTTACTACCATCAAAAGGGAGATTGAGGAAAACACTCGCACAATCTGACGCTGACGAGATGACAGACCCACCACACAAAGGATGACAAAGCAAACTCACACCGGCTACTACCAAAAAAAAAGGGCGATTGTGTAAAACACTCACACAATCTGACACTAACGAGATGACAGAGCAAACTCACATCGACTACTACCACCAAAACGGCGATTGAGCAAAACACTCGTACAATCTGACACCGACGGGATGACAGACCCACCACCAAAAGGATGAGGGAGCAAACTCACATCGGCTACTACCACCAAAAGGATGATAGAGCAAAACATACTCGCACAATCTGGCATCAACGAGATGACAGACTCACCACCAAAAGGATGACGGAGTAAACCCACACAGGGCTACTACCGCCAAAAGGATAATAGAGAAAATACTCGTACAATCTGACATCAACGAGATGAAAGACCCGCCATCAAAAGGATGACGGAGCAAATCCAGACCGACTACTACCACCAAAAGTATGATAGAGCAAAACACTCGTACAATTTGACATCAACGAGATGACAGACCCACCACCAAAAGGATGACGGGGTGAACTCACACCGGCTACTACCATCAAAAGGGCGATTGAGAAAAGTAGTCGCACAATCTGACGCTGACGAGATGACAGGCCCACCACCAAAAGGATGATAGAGCAAACTCACATCGGCTACTACCACCAAAAGGATGATAGAGCAAAACACACTCGCACATTCTGGCATCAACGAGATGACAGACTCACCACCAAAAGGATGACGGAGCAAACCCACACAGGGCTACTACCGCCAAAAGGATGACGGGGCGAACTCACACCGGCTACTACCATCAAAAGGGAGATTGAGGAAAACACTCGCACAATCTGACGCTGACGAGATGACAGACCCACCACACAAAGGATGACAAAGCAAACTCACAGCGGCTACTACCAAAAAAAAGGGCGATTGTGTAAAACACTCACACAATCTGACATTGACGAGATGACAGAGCAAACTCACAACGACAACTACCATCAAAAGGGCGATTGAGAAAAACACTCGCACAATCTGACGCTGACGAGATGACAGACCACCACCAAAGGGATGAGGGAGCAAACTCACATCGGCTACTACCACCAAAAGGATGATAGAGCAAAACACACTCGCACAATCTGGCATCAACGAGATGACAGACTCACCACTAAAAAGATGAAGGAGCAAACTCACACAGGGCTACTACCGCCAAAAGGATGATAAAGAAAAATACTCGCACAATCTGACATCAACGAGATGAAAGACCCACCATGAAAAGGATGACGGAGCGAATCCAGACCGGCTACTACCACCAAAAGTATGATAGAGCAAAACACTCGTACAATCTGACATCAACGAGATGACAGACCCACCACCAAAAGGATGACGGGGTGAACTCACACCGGCTACTACCATCAAAAGGGCGATTGAGAAAAGTAGTCGCACAATCTGACGCTGAAGAGATGACAGACCCACCACCAAAAGGATGATAGAGAAAACTCACATCGGCTACTACCACCAAAAGGATGATAGAGCAAAACACACTCGCACAATCTGGCATCAATGAGATGACAGACTCACCACCAAAAGGATGACGGAGCAAACCCACATAGGGCTACTACTGCCAAAAGGATGACGGGGCAAACTCACACCGGCTACTACCATCAAAAGGGCGATTGAGGAAAACACTCGCACAATCTGACGTTGACGAGATGACAGACCCACCACACAAAGGATGACAAAGCAAACTCACACCGGCTACTACCAAAAAAAAGGGCGATTGTGTAAAACACTCACACAATCTGACACTAACGAGATGACAGAGCAAATTCACATCGACTACTACCACCAAAAGGGCGATTGAGCAAAACACTCGTACAATCTGACACCTACGGGATGACAGACCCACCACCAAAAGGATGAGGGAGCAAACTCACATCGGCTACTTCCACCAAAAGGATGATAGAGCAAAACATACTCGCACAATCTGGCATCAACGAGATGACAGACTCACCACCAAAAGGATGACGGAGTAAACCCACACAGGGCTACTACCGCCAAAAGGATAATAGATAAAATACTCGTACAATCTGACATCAACGAGATGAAAGACCCGCCATCAAAAGGATGATGGAGCAAATCCAGACCGGCTACTACCACCAAGAGTATGATAGAGCAAAACACTCGTACAATTTGACATCAACGAGATGACAGACCCACCACCAAAAGGATGACGGGGTGAACTCACACCGGCTACTACCATCAAAAGGGCGATTGAGAAAAGTAGTCGCGCAATCTGACGCTGACGAGATGACAGACCCACCACCAAAAGGATGATAGAGCAAACTCACATCGGCTACTACCACCAAAAGGATGATAGAGCAAAACACACTCGCACATTCTGGCATCAACGAGATGACAGACTCACCACCAAAAGGATGACGGAGCAAACCCACACAGGGCTACTACCGCCAAAAGGATGACGGGGCGAACTCACACCGGCTACTACCATCAAAAGGGAGATTGAGGAAAACACTCGCACAATCTGACGCTGACGAGATGACAGACCCACCACACAAAGGATGACAAAGCAAACTCACAGCGGCTACTACCAAAAAAAAGGGCGATTGTGTAAAACACTCACACAATCTGACATTGACGAGATGACAGAGCAAACTCACAACGGCAACTACCATCAAAAGGGCGATTGAGAAAAACACTCGCACAATCTGACGCTGACGAGATGACAGACCACCACCAAAGGGATGAGGGAGCAAACTCACATCGGCTACTACCACCAAAAGGATGATAGAGCAAAACACACTCGCACAATCTGGCATCAACGAGATGACAGACTCACCACTAAAAAGATGAAGGAGCAAACTCACACAGGGCTACTACCGCCAAAAGGATGATAAAGAAAAATACTCGCACAATCTGACATCAACGAGATGAAAGACCCACCATGAAAAGGATGACGGAGCGAATCCAGACCGGCTACTACCACCAAAAGTATGATAGAGCAAAACACTCGTACAATCTGACATCAACGAGATGACAGAACCACCACCAAAAGGATGACGGGGTGAACTCACACCGGCTACTACCATCAAAAGGGCGATTGAGAAAAGTAGTCGCACAATCTGACGCTGAAGAGATGACAGGCCCACCACCAAAAGGATGATAGAGCAAACTCACATCGGCTACTACCACCAAAAGGATGATAGAGCAAAACACACTCGCACATTCTGGCATCAACGAGATGACAGACTCACCACCAAAAGGATGACGGAGCAAACCCACACAGGGCTACTACCGCCAAAAGGATGACGGGGCAAACTCACACTGGCTACTACCATCAAAAGGGAGATTGAGGAAAACACTCGCACAATCTGACGCTGACGAGATGACAGACCCACCACACAAAGGATGACAAAGCAAACTCACAGCGGCTACTACCAAAAAAAAGGGCGATTGTGTAAAACACTCACACAATCTGACATTGACGAGATGACAGAGCAAACTCACAACGGCAACTACCATCAAAAGGGCGATTGAGAAAAACACTCGCACAATCTGACGCTGACGAGATGACAGACCACCACCAAAGGGATGAGGGAGCAAACTCACATCGGCTACTACCACCAAAAGGATGATAGAGCAAAACACACTCAGACAATCTGGCATCAACGAGATGACAGACTCACCACTAAAAAGATGAAGGAGCAAACTCACACAGGGCTACTACCGCCAAAAGGATGATAAAGAAAAATACTCGCACAATCTGACATCAACGAGATGAAAGACCCACCATGAAAAGGATGACGGAGCGAATCCAGACCGGCTACTACCACCAAAAGTATGATAGAGCAAAACACTCGTACAATCTGACATCAACGAGATGACAGACCCACCACCAAAAGGATGACGGGGTGAACTCACACCGGCTACTACCATCAAAAGGGCGATTGAGAAAAGTAGTCGCACAATCTGACGCTGAAGAGATGACAGACCCACCACCAAAAGGATGATAGAGAAAACTCACATCGGCTACTACCACCAAAAGGATGATAGAGCAAAACACACTCGCACAATCTGGCATCAACGAGATGATAGACTCACCACCAAAAGGATGACGGAGCAAACCCACATAGGGCTACTACTGCCAAAAGGATGACGGGGCAAACTCACACCGGCTACTACCATCAAAAGGGCGATTGAGGAAAACACTCGCACAATCTGACGTTGACGAGATGACAGACCCACCACACAAAGGATGACAAAGCAAACTCACACCGGCTACTACCAAAAAAAAGGGCGATTGTGTAAAACACTCACACAATCTGACACTAACGAGATGACAGAGCAAATTCACATCGACTACTACCACCAAAAGGGCGATTGAGCAAAACACTCGTACAATCTGACACCTACGGGATGACAGACCCACCACCAAAAGGATGAGGGAGCAAACTCACATCGGCTACTTCCACCAAAAGGATGATAGAGCAAAACATACTCGCACAATCTGGCATCAACGAGATGACAGACTCACCACCAAAAGGATGACGGAGTAAACCCACACAGGGCTACTACCGCCAAAAGGATAATAGATAAAATACTCGTACAATCTGACATCAACGAGATGAAAGACCCGTCATCAAAAGGATGACGGAGCGAATCCAGACCGGCTTCTACCACCAAAAGTATGATAGAGAAAAACACTCATACAATCTGACATCAACGAGATGACAGACCCACCACCAAAAGGATGACGGGGTGAACTCACACCGGCTACTACCATCAAATGGGAGATTGAGAAAAGTAGTCGCACAATCTGACGCTGACGAGATGATAGACCCACCACCAAAAGGATGATAGAACAAACTCACATCGGCTACTACCACCAAAAGGATGATAGAGCAAAACACACTCGCACAATCTGGCATCAACGAGATGACAGACTCACCACCAAAAGGATGAAGGAGCAAACTCACACAGGGCTACTACCGCCAAAAGGATGACGGGGCGAACTCACACCGGCTACTACCATCAAAAGGGCGATTGAGGAAAACACTCGCACAATCTGACGTTGACGAGATGACAGACCCACCACACAAAGGATGACAAAGCAAACTCACACCGGCTACTACCAAAAAAAAGGGCGATTGTGTAAAACACTCACACAATCTGACACTAATGAGATGACAGAGCAAACTCACATCGACTACTACCACCAAAAGGGCGATTGAGCAAAACACTCGTACAATCTGACACCGACGAGATGACAGACCCACCACCAAAAGGATGAGGGAGCAAACTCAGATCGGCTACTACCACCAAAAACATGATAGAGCAAAACACACTCGCACAATCTGGCATCAACGAGATGACAGACTCAGCACCAAAAGGATGACGGAGTAAACCCACACAGGGCTACTACCGCCAAAAGGATAATAGAGAAAATACTCGTACAATCTGAAATCAACGAGATGAAAGACCCACTATCAAAAGGATGACGGAGCAAATCCAGACCGGCTACTACCACCAAAAGTATGATAGAGCAAAACACTCGTATAATCTGACATCAACGAGATGACAGACCCACCACCAAAAGGATGACGGGGTGAACTCACACCGGCTACTACCATTAAAAGGGCGATTGAGAAAAGTAGTCGCACAATCTGACGCTGACGAGATGACAGACCCACCACCAAAAGGATGATAGAGCAAACTCACATCGGCTACTACCACCAAAAGGATGATAGAGCAAAACACACTCGCACAATGTGGCATCAACGAGATGACAGACTCACCACCAAAAGGATGACGGAGCAAACCCACACAGGGCTACTACCCCCAAAAGGATGACGGGGCGAACTCACACCGGCTACTACCATCAAAAGGGCGATTGAGGAAAACACTCGCACTATCTGACGCTGACGAGATGACAGACCCACCATACAAAGGATGACAAAGCAAACTCACACCGGCTACTACCAAAAAAAAGGACGATTGTGTAAAACCCTCAAACAATCTGACACTGACGAGATGACAGAGCAAATTCACATCGACTACTACCACCAAAAGGGCGATTCAGCAAAACACTCGTACAATCTGACACCGACGGGATGACAGACCCACCACCAAAAGGATGACAGAGCAAACTCACATCGGCTACTAACACCAAAATGATGATAGAGCAAAACATACTCGCACAATCTGGCATCAACGAGATGACAGACTCACCACCAAAAGGATGACGGAGTAAACCCACACAGGGCTACTACTGCCAAAAGGATAATAGAGAAAATACTCGTACAATCTGACATCAACGAGATGAAAGACCCACCATCAAAAGGATGACGGAGCAAATCCAGACCGGCTACTACCACCAAAAGTATGATAGAGCAAAACACTCGTACAATCTGACATCAACGAGATGACAGACCCACCACCAAAAGGATGACGGGGCGAACTCACACCGGCTACTACCATCAAAAGGCCGATTGAGAAAAACACTGGCACAATCTGACGCTGACGAGATGACAGACCCACCACAAAAAGGATGAGGGAGCAAACTCACATCGGCTACTACCACCAAAAGGATGATAGAGCAAAACACACTCGCACAATCTGGAATCAACGAGATGACAGACTCACCACCAAAAGGATGAAGGAGCAAACTCACACAGGGCTACTACCGCAAAAAGGATGATAGAGAAAAATACTCGCACAATCTGACAATAACGAGATGAAAGACCCACCATCAAAAGGATGACGGAGCGAATCCAGTCCGGCTACTACCACGAAAAGTACGATAGAGCAAAACACTCGTACAATCTGACATCAACGAGATGACAGACTCACGACCAAAAGGATGACGGAGTAAACCCACACATGGCTACTACCGCCAAAAGGATAATAGAGAAAATACTCGTACAATCTGACATCAACGAGATGAAAGACCCACCATCAAAAGGATGACGGAGCGAATCCAGACCGGCTTCTACCACCAAAAGTATGATAGAGAAAAACACTCATACAATCTGACATCAACGAGATGACAGACCCACCACCAAAAGGATGACGGGGTGAACTCACACCGGCTACTACCATCAAAAGGGAGATTGAGAAAAGTAGTCGCACAATCTGACGCTGACAAGATGATAGACCCACCACCACAAGGATGATAGAACAAACTCACATCGGCTACTACCACCAAAAGGATGATAGAGCAAAACACACTCGCACAATCTGGCATCAACGAGATGACAGACTCACCACCAAAAGGATGAAGGAGCAAACTCACACAGGGCTACTACCGCCAAAAGGATGACGGGGCGAACTCACACCGGCTACTACCATCAAAAGGGCGATTGAGGAAAACACTCGCACAATCTGACGTTGACGAGATGACAGACCCACCACACAAAGGATGACAAAGCAAACTCACACCGGCTACTACCAAAAAAAAGGGCGATTGTGTAAAACACTCACACAATCTGACACTAACGAGATGACAGAGCAAACTCACATCGACTACTACCACCAAAAGGGCGATTGAGCAAAACACTCGTACAATCTGACACCGACGAGATGACAGACCCACCACCAAAAGGATGAGGGAGCAAACTCAGATCGGCTACTACCACCAAAAATATGATAGAGCAAAACACACTCACACAATCTGGCATCAACGAGATGACAGACTCAGCACCAAAAGGATGACGGAGTAAACCCACACAGGGCTACTACCGCCAAAAGGATAATAGAGAAAATACTCGTGCAATCTGACATCAACGAGATGAAAGACCCACTATCAAAAGGATGACGGAGCAAATCCAGACCGGCTACTACCACCAAAAGTATGATAGAGCAAAACACTCGTATAATCTGACATCAACGAGATGACAGACCCACCACCAAAAGGCTGACGGGGTGAACTCACACCGGCTACTACCATTAAAAGGGCGATTGAGAAAAGTAGTCGCACAATCTGACGCTGACGAGATGACAGACCCACCACCAAAAGGATGATAGAGCAAACTCACATCGGCTACTACCACCAAAAGGATGATAGAGCAAAACACACTCGCACAATGTGGCATCAACGAGATGACAGACTCACCACCAAAAGGATGACGGAGCAAACCCACACAGGGCTACTACCCCCAAAAGGATGACGGGGCGAACTCACACCGGCTACTACCATCAAAAGGGCGATTGAGGAAAACACTCGCACTATCTGACGCTAACGAGATGACAGACCAACCATACAAAGGATGACAAAGAAAACTCACACCGGCTACTACCAAAAAAAAAGGACGATTGTGTAAAACCCTCAAACAATCTGACACTGACGAGATGACAGAGCAAATTCACATCGACTACTACCACCAAAAGGGCGATTCAGCAAAACACTCGTACAATCTGACACCGACGGGATGACAGACCCACCACCAAAAGGATGACAGAGCAAACTCACATCGGCTACTACCACCAAAATGATGATAGAGCAAAACATACTCGCACAATCTGGCATCAACGAGATGACAGACTCACCACCAAAAGGATGACGGAGTAAACCCACACAGGGCTACTACTGCCAAAAGGATAATAGAGAAAATACTCGTACAATCTGACATCAACGAGATGAAAGACCCACCATCAAATGGATGACGGAGCAAATCCAGACCGGCTACTACCACCAAAAGTATGATAGAGCAAAACACTCGTACAATCTGACATCAACGAGATGACAGACCCACCACCAAAAGGATGACGGGGCGAACTCACACCGGCTACTACCATCAAAAGGGCGATTGAGAAAAACACTCGCACAATCTGACGCTGACGAGATGACAGACCCACCACAAAAAGGATGAGGGAGCAAACTCACATCGGCTACTACCACCAAAAGGATGATAGAGCAAAACACACTCGCACAATCTGGAATCAACGAGATGACAGACTCACCACCAAAAGGATGAAGGAGCAAACTCACACAGGGCTACTACCGCAAAAAGGATGATAGAGAAAAATACTCGCACAATCTGACAATAACGAGATGAAAGACCCACCATCAAAAGGATGACGGAGCGAATCCAGTCTGGCTACTACCACGAAAAGTACGATAGAGCAAAACACTCGTACAATCTGACATCAACGAGATGACAGACTCACGACCAAAAGGATGACGGAGTAAACCCACACATGGCTACTACCGCCAAAAGGATAATAGAGAAAATACTCGTACAATCTGACATCAACGAGATGAAAGACCCGCCATCAAAAGGATGACGGAGCAAATCCAGACCGGCTACTACCATCAAAAGTATGATAGAGCAAAGCACTCGTACAATCTGACATCAACGAGATGACAGTCCCACCACCAAAAGGATGACGGGGTGAACTCACACCGGCTACTACCATCAAAAGGGCGATTGAGAAAAGTAGTCGCACAATCTAACGCTGACGAGATGACAGACCCACCACCAAAAGGATGATAGAACAAACTCACATCGGCTACTACCAACAAAAGGATGATAGAGCAAAACACACTCGCACAATTTGGCATCAACGAGATGACAGAATCACCACCAAAAGGATGACGGAGCAAACCCACAGAGGGCTACTACTGCCAAAAGGATGACGGGGCGAACTCACACCGGCTACTACCATCAAAAGGGCGATTGAGGAAAACACTCGCACAATCTGACGCTGACGAGATGACAGACCCACCACACAAAGGATGACAACGAAAACTCACACCGGCTACTACCAAAAAAAAGGGCGATTGTGTAAAACACTCACACAATCTGACACTGACAAGATGACAGAGCAAACTCACATCGACTACTACCACCAAAAGGGCGATTGAGCAAAACACTCGTACAATCTGACACCGACGGGATGACAGACTCACCACCAAAAGGATGACGGAGCAAACTCACATCGGCTACTACCACCAAAATGATGATAGAGCAAAACATACTCTCACAATCTGGCATCAACGAGATGACAGACCCACCACCAAAAGGATGACGGAGTAAACCCACACAGGGCTACTACTGCCAAAAGGATAATAGAGAAAATACTCGTACAATCTGACATCAACGAGATGAAAGACCCACCATCAAAAGGATGACGGAACAAATCCAGACCGGCTACTACCACCAAAAGTATGATAGAGCAAAACACTCGTACAATCTGACATCAACGAGATGACAGACCCACCACCAAAACGATGACGGGGCGAACTCACACCGGCTACTACCATCAAAAGGGCGATTGAGAAAAACACTCGCACAATCTGACGCTGACGAGATGACAGACCCACCACCAAAAGGATGAGGGAGCAAACTCACATCGGCTACTACCACCAAAAGGATGATAGAGCAAAACACACTCTCACAATCTGGAATCAACGAGATGACAGACTCACCACCAAAAGGATGAAGGAGCAAACTCACACAGGGCTACTACCGCAAAAAGGATGATAGAGAAAAATACTCGCACAATCTGACATCAACGAGATGAAAGACCCACCATCAAAAGGATGACGGAGCGAATCCAGTCCGGCTACTACCACGAAAAGTACGATAGAGCAAAACACTCGTACAATCTGACATCAACGAGATGACAGACCCACCACCAAAAGGATGACGGGGCGAACTCACACCGTCTACTACCATCAAAAGGGCGATTGAGGAAAACACTCGCACAATCTAACATTAACGAGATGACAGACCCACCGCACAAAGGATGACAAAGCAAACTCACACCGGCTACTACCACCAAAAGGACGATTGTGCAAAACACTCACACAATCTAAAACTGACGAGATGACAAACCCACCACCAAAAGGATGACAGAGCAAACTCACATCGACTACTACCACCAAAAGAACGATTGAGCAAAACCCTCGTACAATCTGACACCGACGAGATGACAGACCCACCACCAAAAGGATGAGGGAGCAAACTCACATCGGCTACTACCACCAAAAAGATGATAGAGCAAAACACATCCGCACAAACTGGCATCAACGTGATGACAGACTCACGACCAAAAGGATGACGGAGTAAACCCACACATGGCTACTACCGCCAAAACGATAATAGAGAAAATACTCGTACAATCTGACATCAACGAGATGAAAGACCCACCATCAAAAGGATGACGGAGCAAATCCAGACCGGCTACTACCACCAAAAGTATGATAGAGCAAAACACTCGTACAATCTGACATCAACGAGATGACAGACTCACCACCAAAAGGATGACGGGGTGAACTCACACCGGCTACTACCATCAAAAGGGCGATTGAGAAAAGTAGTCGCACAATCTAACGCTGACGAGATGACAGACCCACCACCAAAAGGATGATAGAACAAACTCACATCGGCTACTACCAACAAAAGGATGATAGAGCAAAACACACTCGCACAATTTGGCATCAACGAGATGACAGAATCACCACCAAAAGGATGACGGAGCAAACCCACAGAGGGCTACTACTGCCAAAAGGATGACGGGGCGAACTCACACCGGCTACTACCATCAAAAGGGCGATTGAGGAAAACACTCGCACAATCTGACGCTGACGAGATGACAGACCCACCACACAAAGGATGACAACGAAAACTCACACCGGCTACTACCAAAAAAAAGGGCGATTGTGTAAAACACTCACACAATCTGACACTGACAAGATGACAGAGCAAACTCACATCGACTACTACCACCAAAAGGGCGATTGAGCAAAACACTCGTACAATCTGACACCGACGGGATGACAGACTCACCACCAAAAGGATGACGGAGCAAACTCACATCGGCTACTACCACCAAAATGATGATAGAGCAAAACATACTCTCACAATCTGGCATCAACGAGATGACAGACCCACCACCAAAAGGATGACGGAGTAAACCCACACAGGGCTACTACTGCCAAAAGGATAATAGAGAAAATACTCGTACAATCTGACATCAACGAGATGAAAGACCCACCATCAAAAGGATGACGGAACAAATCCAGACCGGCTACTACCACCAAAAGTATGATAGAGCAAAACACTCGTACAATCTGACATCAACGAGATGACAGACCCACCACCAAAACGATGACGGGGCGAACTCACACCGGCTACTACCATCAAAAGGGCGATTGAGAAAAACACTCGCACAATCTGACGCTGACGAGATGACAGACCCACCACCAAAAGGATGAGGGAGCAAACTCACATCGGCTACTACCACCAAAAGGATGATAGAGCAAAACACACTCTCACAATCTGGAATCAACGAGATGACAGACTCACCACCAAAAGGATGAAGGAGCAAACTCACACAGGGCTACTACCGCAAAAAGGATGATAGAGAAAAATACTCGCACAATCTGACATCAACGAGATGAAAGACCCACCATCAAAAGGATGACGGAGCGAATCCAGTCCGGCTACTACCACGAAAAGTACGATAGAGCAAAACACTCGTACAATCTGACATCAACGAGATGACAGACCCACCACCAAAAGGATGACGGGGCGAACTCACACCGTCTACTACCATCAAAAGGGCGATTGAGGAAAACACTCGCACAATCTGACATTAACGAGATGACAGACCCACCGCACAAAGGATGACAAAGCAAACTCACACCGGCTACTACCACCAAAAGGACGATTGTGCAAAACACTCACACAATCTAAAACTGACGAGATGACAAACCCACCACCAAAAGGATGACAGAGCAAACTCACATCGACTACTACCACCAAAAGAACGATTGAGCAAAACCCTCGTACAATCTGACACCGACGAGATGACAGACCCACCACCAAAAGGATGAGGGAGCAAACTCACATCGGCTACTACCACCAAAAAGATGATAGAGCAAAACACATCCGCACAAACTGGCATCAACGTGATGACAGACTCACGACCAAAAGGATGACGGAGTAAACCCACACATGGCTACTACCGCCAAAACGATAATAGAGAAAATACTCGTACAATCTGACATCAACGAGATGAAAGACCCACCATCAAAAGGATGACGGAGCAAATCCAGACCGGCTACTACCACCAAAAGTATGATAGAGCAAAACACTCGTACAATCTGACATCAACGAGATGACAGGCCCACCATCAAAAGGATGACGGAACGAATCCAGTCCGGCTACTACCACGAAAAGTACGATAGAGCAAAACACTCGTACAATCTGACATCAACGAGATGACAGACCCACCACCAAAAGGATGACGGGGCGAACTCACACCGTCTACTACCATCAAAAGGGCGATTGAGGAAAACACTCGCACAATCTGACATTAACGAGATGACAGACCCACCGCACAAAGGATGACAAAGCAAACTCACACCGGCTACTACCACCAAAAGGACGATTGTGCAAAACACTCACACAATCTAAAACTGACGAGATGACAAACCCACCACCAAAAGGATGACAGAGCAAACTCACATCGACTACTACCACCAAAAGAACGATTGAGCAAAACACTCGTACAATCTGACACCGACGAGATGACAGACCCACCACCAAAAGGATGAGGGAGCAAACTCACATCGGCTACTACCACCAAAAAGATGATAGAGCAAAACACACCCGCACAATCTGGCATCAACATGATGACAGACTCACGACCAAAAGGATGACGGAGTAAACCCACACATGTCTACTACCGCCAAAACGATAATAGAGAAAATACTCGTACAATCTGACATCAACGAGATGAAATACCCACCATCAAAAGGATGACGGAGCAAATCCAGACCGGCTACTACCACCAAAAGTATGATAGAGCAAAACACTCGTACAATCTGACATCAACGAGATGACAGACTCACCACCAAAAGGATGACGGGGTGAACTCACACCGGCTACTACCATCAAAAGGGCGATTGAGAAAAGTAGTCGCACAATCTAACGCTGACGAGATGACAGACCCACCACCAAAAGGATGATAGAACAAACTCACATCGGCTACTACCAACAAAAGGATGATAGAGCAAAACACACTCGCACAATTTGGCATCAACGAGATGACAGAATCACCACCAAAAGGATGACGGAGCAAACCCACAGAGGGCTACTACTGCCAAAAGGATGACGGGGCGAACTCACACCGGCTACTACCATCAAAAGGGCGATTGAGGAAAACACTCGCACAATCTGACGCTGACGAGATGACAGACCCACCACACAAAGGATGACAACGAAAACTCACACCGGCTACTACCAAAAAAAAGGGCGATTGTGTAAAACACTCACACAATCTGACACTGACAAGATGACAGAGCAAACTCACATCGACTACTACCACCAAAAGGGCGATTGAGCAAAACACTCGTACAATCTGACACCGACGGGATGACAGACTCACCACCAAAAGGATGACGGAGCAAACTCACATCGGCTACTACCACCAAAATGATGATAGAGCAAAACATACTCTCACAATCTGGCATCAACGAGATGACAGACCCACCACCAAAAGGATGACGGAGTAAACCCACACAGGGCTACTACTGCCAAAAGGATAATAGAGAAAATACTCGTACAATCTGACATCAACGAGATGAAAGACCCACCATCAAAAGGATGACGGAACAAATCCAGACCGGCTACTACCACCAAAAGTATGATAGAGCAAAACACTCGTACAATCTGACATCAACGAGATGACAGACTCACCACCAAAAGGATGACGAGGAGAACTCACACCGACTACTACCATCAAAAGGGCGATTGAGAAAAACACTCGCACAATCTGACGCTGACGAGATGACAGACCCACCGCCAAAAGGATGAGGGAGCAAACTCACATCGGCTACTACCACCAAAAGGATGATAGAGCAAAACACACTCGCACAATCTGGAATCAACGAGATGACAGACTCACCACCAAAAGGATGAAGGAGCAAACTCACACAGGGCTACTACCGCAAAAAGGATGATAGAGAAAAATACTCGCACAATCTGACATCAACGAGATGAAAGACCCACCATCAAAAGGATGACGGAGCGAATCCAGTCCAGCTACTACCACGAAAAGTACGATAGAGCAAAACACTCGTACAATCTGACATCAACGAGATGACAGACCCACCACTAAAAGGATGACGGGGCGAACTCACACCGTCTACTACCATCAAAAGGGCGATTGAGGAAAACACTCGCACAATCTGACATTGACGAGATGACAGACCCACCGCACAAAGGATGACAAAGCAAACTCACACCGGCTACTACCACCAAAAGGACGATTGTGCAAAACACTCACACAATCTGAAACTGACGAGATGACAAACCCACCACCAAAAGGATGACAGAGAAAACTCACATCGACTACTACCACCAAAAGAACGATTGAGCAAAACACTCGTACAATCTGACACCGACGAGATGATAGACCGACCACCAAAAGGATGAGGGAGCAAACTCACATCGGCTACTACCACCAAAAAGATGATAGAGCAAAACACACTCGCACAATCTGGCATCAACGAGATGACAGACTCACTACCAAAAGGATGACAGAGTAAACCCACACATGGCTACTACTGCCAAAAGGATAATAGAGAAAAAAATCGTACAATCTGACATCAACGAGATGAAAGACCCACCATCAAAAGGATGACGGAGAAAATCCAGACCGGCTACTACCATCAAAAGTATGATAGAGCAAAACACTCGTACAATCTGACATCAACGAGATGACAGACCCACCACCAAAAGGATGACGGGGTGAACTCACACCGGCTACTACCATCAAAAGGGCGATTGAGAAAAGTAGTCGCACAATCTGACGCTGACGAGATGACAGACCCACCACCAAAAGGATGATAGAGAAAACTCAGATCAGCTACTACCACCAAAAGGATGATAGAGCAAAACACACTCGCACAATTTGGCATCAACGAGATGACAGAATCACAACCAAAAGGATGACGGAGCAAACCCACACAGGGCTACTACCGCCAAAAGGATGACGGGGCGAACTCACACCGGCTACTACCATCAAAAGGGCGATTGAGGAAAACACTCGCACAATCTGACGCTGACGAGATGACAGACCCACCACACAAAGGATGACAACGAAAACTCACACCGGCTACTACCAAAAAAAAGGGCGACTGTGTAAAACACTCACACAATCTGACACTGACAAGATGACAGAGCAAACTCACATCGACTACTACCACCAAAAGGGCGATTGAGTAAAACACTCGTACAATCTGACACCGACGGGATGGCAGACCCACCACCAAAAGGATGACGGAGCAAACTCACATCGGCTACTACCACCAAAATGATGATAGAGCAAAACATACTCGCACAATCTGG
Source organism: Lathyrus sativus (assembly GCA_963859935.3). NCBI lineage: Eukaryota > Viridiplantae > Streptophyta > Magnoliopsida > Fabales > Fabaceae > Lathyrus > Lathyrus sativus. Next base: position 41,546 of record CAWUDS030001735.1, on the reverse strand, counting down.
CATCAACGAGATAACAGACCCACCACCAAAAGGATGACGGAGTAAACCCACACAGGGCTACTACTGCCAAAAGGATAATATAGAAAATACTCGTACAATCTAACATCAACGAGATGAAAGACCCACCATCAAAAGGATGACGGAGCAAATCCAGACCGGCTACTACCACCAAAAGTTTGATAGAGCAAAACACTCGTACAATCTGACATCAACGAGATGACAGACCCACCACCAAAAGGATGACGGGGCGAACTCACACCGGCTACTACCATCAAAAGGGCGATTGAGAAAAACACTCGCACAATCTGACGCTGACGAGATGACAGACCCACAACCAAAAGGATGAGGGAGCAAACTCACATCGGCTACTACCACCAAAAGGATAATAGAGCAAAACACACTCGCACAATCTGGAATCAACGAGATGACAGACTCACCACCAAAAGGATGAAAGAGCAAACTCACACAGGGCTACTACCGCAAAAAGGATGATAGAGAAAAATACTCGCACAATCTGACATCAACGAGATGAAAGACCCACCATCAAAAGGATGACGGAGTGAATCCAGTTCGGCTACTACCACGAAAAGTATGATAGAGCAAAATACTCGTACAATCTGACATCAACGAGATGACAGACCCACCACCAAAAGGATGACGGGGCGAACTCACACCGTCTACTACAATCAAAAGGGCGATTGAGGAAAACACTCGCACAATCTGACATTGACGGGATGACAGACCCACCGCACAAAGGATGACAAAGCAAACTCACACCGGCTTCTACCACCAAAAGGACGATTGTGCAAAACACTCACACAATCTGAAACTGACGAGATGACAAACCCACCACCAAAAGGATGACAGAGCAGACTCACATCGACTACTACCACGAAAAGAACGATTGAGCAAAACACTCGTACAATCTGACACCGACGAGATGACAGACCCACCACCAAAAGGATGAGGGAGCAAACTCACATCGGCTACTACCACCAAAAAGATGATAGAGCAAAACACACTCGCATAATCTGGCATCAACGAGATGACAGACTCACGACCAAAAGGATGACGGAGAAAACCAACACATGGCTACTACCGCCAAAAGGATAATAGAGAAAATACTCGTACAATTTAACATCAACGAGATGAAAGACCCACCATCAAAAGGATGATGGAGCAAATCCAGACCGGCTACTACCATCAAAAGTATGATAGAGCAAAACACTCGTACAATCTGACATCAACGAGATGACAGACCCACCACCAAAAGGCTGACGGGGGGAACTCACACCGGCTACTACCATCAAAAGGGAGATTGAGAAAAGTAGTCGCACAATCTGACGCTGACGAGATGACAGACCCACCACAAAAAGGATGATAGAGCAAACTCAGATCGGCTACTACCACCAAAAGGATGATAGAGCAAAACACATTCGCACAATTTGGCATCAACGAGATGACAGAATCACCACCAAAAGCATGACGGAGCAAACCCACACAGGGCTACTACCGCCAAAAGGATGACGGGGCGAACTCACACCGGCTACTACCATCAAAAGGGCGATTGAGGAAAACACTCGTACAATCTGACACCGACGGGATGACAGACCCACTACCAAAATGATAAGGGAGCAAACTCACATCGGCTACTACCACCAAAATGATGATAGAGCAAAACATACTCGCACAATCTGGCATCAACGAGATGACAGACCCACCACCAAAAGGATGACGGAGTAAACCCACACAGGGCTACTACCGCCAAAAGGATAATAGAGAAAATACTCGTACAATCTGACATCAACGTGATGAAAGACCCACCATCAAAAGGATGACGGAGCAAATCCAGACCGACTACTACCACCAAAAGTATGATAGAGCAAAACACTCGTACAATCTGACATCAACGAGATGACAGACTCACCACTAAAAGGATGATGGGGCGAACTCACACCGGCTACTACCATCAAAAGGGCGATTGAGAAAAACACTCGCACAATCTGACGCTGACGAGATGACAGACCCACCACCAAAAGGATGAGGGAGCAAACTCACATCGGCTACTACCACCAAAAGGATGATAGAGCAAAACACACTCGCACAATCTGGCATCAACGAGATGACAGACTCACCACCAAAAGGATGAAGGAGCAAACTCACACAGGGCTACTACCACCAAAAGGATGATAGAGAAAAATACTCGCACAATCTGACATCAAAGAGATGAAAGACCCACCATCAAAAGGATGACAGAGCGAATCCAGACCGGCTACTACCGCCAAAAGTACGATAGAGCAAAACACTTGTACAATCTGACATCAACGAGATGACAGACCCACCACCAAAAGGATGACGGGGAGAACTCACACCGTCTACTACCATCAAAAGGGCGATTGAGGAAAACACTCGCACAATCTGAGATTGACGAGATGACAGACCCACCACACAAAGGATGACAAAACACACTCACAACGGCTACTACCACCAAAAGGACGATTGTGCAAAACACTCACACAATCTGACACTGACGAGATGACAAACCCACCGCCAAAAGGATGACAGAGCAAACTCACATCGACTACTACCACCAAAAGAACGATTGAACAAAACACTCGTACAATCTGACACCGACGAGATGACAGACCCACCACCAAAAGGATGAGGGAGAAAACTCACATCGGCTACTACCACCAAAAAGATGATAGAGAAAAACACACTCGCACAATCTGGCATCAACGAGATGACAGACTCACCACCAAAAGTATGATGGAGTAAACCCACACAGGGCTACTACCGCCAAAAGGATAATAGAGAAAATACTCGTACAATCTGACATCAACGAGATGAAAGACCCACCATCAAAAGGATGACAGAGCAAATCCAGACCGGCTACTACCATCAAAAGTATGATAGAGCAAAACACTCGTACAATCTGACATCAACGAGATGACAGACCCACCACCAAAAGGATGACGGGGCGAACTCACACCGGCTACTACCATCAAAAGGGCGATTGAGAAAAACACTCGCACAATCTGACGCTGACGAGATGACAGACCCACCACCAAAAGGATGAGGGAGCAAACTCACATCGGCTACTACCACCAAAAGGATGATAGAGCAAAACACACTCGCACAATCTGGCATCAACGAGATGACTGACTCACCACCAAAAGGATGAAGGAGCAAACTCACACAGGGCTACTACCGCCAAAAGGATGATAGAGAAAAATACTCGCACAATCTGACATCAACGAGATGAAAGACCCACCATCAAAAGGATGACAGAGCGAATCCAGACCGGCTACTACCACCAAAAGTACGATAGAGCAAAACACTCGTACAATCCGACATCAACGAGATGACAGACCCACCACCAAAAGGATGACGGGGCGAACTCACACCGTCTACTACCATCAAAAGGGCGATTGAGGAAAACACTCGCACAATCTGAGATTGACGAGATGACAGACCCACCACACAAAGGATGACAAAGCACACTCACAACGGCTACTACCACCAAAAGGTTGATTGTGCAAAACACTCACACAATCTGACACTGACGAGTGACAAACCCACCACCAAAAGGATGACAGAGCAAACTCACATCGACTACTACCACCAAAAGAACGATTGAGAAAAACACTCGTACAATCTGACACCGACGAGATGACAGACCCACCACCAAAAGGATGAGGGAGCAAACTCACATCGGCTACTACCACCAAAAAGATGATAGAGAAAAACACACTCGCACAATCTGGCATCAACGAGATGACAGACTCACCACCAAAAGGATGATGGAGTAAACCCACACAGGGATACTACCGCCAAAAGAATAATAGAGAAAATACTCGTACAATCTGACATCAACGAGATGAAAGACCCACCATCAAAAGGATGACAGAGCAAATCCAGACCGGCTACTACCATCAAAAGTATGATAGAGAAAAACACTCGTACAATCTGACATCAACGAGATGACAGACCCACCACCAAAAGGATGACGGGGTGAACTCACACCGGCTACTACCATCAAAAGGGCGATTGAGAAAAGTAGTCGCACAATCTGACGCTGACTAGATGACAGACCCACCACCAAAAGGATGATAGAGCAAACTCACATCGGCTACTACCACCAAAAGGATGATAGAGCAAAACACACTCGCACAATCTGGCATCAACGAGATGACAGACTCACCACCAAAAGGATGACGGAGCAAACCCACACAGGGCTACTACCGCCAAGAGCATGACGGGGCAAACTCACACCGGCTACTACCATCAAAAGGGCGATTGAGGAAAACACTCGCACAATCTGACGCTGACGAGATGACAAACCCAACACACAAAGGATGACAAAGCAAACTCACACCGACTACTACAAAAAAAAAGGGCGATTGTGTAAAACACTCACACAATCTGACACTAACGAGATGACAGAACAAACTCACATCGACTACTACCACCAAAAGGGCGATTGAGCAAAACACTCGTACAATCTGACACTGACGGGATGACAGACCCACCACCAAAAGGATGAGGGAGCAAACTCACATCGGCTACTACCACCAAAAGGATGATAGAGCAAAACATACTCGCACAATCTGGCATCAACGAGATGACAGACTCACCACCAAAAGGATGACGGAGTAAACCGACACAGGGCTACTACCGCCAAAAGGATAATAGAGAAAATACTCGTACAATTTGACATCAACGAGATGAAAGACCCACCATCAAAACGATGACGGAGCAAATCCAGACCGACTACTACCACCAAAAGTATGATAGAGCAAAACACTCGTACAATCTGACATCAACGAGATGACAGACCCACCACCAAAAGGATGACGGGGCGAACTCACACCGGCTACTACCATCAAAAGGCCGATTGAGAAAAACACTCGCACAATCTGACGCTGACGAGATGACAGACCCACCACCAAAAGGATGAGGGAGCAAACTCACATCGGCTACTACCACCAAAAGGATGATAGAGCAAAACACACTCGCACAATCTGGCATCAACGAGATGACAGACTCACCACCAAAAGGATGAAGGAGCAAACTCACACAGGGCTACTACCGCCAAAAGGATGATAGAGAAAAATACTCGCACAATCTGACATCAACGAGATGAAAGACCCACCATCAAAAGGATGACGGAGCGAATCCAGACCGGCTACTACCACCAAAAGTACGATAGAGAAAAACACTCGTACGATCTGACATCAACGAGATGACAGACCCACCACCAAAAGGATGACGGGGTGAACTCACACCGTCTACTACCATCAAAAGGGCGATTGAGGAAAACACTCGCACAATCTGACATTGAAGGGATGACAGACCCACCACACAAAGGATGACAAAGCAAACTCACACCGGCTACTACCACCAAAAGGACGATTGTGCAAAACACTCACACAATTTGACACTGACGAGATGATAAACCCACCACCAAAAGGATGACAGAGCAAACTCACATCGACTACTACCACCATAAGAACGATTGAGCAAAACACTCGTACAATCTGACACCGTCGAGATGACAGACCCACCACCAAAAGTATGACGGAGTAAACCCACACAGGGCTACTACCGCCAAAAGGATAATAGAGAAAATACTCGTACAATCTGACATCAACGTGATGAAAGACCCACCATTAAAAGGATGACGGAGCAAATCCAGACCGTCTACTACCACCAAAAGTATGATAGAGCAAAACACTCGTACAATTTGACATCAACGAGATGACAGACCCACCACCAAAAGGATGACGGGGCGAACTGACACCGGCTACTACCATCAAAAGGGCGATTGAGAAAAACACTCGCACAATCTGACGCTGACGAGATGACAGACCCACCAGCAAAAGGATTACGGGGCGAACTCACACCGGCTACTACCATCAAAAGGGCGATTGAGGAAAACACTCGCACAATCTGACGCTGACGAGATGACAGACCCACCACACAAAGGATGACAAAGCAAACTCACACCGGCTACTACCATCAAAAGGGAGATTGTGCAAAACACTCACACAATCTGACACCGACGAGATGACAGACCCACCATCAAAAGGATGAGGGAGCAAACTCACATCGGCTACTACCACCAAAAAGATGATAGAGCAAAACACACTCGCACAATCTGGCATCAACGAGATGACAGACTCACCACCAAAAGGATGACGGAGTAAACCCACACAGGGCTACTACCGCCAAAAGGATAATAGAGAAAATACTCGTACAATCTGACATCAACGAGATGAAAGTCCCACCATCAAAAGGATGACAGAGCAAATCCAGACCGGTTACTACCACCAAAAGTATGATAGAGCAAAACACTCGTACAATTTGACATCAACGAGATGACAGACCCACCACCAAAAGGATGATGGGGTGAACTCACACCGGCTACTACCATCAAAAGGGCGATTGAGAAAAGTAGTCGCACAATCTGACGCTGACGAGATGACAGACCCACCACTAAAAGGATGATAGAGCAAACTCACATCGGCTACTACCACCAAAAGGATGATAGAGCAAAACGCACTCGCACAATCTGAAATCAACGAGATGACAGACTCACCACCAAAAGGATGACGGGGCAAACTCACACGGGCTACTACCATCAAAAGGGCGATTGAGGAAAACACTCGCACAATCTGACGCTGACGAGATGACAGACCCACCATACAAAGGATGACAAAGCAAACTCACACCGGCTACTACAAAAAAAAAGGGCGATTGTGTAAAACACTCACACAATCTGACACTGACGAGATGACAGAGCAAACCCACATCGACTACTACCACCAAAAGGGCGATTGAGCAAAACACTCGTACAATCTGACACCGACGGGATGACAGACCCACCACCAAAAGGATGAGGGAGCAAACTCACATCGGCTACTACCACCAAAAGGATGATAGAGCAAAACACACTCGCACAATCTAGCATCAACGTGATGACAGACTCACCACCAAAAGGATGACGGAGTAAACCCACACAGGTCTACTACCGCCAAAAGGATTATAGAGAAAATACTCGTACAATCTGACATTAACGAGATGAAAGACCCACCATCAAAAGGATGACGGAGCAAATCCACACCGGCTACTACCACCAAAAGTATGATAGAGCAAAACACTCGTACAATCTGACATCAACGAGATGACAGACCCATCACCAAAAGGATGACGGGGCTAACTCACACCGGCTACTACCATCAAAAGGGCGATTGAGAAAAACACTCGCACAATCTGACACTGACGAGATGACAGACCCACCACCAAAAGGATGACAGAGCAAACTCACATCGACTAATACCACCAAAAGGGCGATTGAGCAAAACACTCACACAATATGACACTAACGAGATGACAGACCCACGACCAAAAGGATGACAGAGCAAACTCACATAGGCTACTACCACCAAAAGGATGATAGAGCAAAACACACTCGCACAATCTGGCATCAACGAGATGACTGACTCACCACCAAAAGGATGAAGGAGCAAACTCACACAGGGCTACTACCGCCAAAAGGATGATAGAGAAAAATACTCGCACAATCTGACATCAACGAGATGAAAGACCCACCATCAAAAGGATGACTGAGCGAATCCAGACCGGCTACTACCACCAAAAGTATGATAGAGCAAAACACTCGTACAATCTGACATCAACGAGATGACAGACCCACCACCAAAAGGATGACCGGGTGAACTCACACCGGCTACTACCATCAAAAGGGCGATTTAGGAAGACACTCGCACAATCTGACGCTAACGAGATGACAGACCCGCCACACAAAGGATGACAAAGCAAACTCACACCGGCTACTACCACCAAAAGGACGGTTGTGCAAAACACTCACACAATCTGACACTGACGAGATGACAAACCCAACACCAAAAGGATGACAGAGCAAACTCACATCTCCTACTACCACCAAAAGAGCGATTGAGCAAAACACTCGTACAATCTGACACCGACGAGATGACAGATCCACCACCAAAAGGATGAGGGAGAAAACTCACATCGGTTACTACCACCAAAAGTATGTAGAGGAAAACATACTCGCACAATCTGGCATCAACGAGATGACAGACTCACCACCAAAAGGATGACGGAGTAAACCCACACAGGGCTACTACCGCCAAAAGGATAATAGAGAAAGTACTCGTACAATCTGACATCAACGAGATGAAAGACCCACCATCAAAAGGATGACGGAGCAAATCCAGACCGGCTACTACCACCAAAAGTATGATAGAGTAAAACACTCGTACAATCTGACATCAACGAGATGACAGACCCACCACCAAAGGGATGACGGGGCGAACTCACACCGGCTACTACCATCAAAAGGGCGATTGAGAAAAACACTCGCACACTCTGACGCTGACGAGATGACAGACCCACCACCAAAAGGATGACATAGCAAACTCACATCGACTACTACCACCAAAAGGGCGATTGTGCAAAACACTCGTATAATCTGACATCGACGAGATGACAGATCCACCACCAAAAGGATGAGGGAGCAAACTCACATTGGCTACTACCACCAAAAGGATGATAGAGGAAAACACACACACATAATCTAGCATCAACGAGATGACAAACTCACCACCAAAAGGATGACGGAGTAAACCCACACAGGGCTACTACTGCCAAAAGGATGATAGAAAAAATACTCGTACAATCTGACATCAACGAGATGAAAGATCCACCATCAAAAGGATGACGGAGCGAATCCAGACCGGCTATTACCACCAAAAGTATGATAGAATAAAACACTCGTACAATCTGACATCAACGAGATGACAGACCCACCACCTAAAGGATGGCTGGGCGAACTCACACCGGCTACTACCATCAAAAGGGCGATTGAGGAAAACACTCGCACAATCTGATGCTGACGAGATGACAGAGCCACCACCAAAAGGATGACAGAGCAAACTCACACTGGCTACTACCACCAAAAGGGCGATTGTGCAAAACACTCACATAATATGACACTGACGAGATGACAGACCCACCAGAAAAAGGATGACAGAGCAAACTCACATCTGCTACTACCACCAAAAGGATGATAGAGCAAAACACATTCGCACAATCTGGCATCAACGAGATGATAAACTCACAACCAAAAGGATGATAGATAAGATACACGCACAATCTGACATCAACGAGATGAAAGACCCACTATCAACAGGATGACGGAGCAAATCCAGACCGGCTACTACCACCAAAAGTATGATAGAGCAAAACACTCGTACAATCTGACATCAACGAGATGACAGACCCACCACCAAAAGGATGACGGGGCTAACTCACACCGGCTACTACCTTCAAAAGGGCGATTAAGGAAAAAACTCGCACAATCTGACACTGACGAGATGATAGACCCACCACCAAAAGGATGACAGAGCAAACTCACACCGGCTACTACCATTAAAAGAGTGATTGAGCAAAACACTTACACAATCTAACACTGACGAGATGACAGACCCCCCAACAAAAGGATTACAGAGCAAACTCACATCAGCGACTACCACCAAAAGGGAGATTGAGCAAAACACTCGTACAATCTGACACCGACGAGATGACAGACCCACCACTAAAAGGATGAGGGAGCAAACTCACATCGGGTACTACCACAAAAAGGATGCTAGAGCAAAACGCACGCAAAATCTGCCATCAACGAGATGACAGACTCACCACCAAAAGGATGACTGAGCAAACCCACACAGGGCTACTAATGCCAAAAGGATGATAGAGCAAAATACTCGCAGAATCTTACATCAACGAGATGAAAGACCCACCACCAAAAGGATGATGGGGCAAACTCACACCGGCCAGTACGACCAAAAGGATGAGAGAGCAAATCACCCACACAATCTGACATCAACGAGATGACAGACCCACCACCAAAAGGATGACGGGGCGAACTCACACCGGCTACTACCATCAAAAGGGCGATTGAGAAAAACACTCGCACAATCTGACGCTGACGAGATGACAGACCCATCACCAAAAGGATGACAGAGCAAACTCACATCGACTACTACCACCAAAAGGGAGATTGAGCAAAACACTCGTACAATCTGACATCGACGAGATGACAGATCCACCACCAAAAGGATGAGGGAGCAAACTGACATTGGCTACTACCACCAAAAGGATGATAGAGCAAAACACACACGCACAATCTAGCATCAACGAGATGACAAACTCAACACCAAAAGGATGACGGAGTAAACCCACACAGGGCTACTACTGCCAAAAGGATGATAGAAAAAATACTCGTACAATCTGACATCAACGAGATGAAAGACCCACCATCAAAAGGATGACGGAGCGAATCCAGACCGGCTACTACCACCAAAAGTATAATAGAATAAAACACTCGTACAATCTGACATCAACGAGATGACCGACCCACCACCTAAACGATGACTAGGCGAATTCACACCGGCTACTACCATCAAAAGGGCGATTGAGGAAAACACTCGCACAATCTGATGCTGACGAGATGACAGAGCCACCACCAAAAGGATGACAGAGCAAACTCACACTGGCTACTACCACCAAAAGGGCGATTGTACAAAACACTCACATAATATGACACTGACGAGATGACAGACCCACCAGAAAAAGGATGACAGAGCAAACTCACATCTGCTACTACCACCAAAAGGATGATAGAGCAAAACACATTCGCACAATCTGGCATCAACGAGATGATAAACTCACAACCAAAAGGATGATAGATAAGATACACGCACAATCTGACATCAACGAGATGAAAGACCCACTATCAACAGGATGACGGAGCAAATCCAGACCGGCTACTACCACCAAAAGTATGATAGAGCAAAACACTCGTACAATCTGACATCAACGAGATGACAGACCCACCACCAAAAGGATGACGGGGCTAACTCACACCGGCTACTACCATCAAAAGGGCGATTAAGGAAAAAACTCGCACAATCTGACACTGACGAGATGATAGACCCACCACCAAAAGGATGACAGAGCAAACTCACACCGGCTACTACCATTAAAAGAGTGATTGAGCAAAACACTTACACAATCTAACACTGACGAGATGACAGACCCCCCAACAAAAGGATGACAGAGCAAACTCACATCGGCGACTACCACCAAAAGGGAGATTGAGCAAAACACTCGTACAATCTGACACCGACGAGATGACAGACCCACCACTAAAAGGATGAGGGAGCAAACTCACATCGGGTACTACCACAAAAAGGATGCTAGAGCAAAACGCACGCAAAATCTGCCATCAACGAGATGACAGACTCACCACCAAAAGGATGACTGAGCAAACCCACACAGGGCTACTAATGCCAAAAGGATGATAGAGCAAAACACTCGCAGAATCTTAAATCAACGAGATGAAAGACCCACCACCAAAAGGATGATGGAGCAAACTCACACCGGCCAGTACGACCAAAAGGATGAGAGAGCAAATCACCCACACAATCTGACATCAACGAGATGACAGACCCACCACCAAAAGGATGACGGGGCGAACTCACACCGGCTACTACCATCAAAAGGGCGATTGAGAAAAACACTCGTACAATCTGACGCTGACGAGATGACAGACCCATCACCAAAAGGATGACAGAGCAAACTCACATCGACTACTACCACCAAAAGGGCGATTGAGCAAAACACTCGTACAATCTGACATCGACGAGATGACAGATCCACCACCAAAAGGATGAGGGAGCAAACTCACATTGGCTACTACCACCAAAAGGATGATAGAGCAAAACACACACGCACAATCTAGCATCAACGAGATGACAAACTAACCACCAAAAGGATGACGGAGTAAACCCACACAGGGCTACTACTGCCAAAAGGATGATAGAAAAAATACTCGTACAATCTGACATCAACGGGATGAAAGACCCACCATCAAAAGGATGACGGAGCGAATCCAGACCGGCTACTACCACCAAAAGTATGATAGAATAAAACACTCGTACAATCTGACATCAACGAGATGACAGACCCACCACCTAAAGGATGACTGGGCGAACTCACACCGGCTACTACCATCAAAAGGGCGATTGAGGAAAACACTCGCACAATCTGATGCTGACGAGATGACAGAGCCACCACCAAAAGGATGACAGAGCAAACTCACACTGGCTACTACCACCAAAAGGGCGATTGTGCAAAACACTCACATAATATGACACTGACGAGATGACAGACCCACCACAAAAAGGATGACAGAGCAAACTCACATCTGCTACTACCACCAAAAGGATGATAGAGCAAAACACATTCGCACAATCTGGCATCAACGAGATGATAAACTCACAACCAAAAGGATGATAGATAAGATACTCGCACAATCTGATATCAACGAGATGAAAGACCCACTATCAACAGGATGACGAAGCAAATCCAGACCGGCTACTACCACCAAAAGTATGATAGAGCAAAACACTCGTACAATCTGACATCAACGAGATGACAGACCCACCACCAAAAGGATGACGGGGCTAACTCACACCGGCTACTACCATCAAAAGGGCGATTAAGGAAAAAACTCGCACAATCTGACACTGACGAGATGATAGACCCACCACCAAAAGGATGACAGAGCAAACTCACACCGGCTACTACCATTAAAAGAGTGATTGAGCAAAACACTTACACAATCTGACACTGACGAGATGACAGACCCAACAATAAAAGGATGACAGAGCAAACTCACATCGACGACTACCACCAAAAGGGAGATTGAGCAAAACACTTGTACAATCTGACACCGACGAGATGACAGACCCACCACTAAAAGGATGAGGGAGCAAACTCACATCGGGTACTACCACAAAAAGGATGCTAGAGCAAAACGCACGCAAAATCTGCCATCAACGAGATGACAGACTCACCACCAAAAGGATGACTGAGCAAACCCACACAGGGCTACTAATGCCAAAAGGATGATAGAGCAAAATACTCGCAGAATCTTACATCAACGAGATGAAAGACCCACCACCAAAAGGATGATGGGGCAAACTCACACCGGCCAGTACGACCAAAAGGATGAGAGAGCAAATCACCCACACAATCTGACATCAACGAGATGACAGACCCACCACCAAAAGGATGACGGGGCGAACTCACACCGGCTACTACCATCAAAAGGGCGATTGAGAAAAACACTCGCACAATCTGACGCTGACGAGATGACAGACCCATCACCAAAAGGATGACAGAGCAAACTCACATCGACTACTACCACCAAAAGGGCGATTGAGCAAAACACTCGTACAATCTGACATCGACGAGATGACAGATCCACCACCAAAAGGATGAGGGAGCAAACTGACATTGGCTACTACCACCAAAAGGATGATAGAGCAAAACACACACGCACAATCTAGCATCAACGAGATGACAAACTCAACACCAAAAGGATGACGGAGTAAACCCACACAGGGCTACTACTGCCAAAAGGATGATAGAAAAAATACTCGTACAATCTGACATCAACGAGATGAAAGACCCACCATCAAAAGGATGACGGAGCGAATCCAGACCGGCTACTACCACCAAAAGTATAATAGAATAAAACACTCGTACAATCTGACATCAACGAGATGACCGACCCACCACCTAAACGATGACTGAGCGAATTCACACCGGCTACTACCATCAAAAGGGCGATTGAGGAAAACACTCGCACAATCTGATGCTGACGAGATGACAGAGCCACCACCAAAAGGATGACAGAGCAAACTCACACTGGCTACTACCACCAAAAGGGCGATTGTACAAAACACTCACATAATATGACACTGACGAGATGACAGACCCACCAGAAAAAGGATGACAGAGCAAACTCACATCTGCTACTACCACCAAAAGGATGATAGAGCAAAACACATTCGCACAATCTGGCATCAACGAGATGATAAACTCACAACCAAAAGGATGATAGATAAGATACACGCACAATCTGACATCAACGAGATGAAAGACCCACTATCAACAGGATGACGGAGCAAATCCAGACCGGCTACTACCACCAAAAGTATGATAGAGCAAAACACTCGTACAATCTGACATCAACGAGATGACAGACCCACCACCAAAAGGATGACGGGGCTAACTCACACCGGCTACTACCATCAAAAGGGCGATTAAGGAAAAAACTCGCACAATCTGACACTGACGAGATGATAGACCCACCACCAAAAGGATGACAGAGCAAACTCACACCGGCTACTACCATTAAAAGAGTGATTGAGCAAAACACTTACACAATCTAACACTGACGAGATGACAGACCCCCCAACAAAAGGATGACAGAGCAAACTCACATCGGCGACTACCACCAAAAGGGAGATTGAGCAAAACACTCGTACAATCTGACACCGACGAGATGACAGACCCACCACTAAAAGGATGAGGGAGCAAACTCACATCGGGTACTACCACAAAAAGGATGCTAGAGCAAAACGCACGCAAAATCTGCCATCAACGAGATGACAGACTCACCACCAAAAGGATGACTGAGCAAACCCACACAGGGCTACTAATGCCAAAAGGATGATAGAGCAAAACACTCGCAGAATCTTAAATCAACGAGATGAAAGACCCACCACCAAAAGGATGATGGAGCAAACTCACACCGGCCAGTACGACCAAAAGGATGAGAGAGCAAATCACCCACACAATCTGACATCAACGAGATGACAGACCCACCACCAAAAGGATGACGGGGCGAACTCACACCGGCTACTAACATCAAAAGGGCGATTGAGAAAAACACTCGTACAATCTGACGCTGACGAGATGACAGACCCATCACCAAAAGGATGACAGAGCAAACTCACATCGACTACTACCACCAAAAGGGCGATTGAGCAAAACACTCGTACAATCTGACATCGACGAGATGACAGATCCACCACCAAAAGGATGAGGGAGCAAACTCACATTGGCTACTACCACCAAAAGGATGATAGAGCAAAACACACACGCACAATCTAGCATCAACGAGATGACAAACTAACCACCAAAAGGATGACGGAGTAAACCCACACAGGGCTACTACTGCCAAAAGGATGATAGAAAAAATACTCGTACAATCTGACATCAACGGGATGAAAGACCCACCATCAAAAGGATGACGGAGCGAATCCAGACCGGCTACTACCACCAAAAGTATGATAGAATAAAACACTCGTACAATCTGACATCAACGAGATGACAGACCCACCACCTAAAGGATGACTGGGCGAACTCACACCGGCTACTACCATCAAAAGGGCGATTGAGGAAAACACTCGCACAATCTGATGCTGACGAGATGACAGAGCCACCACCAAAAGGATGACAGAGCAAACTCACACTGGCTACTACCACCAAAAGGGCGATTGTGCAAAACACTCACATAATATGACACTGACGAGATGACAGACCCACCACAAAAAGGATGACAGAGCAAACTCACATCTGCTACTACCACCAAAAGGATGATAGAGCAAAACACATTCGCACAATCTGGCATCAACGAGATGATAAACTCACAACCAAAAGGATGATAGATAAGATACTCGCACAATCTGATATCAACGAGATGAAAGACCCACTATCAACAGGATGACGAAGCAAATCCAGACCGGCTACTACCACCAAAAGTATGATAGAGCAAAACACTCGTACAATCTGACATCAACGAGATGACAGACCCACCACCAAAAGGATGACGGGGCTAACTCACACCGGCTACTACCATCAAAAGGGCGATTAAGGAAAAAACTCGCACAATCTGACACTGACGAGATGATAGACCCACCACCAAAAGGATGACAGAGCAAACTCACACCGGCTACTACCATTAAAAGAGTGATTGAGCAAAACACTTACACAATCTGACACTGACGAGATGACAGACCCAACAACAAAAGGATGACAGAGCAAACTCACATCGACGACTACCACCAAAAGGGAGATTGAGCAAAACACTCGTACAATCTGACACCGACGAGATGACAAACCCACCACTAAAAGGATGAGGGAGCAAACTCACATCGGGTACTACCACAAAAAGGATGCTAGAGCAAAACACACGCAAAATCTGCCATCAACGAGATGACAGACTCACCACCAAAAGGATGACTGAGCAAACCCACACAGGGCTACTAATGCCAAAAGGATTATAGAGCAAAACACTCGCAGAATCTTACATCAACGAGATGAAAGACCCACCACCAAAAGGATGATGGAGCAAACTCACACCGGCCAGTACGACCAAAAGGATGAGAGAGCAAATCACCCACACAATCTG
Organism: Lathyrus sativus; assembly: GCA_963859935.3. Classification (NCBI taxonomy): domain Eukaryota; kingdom Viridiplantae; phylum Streptophyta; class Magnoliopsida; order Fabales; family Fabaceae; genus Lathyrus; species Lathyrus sativus. The sequence continues at coordinate 25,174 of CAWUDS030001735.1, read as the reverse complement.
ACATCAACGAGATGACAGACCCACCACCAAAAGGATGACGGGGCGAACTCACACCGGCTACTACCATCAAAAGGGCGATTGAGAAAAACACTCGTACAATCTGACGCTGACGAGATGACAGACCCATCACCAAAAGGATGACAGAGCAAACTCACATCGACTACTACCACCAAAAGGGCGATTGAGCAAAACACTCGTACAATCTGACATCGACGAGATGACAGATCCACCACCAAAAGGATGAGGGAGCAAACTCACATTGGCTACTACCACCAAAAGGATGATAGAGCAAAACACACACGCACAATCTAGAATCAACGAGATGACAAACTAACCACCAAAAGGATGACGGAGTAAACCCACACAGGGCTACTACTGCCAAAAGGATGATAGAAAAAATACTCGTACAATCTGACATCAACGGGATGAAAGACCCACCATCAAAAGGATGACGGAGCGAATCCAGACCGGCTACTACCACCAAAAGTATGATAGAATAAAACACTCGTACAATCTGACATCAACGAGATGACAGACCCACCACCTAAAGGATGACTGGGCGAACTCACACCGGCTACTACCATCAAAAGGGCGATTGAGGAAAACACTCGCACAATCTGATGCTGACGAGATGACAGAGCCACCACCAAAAGGATGACAGAGCAAACTCACACTGGCTACTACCACCAAAAGGGCGATTGTGCAAAACACTCACATAATATGACACTGACGAGATGACAGACCCACCACAAAAAGGATGACAGAGCAAACTCACATCTGCTACTACCACCAAAAGGATGATAGAGCAAAACACATTCGCACAATCTGGCATCAACGAGATGATAAACTCACAACCAAAAGGATGATAGATAAGATACTCGCACAATCTGATATCAACGAGATGAATGACCCACTATCAACAGGATGACGAAGCAAATCCAGACCGGCTACTACCACCAAAAGTATGATAGAGCAAAACACTCGTACAATCTGACATCAACGAGATGACAGACCCACCACCAAAAGGATGACGGGGCTAACTCACACCGGCTACTACCATCAAAAGGGCGATTAAGGAAAAAACTCGCACAATCTGACACTGACGAGATGATAGACCCACCACCAAAAGGATGACAGAGCAAACTCACACCGGCTACTACCATTAAAAGAGTGATTGAGCAAAACACTTACACAATCTGACACTGACGAGATGACAGACCCAACAACAAAAGGATGACAGAGCAAACTCACATCGACGACTACCACCAAAAGGGAGATTGAGCAAAACACTCGTACAATCTGACACCGACGAGATGACAAACCCACCACTAAAAGGATGAGGGAGCAAACTCACATCGGGTACTACCACAAAAAGGATGCTAGAGCAAAACACACGCAAAATCTGCCATCAACGAGATGACAGACTCACCACCAAAAGGATGACTGAGCAAACCCACACAGGGCTACTAATGCCAAAAGGATGATAGAGCAAAACACTCGCAGAATCTTACATCAACGAGATGAAAGACCCACCACCAAAAGGATGATGGAGCAAACTCACACCGGCCAGTACGACCAAAAGGATGAGAGAGCAAATCACCCACACAATCTGACATCAACGAGATGACAGACCCACCACCAAAAGGATGACGGGGCGAACTCACACCGGCTACTACCATCAAAAGGGCGATTGAGAAAAACACTCGTACAATCTGACGCTGACGAGATGACAGACCCATCACCAAAAGGATGACAGAGCAAACTCACATCGACTACTACCACCAAAAGGGCGATTGAGCAAAACACTCGTACAATCTGACATCGACGAGATGACAGATCCACCACCAAAAGGATGAGGGAGCAAACTCACATTGGCTACTACCACCAAAAGGATGATAGAGCAAAACACACACGCACAATCTAGCATCAACGAGATGACAAACTAACCACCAAAAGGATGACGGAGTAAACCCACACAGGGCTACTACTGCCAAAAGGATGATAGAAAAAATACTCGTACAATCTGACATCAACGGGATGAAAGACCCACCATCAAAAGGATGACGGAGCGAATCCAGACCGGCTACTACCACCAAAAGTATGATAGAATAAAACACTCGTACAATCTGACATCAACGAGATGACAGACCCACCACCTAAAGGATGACTGGGCGAACTCACACCGGCTACTACCATCAAAAGGGCGATTGAGGAAAACACTCGCACAATCTGATGCTGACGAGATGACAGAGCCACCACCAAAAGGATGACAGAGCAAACTCACACTGGCTACTACCACCAAAAGGGCGATTGTGCAAAACACTCACATAATATGACACTGACGAGATGACAGACCCACCACAAAAAGGATGACAGAGCAAACTCACATCTGCTACTACCACCAAAAGGATGATAGAGCAAAACACATTCGCACAATCTGGCATCAACGAGATGATAAACTCACAACCAAAAGGATGATAGATAAGATACTCGCACAATCTGATATCAACGAGATGAATGACCCACTATCAACAGGATGACGAAGCAAATCCAGACCGGCTACTACCACCAAAAGTATGATAGAGCAAAACACTCGTACAATCTGACATCAACGAGATGACAGACCCACCACCAAAAGGATGACGGGGCTAACTCACACCGGCTACTACCATCAAAAGGGCGATTAAGGAAAAAACTCGCACAATCTGACACTGACGAGATGATAGACCCACCACCAAAAGGATGACAGAGCAAACTCACACCGGCTACTACCATTAAAAGAGTGATTGAGCAAAACACTTACACAATCTGACACTGACGAGATGACAGACCCAACAATAAAAGGATGACAGAGCAAACTCACATCGACGACTACCACCAAAAGGGAGATTGAGCAAAACACTCGTACAATCTGACACCGACGAGATGACAAACCCACCACTAAAAGGATGAGGGAGCAAACTCACATCGGGTACTACCACAAAAAGGATGCTAGAGCAAAACACCCGCAAAATCTGCCATCAACGAGATGACAGACTCACCACCAAAAGGATGATTGAGCAAACCCACACAGGGCTACTAATGCCAAAAGGATGATAGAGCAAAATACTCGCAGAACCTTACATCAACGAGATGAAAGACCCACCACCAAAAGGATTATGGGGCAAACTCACACCGGCCAGTACGACCAAAAGGATGAGAGAGCAAATCACCCACACAACCTGACATCAACGAGATGACAAACCCACCACCAAAAGGATGACGGGGCGAACTCACACCGGCTACTACCATCAAAAGGGCGATTGAGAAAAACACTCGCACAATCTGACGCTGACGAGATGACAGACCCACCACCAAAAGGATGACAGAGCAAACTCACATCGACTACTACCACCAAAAGGGCGATTGAGCAAAACACTCGTACAATCTGACATCGACGAGATGACAGATCCACCACCAAAAGGATGAGGGAGCAAACTCACATTGGTTACTACCACCAAAAGGATGATAGAGCAAAAAACACACGCACAATCTAGCATCAACTAGATGACAAACTCACCACCAAAAGGATGACGGAGTAAACCCACACAGGGCTACTACTGCCAAAAGGATGATAGAAAAAATACTCGTACAATCTGACATCAACGAGATGAAAGACCCACCATCAAAAGGATGACGGAGCGAATCCTGACCGGCTACTACCACCAAAAGTATGATAGAATAAAACACTCGTACAATCTGACATCAACGAGATGACAGACCCACCACCTAAAGGATGACTGGGCGAATTCACACCGGCTACTACCATCAAAAGGGCGATTGAGGAAAACACTCGCACAATCTGATGCTGACGAGATGACAGAGCCACCACCAAAAGGATGACAGAGCAAACTCACACTGGCTACTACCACCAAAAGGGCGATTGTGCAAAACACTCACATAATATGACACTGACGAGATGACAGACCCACCACAAAAAGGATGACAGAGCAAACTCACATCTGCTACTACCACCAAAAGGATGATAGAGCAAAACACATTCGCACAATCTGGCATCAACGAGATGATAAACTCACAACCAAAAGGATGATAGATACGATACTCGCACAATCTGATATCAACGAGATGAAAGACCCACTATCAACAGGATGACGGAGCAAATCCAGACCGGCTACTACCACCAAAAGTATGATAGAGAAAAACACTCGTACAATCTGACATCAACGAGATGACAGACCCACCACCAAAAGGATGACGGGGCTAACTCACACCGGCTACTACCATCAAAAGGGCGATTAAGGAAAAAACTCGCACAATCTGACACTGACGAGATGATAGACCCACCACCAAAAGGATGACAGAGCAAACTCACACCGGCTACTACCATTAAAAGAGTGATTGAGCAAAACACTTACACAATCTGACACTGACGAGATGACAGACCCAACAACAAGAGGATGACAGAGCAAACTCACATCGGCGACTACCACCAAAAGGGAGATTGAGCAAAACACTCGTACAATCTGACACCGACGAGAGGACAGACCCACCACTAAAAGGATGAGGGAGCAAACTCACATCGGGTGCTACCACAAAAAGGATGCTAGAGCAAAACACACGCAAAATCTGCCATCAACGAGATGACAGACTCACCACCAAAAGGATGACTGAGCAAACCCACACAGGGCTACTAATGCCAAAAGGATGATAGAGCAAAATACTCGCAGAATCTTACATCAACGAGATGAAAGACCCACCACCAAAAGGATGATGGGGCAAACTCACACCGGCCAGTACGACCAAAAGGATGAGAGAGCAAATCACCCACACAATCTGACATCAACGAGATGACAGACCCACTACCAAAAGGATGACGGGGCGAACTCACACCGGCTACTACCATCAAAAGGGCGATTGAGAAACACACTCGCACAATCTGACGCTGACGAGATGACAGACCCACCACTAAAAGGATGACAGAGAAAACTCACATCGACTACTACCACCAAAAGGGCGATTGAGCAAAACACTCGTACAATCTGACATCGACGAGATGACAGATCCACCACCAAAAGGATGAGGGAGCAAACTCACATTGGCTACTACCACCAAAAGGATGATAGAGCAAAACACACACGCACAATCTAGCATCAACGAGATGACAAACTAACCACCAAAAGGATGATGGAGTAAACCCACACAGGGCTACTACTGCCAAAAGGATGATTGAAAAAATACTCGTACAATCTGACATCAACGGGATGAAAGACCCACCTTCAAAAGGATGACGGAGCGAATCCAGACCGGCTACTACCACCAAAAGTATGATAGAATAAAACACTCGTACAATCTGACATCAACGAGATGACAGACCCACCACCTAAAGGATGACTGGGCGAACTCACACCGGCTACTACCATCAAAAGGGCGATTGAGGAAAACACTCGCACAATCTGATGCTGAAGAGATGACAAAGCCACAACCAAAAGGATGACAGAGCAAACTCACACTGGCTACTACCACCAAAAGGGCGATTGTGCAAAACACTCACATAATATGACACTGACGAGATGACAGACCCACCATAAAAAGGATGACAGAGCAAACTCACATCTGCTACTACCACCAAAAGGATGATAGAGCAAAACACATTCGCACAATCTGGCATCAACGAGATGATAAACTCACAACCAAAAGGATGATAGATAAGATACTCGCACAATCTGATATCAACGAGATGAAAGACCCACTATCAACAGGATGACGAAGCAAATCCAGACCGGCTACTACCACCAAAAGTATGATAGAGCAAAACACTCGTACAATCTGACATCAACGAGATGACAGACCCACCACCAAAAGGATGACGGGGCTAACTCACACCGGCTACTACCATCAAAAGGGCGATTAAGGAAAAAACTCGCACAATCTGACACTGACGAGATGATTGACCCAACACCAAAAGGATGACAAAGCAAACTCACACCGGCTACTACCATTAAAAGAGTGATTGAGCAAAACACTTACACAATCTGACACTGACGAGATGACAAACCCACCAACAAAAGGATGACAGAGCAAACTCACATCGGCGACTACCACCAAAAGGGAGATTGAGCAAAACACTCGTACAATCTGACACCGACGAGATGACAGACCCACCACTAAAAGGATGAGGGTGCAAACTCACATCGGGTACTACCACAAAAAGGATGCTAGAGCAAAACACACACAAAATCTGCCATCAAAGAGATGACAGACTCACCACCAAAAGGATGATTGAGCAAACCCACACAGGGCTACTAATGCCAAAAGGATGATAGAGCAAAATACTCGCAGAATCTTACATCAACGAGATGAAAGACCCACCACCAAAAGGATGATGGGGCAAACTCACACCGGCCAGTACGACCAAAAGGATGAGAGAGCAAATCACCCACACAACCTGACATCAACGAGATGACAGACCCACCACCAAAAGTATGACGGGGCGAACTTACACCGGCTACTACCATCAAAAGGGCGATTGAGAAAAACACTCGCACAATCTGACGCTGACGAGATGACAGACCCGCCACCAAAAGGATGACAGAGCAAACTCACATCGACTACTACCACCAAAAGGGCGATTGAGCAAAACACTCGTACAATCTGACATCGACGAGATGACAGATCCACCACCAAAAAGATGAGGGAGCAAACTCACATTGGCTACTACCACCAAAAGGATGATAGAGCAAAAAAAACACGCACAATCTAGCATCAACGAGATGACAAACTCACCACCAAAAGGATGACGGAGTAAACCCACACAGGGCTATTACTGCCAAAAGGATGATAGAAAAAATACTCGTACAATCTGACATCAACGGGATGAAAGACCCACCATCAAAAGGATGACGGAGCGAATCCATACCGGCTACTACCACCAAAAGTATGATAGAATAAAACACTTGTACAATCTGACATCAACGAGATGACAGACCCACCACCTAAAGGATGACTGGGCGAACTCACACCGGCTACTACCATCAAAAGGGCGATTGAGGAAAACACTCGAACAATCTGATGCTGAAGAGATGACAGAGCCACCACCAAAAGGATGACAGAGCAAACTCACACTGGCTACTTCCACCAAAAGGGCGATTGTGCAAAACACACACATAATATGACACTGACGAGATGACAGACCCACCACAAAAAGGATGACAGAGCAAACACACATCTGCTACTACCACGAAAAGGATGATAGAGCAAAACACATTCGCACAATCTGGCATCAACGAGATGATAAACTCACAATCAAAAGGATGATAGATAAGATACTCGCACAATCTGACATCAACGAGATGAAAGACCCACTATCAACAGGATGACGGAGCAAATCCAAACCGGCTACTACCACCAAAAGTATGATAGAGCAAAACACTCGTACAATCTGACATCAACGAGATGACAGACCCACCACCAAAAGGATGACGAGGCTAACTCACACCGGCTACTACCATCAAAAGGGCGATTAAGGAAAAAACTCGCACAATCTGACACTGACGAGATGATAGACCCACCACCAAAAGGATGACAGAGCAAACTCACACCGGCTACTACCATTAAAAGAGTGATTGAGCAAAACACTGACACAATCTGACACTGACGAGATGACAGACCCACCAACAAAAGGATGACAGAGCAAACTCACATCGGCGACTAACACCAAAAGGGAGATTGAGAAAAACACTCGTACAATCTGACACCGACAAGATGACAGACCCACCACTAAAAGGATGAGGGAGCAAACTCACATCGGGTACTACCACAAAAAGGATGCTAGAGCAAAACACACACAAAATCTGCCATCAACGAGATGACAGACTCACCACCAAAAGGATGATTGAGCAAACCCACACAGGGCTACTAATGCCAAAAGGATGATAGAGCAAAATACTCACAGAATCTTACATCAACGAGATGAAAGACCCACCACCAAAAGGATGATGGGGCAAACTCACACCGACCAGTACGACCAAAAGGATGAGAGAGCAAATCACCCACACAACCTGACATGAACGAGATGACAGACCCACCACCAAAAGGATGACGGGGCGAACTCACACCGGCTACTACCATCAAAAGGGCGATTGAGAAAAACACTCGCACATTCTGACGCTGACGAGATGACAGACCCGCCACCAAAAGGATGACAGAGCAAACTCAAATCGACTACTACCACCAAAAGGGCGATTGAGCAAAACACTCGTACAATCTGACATCGACGAGATGACAGATCCACCACCAAAATTATGAGGGAGAAAACTCACATTGGCTACTACCACCAAAAGGATGATAGAGCAAAACACACACGCACAATCTAGCATCAACGAGATGACAAACTCACCACCAAAAGGATGACGGAGTAAACCCACACAGGGCTACTACCGCCAAAAGGATGATAGAAAAAATACTCGTACAATCTGACATCAACGAGATGAAAGACCCACCATCAAAAGGATGACGGAGCGAATCCAGACCGGCTACTACCACCAAAAGTATGATAGAATAAAACACTCGTACAATCTGACATCAACGAGATGACAGACTTACCACCTAAAGGATGAATGGGCGAACTCACACCGGCTACTACCATCAAAAGGGCGATTGAGGAAAACACTCGCACAATCTAATGCTGACGAGATGACAGAGCCACAACCAAAAGGATGACAGAGCAAACTCACACTGGCTACTACCACCAAAAGGGCGATTGTGCAAAACACTCACATAATATGACACTGACGAGATGACAGACCCACCACAAAAAGGATGACAGAGCAAACTCACATCTGCTACTACCACCAAAAGGATGATAGAGCAAAATACATTCGCACAATCTGGCATCAACGAGATGATAAACTCACAACAAAAAGGATGATAGATAAGATACTCGCACAATCTGACATCAACGAGATGAAAGACCCACTATCAGCAGGATGACGGAGCAAATCCAAACCGGCTACTACCACCAAAAGTATGATAGAGCAAAACACTCGTACAATCTGACATCAACGAGATGACAGACCCACCACCAAAAGGATGACGGGGCTAACTCACACCGGCTACTACCATCAAAAGGGCGATTAAGGAAAAAACTCGCACAATCTGACACTGACGAGATGATAGACCCACCACCAAAAGAATGACAGAGCAAACTCACACCGGCTACTACCATTAAAAGAGTGATTGAGCAAAACACTTACACAATCTGACACTGACGAGATGACAAACCCACCAACAAAAGGATGACAGAGCAAACTCACATCGGCGACTACCACCAAAAGGGAGATTGAGCAAAACACTCGTACAATCTGACACCGACGAGATGACAGACCCACCACTAAAAGGATGAGGGAGCAAACTCACATCGGGTACTACCACAAAAAGGATGCTAGAGCAAAACACACGCAAAATCTGCCATCAACGAGATGACAGACTCACCACCAAAAGGATGACTGAGCAAACCCACACAGGGCTACTAATGCCAAAAGGATGATAGAGCAAAATACTCGCAGAATTTTACATCAACGAGATGAAAGACCCACCCCCAAAAGGATGATGGGGCAAACTCACACCGGCCAGTACAACCAAAAGGATGAGAGAGCAAATCACCCACACAATCTGACATCAACGAGATGACAGACCCACCACCAAAAGGATGACGGGGCGAACTCACACCAGCTACTACCATCAAAAGGGCGATTGAGAAAAACACTCGCACAATCTGACGCTGACGAGATGACAGACCCACCACCAAAAGGATGACAGAGAAAACTCACATCGACTACTACCACCAAAAGGGCGATTGAGAAAAACACTCGTACAATCTGACATCGACGAGATGACAGATCCACCACCAAAAGGATGAGGGAGCAAACTCACATTGGCTACTACCACCAAAAGGATGATAGAGCAAAACACACACGCACAATCTAGCATCAACGAGATGTCAAACTAACCACCAAAAGGATGACGGAGTAAACCCACACAGGGCTACTACTGCCAAAAGGATGATAGAAAAAATACTCGTACAATCTGACATCAACGAGATGAAAGACCCACCATCAAAAGGATGACGGAGCGAATCCAGACCGGCTACTACCACCGAAAGTATGATAGAATAAAACACTCGTACAATCTGACATCAACGAGATGACAGACCCACCACCTAAAGGATGACTGGGCGAACTCACACCGGCTACTACCATCAAAAGGGCGATTGAGGAAAACACTCGCACAATCTGATGCTGACGAGATGACAGAGCCACCACCAAAAGGATGACAGAGCAAACTCACACTGGCTACTACCACCAAAAGGGCGATTGTGCAAAACACTCACATAATATGACACTGACGAGATGACAGACCCACCACAAAAAGGATGACAGAGCAAACTCACATCTTCTACTACCACCAAAAGGATGATAGAGAAAAACACATTCGCACAATCTGGCATCAACTAGATGACAAACTCACAACCAAAAGGATGATAGATAAGATACTCGCACAATCTGATATCAACGAGATGAAAGACCCACTATCAACAGGATGACGGAGCAAATCCAGACCGGCTACTACCACCAAAAGTATGAGAGAGCAAAACACTCATACAATCTAACATCTACGAGATGACAGACCCACCACCAAAAGGATGACGGGGCTAACTCACACCGACTACTACCATCAAAAGGGCGATTAAGGAAAAAACTCGCACAATCTGACACTGACGAGATGATAGACCCACCACCAAAAGGATGACAGAGCAAACTCACACCGGCTACTACCATTAAAAGAGTGATTGAGAAAAACACTTACACAATCTGACACTGACGAAATGACAGACCCAACAACAAAAGGATGACAGAGCAAACTCACATCGGCGACTACCACCAAAAGGGAGATTGAGCAAAACACTCGTACAATCTGACACCGACGAGATGACAGACCAACCACTAAAAGGATGAGGGAGCAAACTCACATCGGGTACTACCACAAAAAGGATGCTAGAGCAAAACACACGCAAAATCTGCCATCAACGAGATGACAGACTCACCACCAAAAGGATGATTGAGCAAACCCACACAGGGCTACTAATGCCAAAAGGATGATAGAGCAAAATACTCGCAGAATCTTACATCAACGAGATGAAAGACCCACCACCAAAAGGATGATGGGGCAAACTCACACCGGCCAGTACGACCAAAAGGATGAGAGAGCAAATCACCCACACAACCTGACATCAACGAGATGACAGACCCACCACCAAAAGGATGACGGGGCGAACTCACACCGGCTACTAACATCAAAAGGGCGATTGAGAAAAACACTCGCACAATCTGACGCTGACGAGATGACAGACCCACCACCAAAAGGATGACAGAGCAAACTCACATCGACTACTACCACCAAAAGGGCGATTGGGCAAAACACTCGTACAATCTGACATCGACGAGATAACAGATCCACCACCAAAAGGATGAGGGAGAAAACTCACATTGACTACTACCACCAAAGGGATGATAGAGCAAAACACACACGCACAATCTAGCATCAACGAGATGACAAACTCACCACCAAAAGGATGACGGAGTAAACCCACACAGGGCTACTACTGCCAAAAGGATGATAGAAAAAATACTCGTACAATCTGACATCAACGAGATGAAAGACCCACCATCAAAAGGATGACGGAGCGAATCCAGACCGGCTACTACCACCAAAAGTATGATAGAATAAAACACTCGTACAATCTGACATCAACGAGATGACAGACCCACCACCTAAAGGATGACTGGGCGAACTCACACCGGCTACTACCATCAAAAGGGCGATTGAGGAAAACACTCGCACAATCTGATGCTGACGAGATGACAGAGCCACCACCAAAAGGATGACAGAGCAAACTCACACTGGCTACTACCACCAAAAGGGCGATTGTGCAAAACACTCACATAATATGACACTGACGAGATGACAGACCCACCACAAAAAGGATGACAGAGCAAACTCACATCTGCTACTACCACCAAAAGGATGATAGAGCAAAACACATTCGCACAATCTGGCATCAACGAGATGATAAACTCACAACCAAAAGGATGATAGATAAGATACTCGCACAATCTGACATCAACGAGATGACAGACCCACTATCAACAGGATGACGGAGCAAATCCAGACCGGCTACTACCACCAAAAGAATGATAGAGCAAAACACTCGTACAATCTGACATCAACGAAATGACAGACCCACCGCCAAAAGGATGACGGGGCTAACGCACACCGGCTACTACCATCAAAAGGGCGATTAAGGAAAAAACTCGCACAATCTGACACTGACGAGATGATAGACCCACCACTAAAAGGATGACAGAGCAAACTCACACCGGCTACTTCCATTAAAAGAGTGATTGAGCAAAACACTTACACAATCTGACACTGACGAGATGACAGACCCACCAACAAAAGGATGACAGAGCAAACTCACATCGGCGACTACCACCAAAAGGGAGATTGAGCAAAACACTCGTACAATCTGACACCGACGAGATGACAGACCCACCACTAAAAGGATGAGGGAGCAAACTCACATCGGGTACTACCACAAAAAGGATGCTAGAGCAAAACACACGCAAAATCTGCCATCAACGAGATGACAGAGTCACCACCAAAAGGATGACTAAGCAAACCCACACAGGGCTACTAATGCCAAAAGGATGATAGAGCAAAATACTCGCAGAATCTTACATCAACGAGATGAAAGACCCACCACCAAAAGGATGATGGGGCAAACTCACACCGGCAAGTACGACCAAAAGGATGAGAGAGCAAATCACCCACACAACCTGACATCAACGAGTTGACAGACCCACCACCAAAAGGATGACAGAGCAAACTCACACCGACTACTACCCCCAAAAGGATGATAGAGCAAAACACACTCGCACAATCTGTCCTCAACGACAGGACAAACTCACCACCAAAAGGATGAGGGAGCAAACCCACACAGGGCTACTACTGCCAAAAGGATGATAGAGAAAAATACTCGCACAATCTGACATCAACGAGATGAAAGACCCACCATCAAAAGGATGACAGAGCGAATCCGGACCGGCTACTACCACCAAAAGTATGATAGAGCAAAACACTCGTACAATCTGACATCAACGAGATGACAGACCCACCACCAAAAGGATGACGGGGCGAACTCACACCGGATACTACCATCAAAAGGGCGATTGAGGAAAACACTCGCACAATCTGAAGCTGACGAGATGACCGAGCCACCACCAAAAGGATGACAGAGCAAACTCACACCGGCTACTACCACCAAAAGGGCGATTGTGAAAAACACTCACACAATCGTACACTAACGAGATGACAGATCCACCACCAAAAGGATGACAGAGCAAACTCACATCGGCTACTACCACCAAAAGGGGGATTGAACAAAACACTCGTACAATCTAACATCAACGAGATGACAGACCCACCACCAAAAGGATGACGGAGCAAACTCACACCGACTACTACCACCAAAAGGATGATAGAGGAAAACACACTCGCACAATCTGGCCTCAACGACATGACAGACTCACCACCAAAAGGATGAGGGAGCAAACCCACACAGGGCTACTACCCCCAAAAGGATGATAGAGAAAAATACTCGCACAATCTGACATCAACGAGATGAAAGACCCACCATCAAAAGGATGACGGAGCGAATCCAGACCGGCTACTACCACCAAAAGTATGATAGAGCAAAACACTCGTACAATCTGACAACAACGAGATGACAGACCCACCACCAAAAGGATGACGGGGCGAACTCACACCGCTACTACCATCAAACGGGCGATTGAGGAAAACACTCGCACAATCTGAAACTGACGAGATGAAAGACCCGCCACCAAAAGGATGACAGAGCAAACTCACACCGGCTACTACCACCAAAAGGGAGATTGTGCAAAACACTCACACAATCTAATACTAACGAGATGACAGAACCACCACCAAAAGGATGACAGAGCAAACTCACATCGGCTACTACCACCAAAAGGGCGATTGAACAAAACACTCGTACAATCTAACATCAACGAGATGACAGACCCACCACCAAAAGGATGATGGAGCAAACACACACCGACTACTACCACCAAAAGGATGATAGAGCAAAACACACTCGCACAATCTGGCCTCAACGACATGACAGACTCACCACCAAAAGGATGAGGGAGCAAACCCACACAGGGCTACTACCCCCAAAAGGATGATAGAGAAAAATACTCGCACAATCTGACATCAACGAGATGAAAGACCCACCATCAAAAGATTGACAGAGCGAATCCAGACCGGCTACTACCACCAAAAGTATGATAGAGCAAAACACTCGTACAATCTGACATCAACGAGATGACAGACCCACCACCAAAAGGATGACGGGGCAAACTCACACCGCTACTACCATCAAAAGAGCGATTGAGGAAAACACTCGCACAATCTGACACTGACGAGATAACAGACCCACCACTAAAAGGATGACAGAGCAAACTCACACCGGCTACTACCACCAAAAGGGCGATTGTGCAAAACACTCACACAATCTAACACTAACTAGATGACAGACCCACCACCAAAAGGATGACAGAGCAAACTCACATCGGCTACTACCACCGAAAGGATAATAGAGCAAAACACATTCGCATAATCTGGCATCAACGAGATGACAGACTCACAACCAAAAGGATGATAGATAAAATACTCGCACAATCTGACATCAACGAGATGAAAGACCCACCATCAAAAGGATGACGGAGCAAATCCAGACCGGCTACTACCACCGAAAGTATGATAGAGCCAAACACTCGTACAATCTGACATCAACGAGATGACAGACCCACAACCAAAAGGATGACGGGGCTAACTCACACCGGCTACTACCATCAAAGGGCGATTGAGTAAAACACTCGCACAATCTAACACTGACGAGATGACAGACCCACCACCAAAAGGATGACAGAGCAAACTCACACCTTCTACTTCCATTAAAAGGGCGATTGAGCAAAACACTCATACAATCTGACACTGACGAGATGACAGACCCACCAACAAAAGGATGACAGAGCAAACTCACATCGGCTACTACCACCAAAAGGGCGATTGAGCAAAACACTCGTACAATCTGACACCGACGAGATGACAGACCCACCACTAAAAGGATGAGGGAGCAAACTCACATCGGCTACTACCACAAAAAGGATGATAGAGCAAAACACACTCGCAAAATCTGCCATCAACGAGATGACAGACCCACCACCAAAATGATGACGGAGCAAACCCACACAGGGCTACTAATGTCAAAAGGATGATAGATCAAAATACTCGCACAATCTAACACTAAAGAGATGACAGACCCACCACCAAAAGGATGACAGAGCAAACTCACATCGGCTACTACCACCAAAAGGGCGATTGAACAAAACACTCGTACAATCTAACATCAACGAGATGACAGACCCACCACCAAAAGGATGACGGAGCAAACTCACACCGACTACTACCACCAAAAGGATGATAGAGCAAAACACACTCGCACAACCTAGCCTCAACGACATGACAGACTCACAACCAAAAGGATGAGGGAGCAAACCCACACAGGGCTACTACCCTCCAAAGGATGATAGAGAGAAATACTCGCACAATCTGACATCAACGAGATGAAAGACCCACCATCAAAAGATTGACAGAGCGAATCCAGACCGGCTACTACCACCAAAAGTATGATAGAGCAAAACACTCGTACAATCTGACATCAACGAGATGACAGACCCACCACCAAAAGGATGACGGGGCGAACTCACACCGCTACTACCATCAAAAGAGCGATTGCGGAAAACACTCGCACAATCTGACACGGACGAGATGACAGACCCACCACCAAAAGGATGACAGAGCAAACTCACACCAGCTACTACCACCAAAAGGGCGATTGTGCAAAACACTCACACAATCTGACACTAACGAGATGACAGACCCACCACCAAAAGGATGACAGAGCAAACTTACATCGCCTACTACCACCAAAAGGGCGATTGAACAAAACACTCGTTTAATCTGACATCAACGAGATGACAGACACACCACCAAAAGGATGACAGAGCAATCTCACACCGACTACTACCACCAAAAGATGATAGAGCAAAACACACTCGCACAATCTGGCCTCAACGACGTTGACATACTCACCACCAAAAGGATGAGGGAGCAAACCCACACAGCGCTACTACTGCCAAAAGGACGATAGGGAAAAATACTCGCACAATCTGACATCAATGAGATGAAAGACCCACCACCAAAAGGATGACAGAGCAAACTCACATCGGCTACTACCACCAAAAGGGCGATTGAACAAAACACTCGTACAATCTAACATCAACGAGATGACAGACCCACCACCAAAAGGATGACGGAGCAAACTCACACCGACTACTACCACCAAAAGGATGATAGAGCAAAACACACTCGCACAACCTAGCCTCAACGACATGACAGACTCACAACCAAAAGGATGAGGGAGCAAACCCACACAGGGCTACTACCCTCCAAAGGATGATAGAGAGAAATACTCGCACAATCTGACATCAACGAGATGAAAGACCCACCATCAAAAGATTGACAGAGCGAATCCAGACCGGCTACTACCACCAAAAGTATGATAGAGCAAAACACTCGTACAATCTGACATCAACGAGATGACAGACCCACCACCAAAAGGATGACGGGGCGAACTCACACCGCTACTACCATCAAAAGAGCGATTGCGGAAAACACTCGCACAATCTGACACGGACGAGATGACAGACCCACCACCAAAAGGATGACAGAGCAAACTCACACCAGCTACTACCACCAAAAGGGCGATTGTGCAAAACACTCACACAATCTGACACTAACGAGATGACAGACCCACCACCAAAAGGATGACAGAGCAAACTTACATCGCCTACTACCACCAAAAGGGCGATTGAACAAAACACTCGTTTAATCTGACATCAACGAGATGACAGACACACCACCAAAAGGATGACAGAGCAAACTCACACCGACTACTACCACCAAAAGATGATAGAGCAAAACACACTCGCACAATCTGGCCTCAACGACGTTGACATACTCACCACCAAAAGGATGAGGGAGCAAACCCACACAGCGCTACTACTGCCAAAAGGACGATAGGGAAAAATACTCGCACAATCTGACATCAATGAGATGAAAGACCCACCATCAAAAGGATGACAGAGCGAATCCAGACCGGCTACTACCACCAAAAGTATGATAGAGCAAAACACTCGTACAATCTGACATCAACGAGACGACAGACCCACCACCAAAAGGATGATGGGGCGAACTCACACCGCTACTACCATCAAAAGGGCGATTGAGGAAAACACTCACACAATCTGACACGGACGAGATGACAGACCCACCACCTAAAGGATGACAGAGCAAACTCACACCAGCTACTACCACCAAAAGGGTGATTGTGCAAAACAATCACACAATCTGACACTAACGAGACGACAGACCCACCACCAAAAGGATGACAGAGCAAACTTACATCGGCTACTACCACCAAAAGGGCGATTGAACAAAACACTCGTTTAATCTGACATCAACGAGATGACAGACACACCACCAAAAGGATGACAGAGCAAACTCACATCGACTACTACCACCAAAAGATGATAGAGCAAAACACACTCGCACAATCTGGCCTCAACGACGTTTACAGACTCACCACCAAAAGGATGAGGGAGCAAACCCACACAGCGCTACTACTGCCAAAAGGATGATAGAGAAAAATACTCGCACAATCTGACATCAATGAGATGAAAGACCCACCATCAAAAGGATGACGGAGCGAATCCAGACCGGCTACTACCACCAAAAGTATGATAGAGCAAAACACTCGTACAATCTGACATCAACGAGACGACAGACCCACTACCAAAAGGATGATGGGGCGAACTCACACCGCTACTACCATCAAAAGGGCGATTGAGGAAAACACTCGCACAATCTGACACGGACGAAATGACAGACCCACCACCAAAAGGATGACAGAGCAAACTTACACCACCTACTACCACCAAAAAGGCGATTGTGCAAAACACTCACACAATCTGACACTAATGAGATGACAGACCTACCACCAAAAGGATGACAGTGCAAATCTACATCGGCTACTACCACCAAAAGGGCGATTGAACAAAACACTCGTTTAATCTGACATCAACGAGATGACAGACACACCACCAAAAGGATGACAAAGCAAACTCACACCGACTACTACCACCAAAAGATGATTGAGCAAAACACACTCGCACAATCTGGCCTCAACAACGTTGACAGACCCACCACCAAAAGGATGAGGGAGCAAACCCACACAGCGCTACTACCGCCAAAAGGATGATAGAGAAAAATACTCGCACAATCTGACATCAACGAGATGACAGACCCACCACCAAAAGGATGACGGGGCAAACTCACACCGCTACTACCATCAAAAGGGCGATTGAGGAAAACACTCGCACAATCTGATGCTGACGAGATGACCGAGCCACCACCAAAAGGATGACAGAGCAAACTCACACCGGCTACTACCACCAAAAGGGCGATTGTACAGAACACTCACACAATCTGACACTGACGAGATGACAGGCCCACCACAAAAAGGATGACAGAGCAAACTCACATCGGCTACTACCACCAAAAGGATGATAGAGCAAAACACATTCACACAATCTGGCATCAACGAGATGACAGACTCACAACCAAAAGGATGATAGATAAAATACTAGCACAATCTGACATCAACAAGACGAAAGACCCACCATCAAAAGGATGACGAAGCAAATCCAGACCGGCTACTACCACCGAAAGTATGATAGAGCCAAACACTCGTACAATCTGACATCAACGAGATGACAGACCCACCACCAAAAGGATGACAGAGGAAACTCACACCGGCTACTACCACCAAAAGGGAGATTGAGCAAAAACACTCACACAATCTGACACTGACGAGATGACAGACCCACCAACAAAAGGATGACAGAACAAACTCACATCGGCTACTACCACCAAAAGGGCGATTGAGCAAAACACTCGTACAATCTGACATCGACGAGATGACAGACCCACCACTAAAAGGATGAGGGAGAAAACTCACATCGGCTACTACCACAAAAAGGATGATAGAGCAAAACACACTCACAAAATCTGCCATCAACGAGATGACAGACTCACCACAAAAATGATGACGGAGCAAACCCACACAGGGCTACTAATGCCAAAAGGATGATAGAGAAAAATACTCGCCCAATCTGACATCAACGAGATGAAAGACCCACCATCAAAAGGATGACAGAGCGAATCTAGACCGGCTACTACCACCAAAAGTATGATAGAGCAAAACACTCGTACAATCTGACATCAACGAGATGACAGACCCACCACCAAAAGGATGACGGCGCGAACTCACACCGCTACTACCACCAAAAGGGAGATTGAGGAAAACACTTGCACAATCTGACACTGACGAGATGACAGACCCACCACCAAAAGGATGACAGAGCAAACTCACACCGGCTACTACCACCAAAAGGGCGATTGTGCAAAACACTCACACAATATGACACTAACGAGATGACAGACCCATCACCAAAAGGATGACAGAGAAAACTTACATCGGCTACTACCACCAAAAGGGCGATTGAACAAAACACTCGTTTAATCGGACATCAACAAGATGACAGACACACCACCAAAAGGATGACAAAGAAAACTCACACCGACTACTACCACCAAAAGATGATAGAGCAAAACACACTCGCACAATCTGGCCTCAACGACGTTGACAGACCCACCACCAAAAGGATGAGGGAGCAAACCCACACAGCGCTACTACCGCCAAAAGGATGATAGAGAAAATACTCACACAATCTGACATCAACGAGATGACAGACCCACCACCAAAAGGATGACGGGGCGAACTCACACCGCTACTACCATCAAAAGGGCGATTGAGGAAAACACTCGCACAATCTGATGCTGACGAGATGACCGAGCCACCACCAAAAGGATGACAGAGCAAACTCACACCGGCTACTACCACCAAAAGGGCGATTGTGCAGAACACTCACACAATCTGACACTGACGAGATGACAGGCCCACCACAAAAAGGATGACAGAGCAAACTCACATCGGCTACTACCACCAAAAGGATGATAGAGCAAAACACATTCGCACAATCTGGCATCAACGAGATGACAGACTCACAACCAAAAGGATGATAGATAAAATACTAGCACAATCTGACATCAACGAGATGAAAGACCCACCATCAAAAGGATGACGAAGCAAATCCATACCGGCTACTACCACCGAAAGTATGATAGAGCCAAACACTCGTACAATCTGACATCAACGAGATGACAGACCCACCACCAAAAGGATGACAGAGCAAACTCACACCGTCTACTACCACCAAAAGGGAGATTGAGCAAAAACACTCACACAATCTGACACTGACGAGATGACAGACCCACCAACAAAAGGATGACAGAGCAAACTCACATCGGCTACTACCACCAAAAGGGCGATTGAGCAAAACACTCGTACAATCTGACATCGACGAGATGACAGACCCACCACTAAAAGGATGAGGGAGAAAACTCACATCGGCTAATACCACAAAAAGGATGATAGAGCAAAACACACTCGCAAAATCTGCCATCAACGAGATGACAGACTCACCACAAAAATGATGACGGAGCAAACCCACACAGGGCTACTAACGCCAAAAGGATGATAGAGCAAAATACTCGCCCAATCTGACATCAACGACATGAAAGACCCACCATCAAAAGGATGACAGAGCGAATCTAGACCGGCTACTACCACCAATAGTATGATAGAGCAAAACACTCGTACAATCTGACATCAACGAGATGACAGACCCACCACCAAAAGGATGACGGCGCGAACTCACACCGCTACTACCACCAAAAGGGCGATTGAGGAAAACACTCGCACAATCTGACACTGACGAGATGACAGACCCACCACCAAAAGGATGACAGAGCAAACTCACACCGGCTTATACCACCAAAAGGGCGATTGTGCAAAACACTCACACAATATGACACTAACGAGATGACAGACCCACCACCAAAAGGATGACAAAGCAAACTTACATCGGCTACTACCACCAAAAGGGCGACTGAACAAAACACTCATTTAATCTGACATCAACGAGATGACAGA
Source organism: Lathyrus sativus (assembly GCA_963859935.3). Classification (NCBI taxonomy): domain Eukaryota; kingdom Viridiplantae; phylum Streptophyta; class Magnoliopsida; order Fabales; family Fabaceae; genus Lathyrus; species Lathyrus sativus. The sequence goes on along the minus strand of CAWUDS030001735.1, from coordinate 3,798 downwards.
CACACCACGAAAAGGATGACGGAGCAAACTCACACCGACTACTACCACCAAAAGATGATAGAGCAAAACAAATTCGCACAATTTGGCCTCAACGACGTTGACAGACTCACCACCAAAAGGATGAGGGAGCAAACCCACACAGCGCTACTACTGCCAAAAGGATGATAGAGAAAAATACTCGCACAATCTGACATCAATGAGATGAAAGACCTACCATCAAAAGGATGACAGAGCGAATCCAGACTGGCTACTACCACCAAAAGTATGATAGAGCAAAACACTCGTACAATCTGACATCAACGAGACGACAGACCCACCACCAAAAGGATGACGGGGCGAACTCACACCGCTACTACTATCAAAAGGGCGATTGAGGAAAACACTCGCACAATCTGACACTGACTAGATGACAGACCCACCACCAAAAGGATGGCAGAGCAAACTCACACCGGCTACTACCACCAAAAGGGCGATTGTGCAAAACACTCACACAATCTGACACTAACGAGATGAGAGACCCACCACCAAAAGGATGACAGAGCAAACTTACATCGGCTACTACCACCAAAAGGGCGATTGAACAAAACACTCGTACAATCTGACATCAACGAGATGACAGACACACCACCAAAAGGATGACGGAGCAAACTCACACCGACTACTACCACCAAAAGATGATAGAGCAAAACACACTCGCACAATCTGGCCTCAACGACGTTGACAGACTCACCACCAAAAGGATGAGGGAGCAAACCCACACACCGCTACTACCGCCAAAAGGATGATAGAGAAAAATACTCGCACAATCTGACATCAACGAGATGAAAGACCCACCATCAAAAGGATGACAGAGCGAATCCAGACCGGCTACTACCACCGAAAGTATGATAGAGCCAAACACTTGTACAATCTGACATCAACGAGATGACAGACCCACCACCAAAAGGATGACAGAGCAAACTTACATCGGCTACTACCACCAAAAGGGCGATTGAACTAAACACTCGTACAATCTGACATCTACGAGATGACAGACCCACCACCAAAAGGATGACAGAGCAAACTCACACCGGCTACTACCACCAAAAAGGCGATTGAGCAAAACACTCACACAATCTGACACTGACGAGAACACAGACCCACCAACAAAAGGATGACAGAGCAAATTCACATCGGCTACTACCACCAAAAGGGCGATTGAGCAAAACACTTGTACAATCTGACATCGACGAGATGACAGACCCACCACTAAAAGGATGAGGGAGCAAACTCACATCGGCTACTACCACAAAAAGGATGATAGAGCAAAACACACTTGCAAAATCTGCCATCAACGAGATGACAGACTCACCACCAAAATGATGACGGAGCAAACCCACACAGGGCTACTAATGCCAAAAGGATGATAGAGCAAAATACTCACACAATCTAACATCAACGAGATGAAAGACCCACCATCAAAAGGATGACAGAGCGAATCTAAACCGGCTACTACCACCAAAAGTATGATAGAACAAAACACTCGTACAATCTGACATCAACGAGATGACAGACCCACCACCAAAAGGATGACGGGGCGAACTCACACCGCTACTACCATCAAAAGGGCGATTGAGGAAAACACTCGCACAATCTTACACTGACGAGATGACAGACCCACCACCAAAAGGATGACAGAGCGAACTCACACCGGCTACTACCACCAAATGGGCGATTGTGCAAAACACTCACACAATCTGACACTAACGAGATGACACACCCACCACCAAAAGGATGACAGAGCAAACTTACATCGGCTACTACCACCAAAAGGGCGATTGAACAAAACACTCATACAATCCGACATCAACGAGATGACAGACACACCACCAAAAGGATGACGGAGCAAACCTACACCGACTACTACCACCAAAAGATGATAGAGCAAAACACACTCGCACAATCTGGCCTCAACGACGTTGACAGGCTCACCACCAAAAGGATGAGGGAGCAAACCCACACAGGGCTACTACCTCCAAAAGGATGATAGAGAAAAATACTCGCACAATCTGACATCAACGAGATGAAAGACCCACCATCAAAAGGATGACGGAGCAAATCCAGACCGGCTACTACCACCAAAATTATGATAGAGCAAAACACTCGTACAATCTGACATCAACGAGATGACAGACCCACCATCAAAAGGATGACGGGGCGAACTCACACCGGCTACTATCATCAAAAGGGCGATTGAGGAAAACACTCGCATAATCTGATGTTCACGAGATGACCGAGCCACCACCAAAAGGATGACATAGCAAACTCACGCCGGCTACTACCACCAAAAGGGCGATTGTGCAGAACACTCACACAATCTGACACTGACGAGATGACAGGCCCACCACAAAAAGGATGACAGAGCAAACTCACATCGGCTACTACCACCAAAAGGATGATAGAGAAAAACACATTCGCACAATCTGGCATCAACGAGATGACAGACTCACAACCAAAAGGATGATAGATAAAATACTAGCACAATATGACATCAACGAGACGAAAGACCCACCATCAAAAGGATGACAGAGCAAATCCAGACCGGCTACTACCACCGAAAGTATGATAGAGCCAAACGCTCGTACAATCTGACATCAACGAGATGACAGACCCACCACCAAAAGGATGACAGAGCAAACTTACATCGGCTACTACCACCAAAAGGGCGATTGAACAAAACACTCGTACAATCTGACACCGACGAGATGACAGACCCACCACCAAAAGGATGACAGAGCAAACTCACACCGGCTACTACCACCAAAAGGGCGATTGAGCAAAACACTCATACAATCTGACACTGACGAGATGACAGACCCACCACCAAAAGGATGACAGAGCAAACTTACATCGGCTACTACCACCAAAAGGGCGATTGAACAAAACACTCGTTTAATCTGACATCAACGAGATGACAGACACACCACCAAAAGGATGACGGAGCAAACTCACACCGACTACTACCACCAAAAGATGATAGAGCAAAATACACTCGCACAATCTGGCCTCAACGACGTTGACAGGCTCACCACCAAAAGGATGAGGGAGCAACCCTCACAGCGCTACTACCGCCAAAAGGATGATAGCGAAAAATACTCGCACAATCTGACATCAACGAGATGAAAGACCCACCATCAAAAGGATGACAGAGCGAATCCAGACCGGCTACTACCACCGAAAGTATGATAGAGCCAAACACTTGTACAATCTGACATCAACGAGATGACAGACCCACCACCAAAAGGATGACAGAGCAAACTTACATCGGCTACTACCACCAAAAGGGCGATTGAACTAAACACTCGTACAATCTGACATCAACGAGATGACAGACCCACCACCAAAAGGATGACAGAGCAAACTCACACCGGCTACTACCACCAAAAAGGCGATTGAGCAAAACACTCACACAATCTGACACTGACGAGAACACAGACCCACCAACAAAAGGATGACAGAGCAAATTCACATCGGCTACTACCACCAAAAGGGCGATTGAGCAAAACACTTGTACAATCTGACATCGACGAGATGACAGACCCACCACTAAAAGGATGAGGGAGCAAACTCACATCGGCTACTACCACAAAAAGGATGATAGAGCAAAACACACTTGCAAAATCTGCCATCAACGAGATGACAGACTCACCACCAAAATGACGACGGAGCAAACCCACACAGGGCTACTAATGCCAAAAGGATGATAGAGCAAAATACTCACACAATCTAACATCAACGAGATGAAAGACCCACCATCAA
>CAWUDS030001734.1:222500-225774 GCA_963859935.3 Lathyrus sativus | reverse complement strand
GCGCAACCGATGGGCACCTAGCCATCAACCCTCCACGCAGGAGCACATCATAATCAAACTCAGGATAGATCGCATACACTCCATCTGAGCAACGATCTATCCCTACCATGATCTCCATGAGCACATAAACATGCATCATGACATGCATACATCAATGCACACAGCAACACAAGCACACACACCATGCATACGATCCTCTGATCATATTCTATACATCATACATATATGATACACACTAATTCAAATATTTATAATTACACAATTGTCATGGAAATCACGTTCCAATATCACACCTACACTCTCTACAGACCCAACTCAAGCTCACTCTCAAGCACGACCAGCAAGGGTCCCAAAACACAAGAAAACAGAACAAGACAGCATAAAAACAAAAAATACTGTCATGCTCGCTGGCTCCCTCGCCTAGCGAAGCATCAGCGAATGCTCGCTACACGCTCGCTCCGCGAGCACCCTAGCGAAGCCAAACAGAGGCATTCTGAAAGCACTCTCTACCTTGTTCGCTTAGCGAACCCCTAGCGAAGGTTCGCTACCAGCTCGCTCAGCGAAGTAGCTGGCGAGCGTCTGCGAATTCTTAACAATTCTGCTGCTCAGAGTCGACAAAACTCTCCGAACTCACCCGATTCTCCTCAACTCAGTTCTCACAATATCAAAATAACATGCAATAATTTAATTACAGGTCTCCTCTCGATTTCACATGATAAACTCTTGGTTATACCAAAATAATCACTTCCGGCTTAAAACTTCGAACTATCCGGAACCCCCAAATTACCCAAACAATCACACTTCATCACATGGAATAGAATCAACACACTATCAGCAACTCAGAATCACACATTCATACCACATCATCATCAAAATCTAATGGGGTTAGGGAAATCCCCTTCTACCTAATATTCATGCAACTACCAAAATTGACCCGATTCCCCCCCCCCTTACCTCGATAACTCGTTCGAATGCTGAAAACTCTTGCTCTGATGACGATCTTAGCTTCTTCTTGCTCCAATTCCTCTAGTTCTTCTTCCTCAATTTTCCCTTCTCTTGACCGTGTTTCTTCTCTTCTCACAAACGTGTTTCCTTCTATTCCCTTTTTCCCAAATTCCCAAACAACCCTTAATACCCCTTAATTCCAATTCTTTTATTCCATTTACTAATAATAATATTAATAATAATGATAATATCAATAATAATAATATTAATAATAATAACATTAATAATATTACCATTATTCAATAATTCATCATCATCATTAATAATTTATTATTAATCTTAAAGTCCAAAATTACCAATTAATTCCAACTTAAGGGTTACACACGGTCGCACTCAAACACTCCCACAAACACGCCGAAAACAAAATAACACAGAAACCCGAAATAATTAAAATGGGTGTTACATTAATCGTGTTGTTGTTGTTGATGTTGCTGCTGATGCTGTTGTTGCTGCAGTTGTTGTTGTTGTTGTTGTTGTTGTCGTTGTTGTTGCTGCAATGTTGTTCTTGTTGTTGTTGTCGTTATTGTTGATGTGGTTATTGTTGTTGTTGTTGATGTATTTGTTGTTGTTGTTGTTGTTATTGTTACTATTGTTGTTGTTCTTGTTATTGTTGTTGTTGTTGCGGTTGTTGTTGTTGTTGTACCTGTTGTTGTTATTGTTGTTGTTGTTCTTGTTGTTATTGTTGTTGTTGTTTTTGTTGTTTCTTATGTTGTTGTTGTTGTTGTTATTGTTGTTGTTATTGCTGTAGATGTTGCCACTGCTACAACTCATGATGATGTTGTTGTTGTTGCTGCTATTGTTGTTGGTGTTATTGTTGTTGTTGTTGTTGTTGTTAATGTTGCTGCTGCGTCTGTTGTTGTGGTTGTTGTTGTTGTGGTTGTTGTTGTTGTGGCCGTTGTTGTTGTGGTAGTTGTTGTTATGGTTATTGTTGTTATTGTCGTAATTGTTGTTGTTGTTGTTGTTGTTGTTGTTCTTGTTGTTGTTACTAATGGTGTTGTTGTTGTTGTTGTTGTTGTTAATGCTACTATTATTGTTGCTGCGAATGTTTTTATTGTTGATGCCATTGTTATTATTGTTGTTGTCGTGTCTTTTGTTGTTGTTGTTTTTGCTATTGTTGTTGTTGTTGCCATTGGTGTTGTTGTTGTTGACATTGTTGCTGATATTGTTGTTGTAGTTATTATTGTTATTAATGTTGTTGTTGTTGTTGTTGCTGTTGTTGCTTCTTGTTGTTGTGGTTGTTGTTTTTGTAATTGTTATTGTTGTTGGTGGTGGTGGTGTTGTTGTTGTTACTATTGTTGCTGCAAATGTTGTTATTGCTGCAGTTGTTGTTGTTGTTGTTGCTACTGTTATTGTCATTGTTGTTGTTGTTATTATTGTTGTTGTATTTGTTCTTATTATTGTTGTTGTTGTTGTGATTGTTGTTGTTGTGGTTGATGTTATTAACGATGTTGTTATTGTTGTTGTTGCTGTTGTTGTTGTTGTTGTTGTTGTTGTTGTTGTTGTTGTTGTTGTTGTAGTAGTTGTTGTTATAGTTCTTGCTATTGCTGTTGCTATTTTTTGTTGTTAATATTGAGGTTGTGGTTGTTGTTGTTGTTGCTGCTATTATTGTTGTTGTTGTTGTTGGGGTTGTTGTTGTTATTTTGGTTGTTGTTGTTGTGGTTGTTGTTGTTGTTATGATTGTTGTTGTTGTACTTGTAGTTGTATTTGTTGTTGTTGTTGTTCTTTCTGTTGTTGTTGTTGTTATTGCTGCTGCTGTTGTTGTTCTTGTTGTTCTTGTTGCTATTGTTGATGTTGTTTTTACTATTGTTGCTCCTGTTGTTGTTGTTGTAGTTTTGTTGCTGTTGTTGTTGTAGATATTATTGTTGTTGTTGTTCTTGTTATTGTTATAAACGATGTTGTTATTGTTATTGTTGTTGTTTCTGTTGTTTTTGCCTGTTGTTGTTGTTGTTGTTATTGTTATTATTGTTGCTGTTATTGGTGTTGTTGTTGCTGCTGTTGATGCTGCAGTTGTTATTGTTGTTGTTGCTGCTGTTGTTGTCGTAGTCGTTGTTGTTGTGGTTGTTGTTGTTTATGTTGCTGTGGTTATATTTGTTGGTGTTGTTGTTACTGTTGTTGTTGTTGCTGTTGTTTTTGTTATTGTTGTTGTTGTTCTTGTTGTTGTCGTTGCTATTGTTGTTACTATTGTTGTTGTTACTGTTGTTGTTATTTATGTTGTTGTTGCTGTTGTTACTGATGCTGCAGATGCTGCCACTGCTACAACTCCTGATGA
>CAWUDS030001734.1:215000-217500 GCA_963859935.3 Lathyrus sativus | reverse complement strand
GTTTTTGTTGTTGTTATTATTGTTGTTGTTGTGGTTGTTGTTTTTATCGTTGCTATTGTTGTTACTATTGTTGTTGTTGTTGTTGTTGTTGCTTATGTTGTTGTTGTTGTAGTTGTTACTGCTGCTGCAGATGCTGTAACTGCTACAACTCCTGATGATGTTGTCGCTGCTGCTGCTATTGTCGTTGTTGGTGGTGGTGTTGTTGTTATTGTTGTTGTTAATGTTGCCCATGCGTCTATTGTTGTGGTTGTTGTAGTTGTGGTTGTTGTTGTTGTGGTTGTTTTTGTTGTAGTTGTGGTTGTTGTTGTTGTGGTTGTTTTTGTTATGGTTATTGATGTTGTTATTATAATTGTTCTTATTGATGTTGTTGTTGTTTTTGTTGTTGTTGGTGTTGTTAATATTGTTGTTGTTGTGGTTAATGTTAATGTTGTTATTGTTGTGAATGTTGTTGTTGTTGTTGTTGTTTCCATTGTTGTTGTCATTGTTGTTATTGTTGTTGTCGTTGCTGTTGTTGTTACAAGTGTTATTGTTGTTGCTGTTGTTGTTGATATTGTTGTTGTTGTTATTATTGTTATTAATGTTGTTATTGTTCATGTTGTTGTTGTTGTTGGTGCTGGTGGTGGTATTGTTGTTGTTACTGTTGTTGCTGCTGATGCTGTTACAACTGCAGTTGTTGTTGTTGTTGCTGTTGTTATTGTTGTTGTTGTTGTTATTATTGTTGTTGTTATTGTTGTTGTTGTTATTGTTCTCGTTGTTGTTATGGTTGTTGTTGTGGTTGTTGTTGTTGTGGTTGATGTTATTATGGTTCTTTGTGTTGTTGTTGTTGTTGTTGTTGTTGTTGTTGTTGTTGTTGTTGTTGTTGTTGTAGTTATTGTTATAGTTGTTGCTATTGTTGTTGTTGTTGTTTGTTGCTAATGTTGTTGTTGTTGTTGTTGTTATTATTATTGCCGTTGTTGTTGTTTCCTATTGATGTTGTTGTTGTTGTTACTGTTGTCGTTGTTGTTGCTGCTGAAGCTGTTGTTGCTAAAGTTATAGTTGTTCTTGATGTTGGTTTTGTTGCTATTATTGTTGTTGCTTGTTGTCGTTACTGATGTTGTTGTTGTTGTTGCTACTATTATTGTTGTTGCTGTTGTTATTGGGGTTGTAGTTATTATTGTGGTTGTTGTTGTTGTGGTTGTTGTTGTTATGATTGTTGTTTTTGTTTTTGTTGTTGTTGGATTTGTTATTGTTGTTGTTGTTGCTACATTTGTTGTTGGTTTTGTCGTTGTTGTTGTTGTTGTTGTTGCTGTTGTTGTTGTTGTTGTTGTTGTTGTTATTGTTGTTGTTGGTAGTGGTGATGTTGTCGTTGTCGTTGTTGTTGTTCTTGTTCTTGTTGTTATTGTTGTTGTTGGTTTTGTTGTTGTTGTTGTTGTCGTTGTTGTTGTTCTTGCTTTTGTTGTTGTTGTTATTGTTTTTGTTGGTGGTTGTGGTTTTGTTGTCGTTGTTGTTGTTGTGGTGTTTGCTGTTGTTGTTGTTGATGTTGTTGTTGTTGTTGTTGTTACTATTGTTGTTACTTGTTGTTGTTGATGATGTTGTTTATGTTATTGTTGTTGATCTTGTTGTTGCTGTTGTTATTGTTGTTGTTGTTGTTGTTGTTATTGTTGTTGTTGCTATTGTGGTTGCCTGTTGTTATTGTTGTTGTTGTTGTTGCTGTAGTTGTTGTTGTTATTGTTGTTGTCGCTGATGTTGTTGTTACTGCAGTTGTCGTTGTTGTCGCTGATGTTGTTGTTGTTGTTGTTGTTGCTTCTATTATTGTTGTTGCTGTTGTTGGGGTTGTTGTTGTTATTGTGGTGGTTGTTTTTGTGGTTGTTGTTGTTATGATTGTTGTTTTTATTGTTGTTTTGCTGTTGTTGGGGTTTTTGTTGTTATTGTGGTGGTTGTTTTTGTGATTGTTGTTGTTATGATTGTTGTTGTTGCTGTTGTTGTTGTATTTGTTGTTGTTGTTGTTGTTGTTGTTGGTGTTGTTGTTTCTGTTGTTGTCGTTGTTGCTACTGTTGTTGCTGTTGTTGTTGTTATTGTTGTTATTGTTCATGTTGTTGTTGTTGTTGTTGTTGCTTCTGTTGTTGTTGTTGTTTTGTTGTTGTTGTTGTTGTTGTTGTTACTGTTATTGTTATTGTTGTTGTTGCTGTTGTTGTTGTTACTGCGGTTGTTGTTGTTATTGTTCCTGTTGTTGTTGTTCTTGTTGTTACTATTGTTGTTGTTGCTTATGTTGTTGTTGTTGCTGCTGCTATTGTTGTTGTTGGTGTTGTTGTTGTTGTTCTTGTTGTTGTTGTTAATGTTGCTGCTGCAACTATTGTTGCGGTTGTTGTTGTTGTGGTTGTTGTTGTTGGGGTTGTTGTTGTTGTGGTAGTTATTGTTATGTTTATTGTTGTTATTGTTGTAATTTATCTTGTTGTTGTTCTTGTTGTTGTGGGTGTTGTTAATGTTTTTCTTGTTCTTGTTGTTGTTAACACTACAGTTG
>CAWUDS030001734.1:205000-210000 GCA_963859935.3 Lathyrus sativus | reverse complement strand
TGTTGTTGTTGTTGCTACTATTATTGTTTTTGATGTTGTTATTGGGGTTGTAGTTATTATTGTGGTTGTTGTTGTTGTGGTTGTTGTTCTTATGATTGTTGTTTTTGTTTTTGTTGTTGTTGGATTTGTTGTTGTTGTTGTTGTTGCTACTTTTGTTGTTGGTTTTTATCGTTGTTGTTGTTGTTGTTGCTGTTGTTGTTGTTGTTGTTGTTGTTGTTGTTATTGTTGTTGTTGTTGGTGGTGGTGTTGTCGTTGTCGTTGTTGTTGTTCTTGTTCTTGTTGTTATTGTTGTTGTTGGTTTTGTTGTTGTTGTTGTTGTCGTTGTTGTTGTTCTTTCTTTTGTTGTTGTTGTTATTGTTTTTGTTGGTGGTTGTGGTTTTGTTGTCGTTGTTGTTGTTGTGGTGTTTGCTGTTGTTGTTGTTGATGTTGTTGTTGTTGTTGTTGTTACTATTGTTGTTACTATTGTTGTTACTTGTTGTTGTTGATGATGTTGTTTATGTTATTGTTGCTGATCTTGTTGTTGCTGTTGTTATTGTTGTTGTTGTTGTTGTTATTGTTGTTGTTGCTATTGTGGTTGCCTGTTGTTATTGTTGTTGTTGTTGTTGCTGTAGTTGTTGTTGTTATTGTTGTTGTCGCTGATGTTGTTGTTACTGCAGTTGTCGTTGCTGTTGTTGATGTTGTTGTTGTTGTTGTTGCTTCTATTATTGTTGTTGCTGTTGTTGGGGTTGTTGTTGTTATTGTGGTGGTTGTTTTTGTGGTTGTTGTTGTTATGATTGTTGTTGATATTGTTGTTTTGCTGTTGTTGGGGTTGTTGTTGTTATTGTGGTGGTTATTTTTGTTATTGTTGTTGTTATGATTGTTGTTGTTGCTGTTGTTGTTGTATTTGATGTTGTTGTTGTTGGTGGTGGTGTTGTTGTTTCTGTTGTTGTCGTTGTTGCTACTGTTGTTGCTGTTGTTGTTGTTGTTATTGTTGTTATTGTTCATGTTGTTGTTGTTGTTGCTTCTGTTGTTGTTGTTGTTGTTTTGTTGTTGTTGTTGTTACTGTTGTTGTTGTTGTTGTTGTTGTTGTTGTTGTTACTGCGGTTGTTGTTGTTATTGTTCCTGTTGTTGTTGTTCTTGTTGTTACTATTGTTGTTGTTGCTTATGTTGTTGTTGTTGCTGCTGCTATTGTTGTTGGTGGTGTTGTTGTTGTTGTTCTTGTTGTTGTTGTTAATGTTGCTGCTGCAACTATTGTTGCGGTTGTTGTTGTTGTGGTTATTGTTGTTGGGGTTGTTGTTGTTGTGGTAGTTATTGTTATGTTTATTGTTGTTATTGTTGTAATTTATCTTGTTGTTGTTGTTGCTATTATTATTATTGTTGTTGTTGTTCGGGTTGTTGTTGTTATTGTGGTTATTGTTGTTGTGGTTGTTGTTGTTATGATTGTTGTTGTTGTTGTTGTTGTATTTGTTGTTGTTGTTGTTGTTGTTGTTTCTGATGTTATTGTTGTTGTTGTGGTTGTTGTTGTTGTTGTTGCTGCTGTTGTTGTTATTGTTGATGTTGTTGTTGTTGTTGTTGCTCCTGTTGTTGTTGTTGTTGATAATGTTGTTGTTGATAATGTTGTTGTTGATACTATTGTTGTTTTGTTCTTGTTATTGTTATTAACGATGTTGTTATTGTTGTTGTTGCTGCTGTTGCTGTTGTTTTTTCCTGTTGTTGTTGCTGTTGTTATTGTTGTTGTTGTTGTTATTGGTGTTGTTTTTGTTGCTGCTGATGCTGCAATTGTTGTTGTTGTCGTTGCTGCTGCTGCTGTTGCGGTTGTTGTAATCGTAGTTGTTGTTGTGGTTGTTGTTGTTGTTGTATTTGTTCTTGTTGTTGTTGTTACTGTTGTTGTTGTTGTTGTTGCTGTTGTTGTTGTTGTTGTTGCTGTTGATATTGTTGTTGTTGTTGTTAATATTATTGTTGTAGTTGATATTGTTGTTGTTGTTGTTGTTGTTGTTTCTATTGTTGCTGCAGATGTTGCCACTACTACAGCTCCTGATGATTCTGTTGCTTTTACTGCTATTCTTGTTATTGGTGGTGTTGGTGTTGTTATTGTTGTAATTAATGTTACTGCTGCGTCTGTTGTTGCGGTAGTTGTTGTTGTGGTTTTTGTTGTTGTGGCTATTGTTGTTGTCTTAGTTGTTGTTATGGTTATTGTTGTTGTTGTTGTTGTAATTGTTCTTGTTTTTGTTGCTGTTATTTTTTTTGTTGGTGGTGTTGTTAATGTTATTGTTGTTGTGGTTAATGCTACTGTTGTTGTTGCTGCGAATGTTGTTGTTGTTGATTCTATTGTTGTTGCATTTGTTGTTGCTATTGTTGTTGTTGGTGTTGGTGTTGTTACTGTTGTTGCTGCCGATGTTCTTATTGCTGCAGTTCTTGGTGTTGTTGCTGCTGTTGTTATTATTGTTTTTGTTGTTACTATTGTTGTTGTTATTGTTGTTTTTTGTTGTTGTGGTTGTTGTTGTTGTGGTTGATGTTATTATGGTTCTTGTTGTTGTTGTTGTTGTTGTTGTTGTTGTTGTTGTTGTTGTTATTGTAGTTGTTTTTATAGTTGTTGCAATTGTTGTTGTTGTTGTTGTTGTTTGTTGTTAATGTTATCGTTGTTGTTGTTATTATTGTTTCCTGTTGATGTTGTTGTTGTTGTAACTGTTGTCATTGTTGTTCTTATTGTTGTTGTTGTTGTTGTTGTTGAAGTTGTTGTTGCTAAAGTTAATGTTGTTGTTGTTGTTGCTGTTGTTATTGCTAATATTGTTGTTGCTTCTTGTTGTTGTTGTTGCTGTCATTGTTGTTGTTGTTGCTGTCATTGTTGTTGTTGCTGATATTATTGTTGTCGTTGTTGTTATTGGGGTTGTTGTTGTTATTGTGGTTGTTATTGTTGTGGTTGTTGTTGTTGTGGTTTTTGTTGTTATGATTGTTGTTGGCATTCTTGTTGTATTTAATGTTGCTGTTGTTATTTTTGTTGCTTTAGTTGTTGTTGTTGTTGTTGTTGTTGTTGTTGTTGTTGTTGTTGTCGTTGTTGTTGTTATTGTTGTTGTTGTTGGTGGTGGTGGTGTTTTCGTTGTCGTTGTCGTCCTTGTTGTTGTTGTTCTTGTTGTTGTTGTTCTTGCTGTTGTTATTGTTATTATTGTTGTTAGTAGTAGTGTTGTTGTTGTTGTTGTTGTTATGTTTGTTGTTGTTGTTGTTGTTGTTGTTGCTGTTGTCGTTGCTGTTGTTCTTGTTGTTATTCTTGTTACTATTGTTGTTGTCGTTTTTGTTGTTGCTTATGTTGTTGTTGCTGCTGCTGCTATTGTTGTTGTTGGTGTTGTTCTTGCTGTTGTTAATGTTGTTGCTGCATCTATTGTTGCGGTTGTTGTTGTTGGGGTTGTTGTTGTTGTGGCTGTTGTTGTTGTTGTGGTAGTTATTGTTATGGTTATTGTTGTTGTTTTTGTTGTTGGTGGTGTTGTTAATATTGTTGTTGTTGTTAACACTACTGTTGTTGTTGCTGCGAATGTTGTTGTTGTTGTTGCCATTGTTGTTAATGTTGTTGTTGTGTCTTTTGTTGTTGTTGTTGTTGACATTGTTGCTTATATTGTTGTTGTAGTTATAATTGTTATTAATGTTGTTGTTGTTGTTGCTGATGTTGTTGCTTATTGTTGTTGTTATTGTTTTTTTAGTTGTTATGGTTGTTGTTGTTGCTGCTGTTGTTCCTTATTGTTGTTGTTGTTGTTATTGTTTATGTAGTTGTATTGTTGTTGGTGGTGGTGTTGTTGTTGTTGTTACTATTGTTGCTGCAGATGTTGTTATTGCTGCAGTTGTTGTTGCTGCTGCTGCTGTTGTTGTCATTGTAATTGTTGTTGTTATTATTGTTGTTGTATTTGTTCTTGTTATTGTTGTTGTTGTGGTTATTTTTGTTGTGGTTTCTGTTGTTGTGGTTGTTGTTGTTGTTGTTGCTGCTGTTGTTGTTATTGTAGTTGTTGTTATGGTTATTGCTATTGTTGTTGTTATTTTTTTTTTGCTATTGTGTTGGTTGTTGTTGTTGTTGTTGTTATTGCTGCTATTATTATTGTTGTTGTTGTTGGGGTTGTTGTTGTTATTGTGGTTGTTGTTGTGGTTGTTGTTGTTATGATTGTTGTTGTTGTTGTTGTTGTTGTTGTATTTGTTATTGTTGTTGTTGTTGTTGTTGTTTCTGTTGTTATTGTTGTTGTTGTTGTGGTTGCTCCTGTTGTTGTTGTTGTTGTTGATATTGTTGTTGTTGACATTATTGTTGTTTTGTTCTTGTTATTGTTATTAACCATGTTGTTATTGTTGTTGTTATTGTTGTTGTTGCTGTTGTTTTTGCCTGTTGTTGTTGTTGTTGTTCTTATTGTTGGTGTTGTTGTTGTTGCTGCTGATGCTGTAGTTGTTGTTGTTGTTGTTGCTGCAGCTGCTGTTGCTATTGCTGTAGTCGTTGTTGTTGTTGTTGTGGTTGTTGTTGTTGTTGTATTTGTTCTTGTTGTTGTTGTTACTGTTGTTGTTGTTGCTATTGTTGTTGTTGTTGCTGTTGATATTGTTGTTGTTGTTGTTGATATTATCGTTGTAGTTGATATTGTTGTTGTTGTCGTTGTTGTTGTTGTTTCTATTTTTGCTGCAGATGTTGCCACTACTACAGCTCCTGATGATGCTGTTGCTTTTACTGCTATTGTTGGTGGTGGTGGTGTTGTTGTTATTGTTATTGTTAATGTTACTGCTGCGTCTGTTGTTGCGGTTGTTGTTGTTGTTGTTGTTGTTGTGGTTTTTGTTGTTGTGGCTGTTGTTGTTGTGGTAGTTGTTGTTATGGTTACTGTTGTTGTAATTGTTCTTGTTGTTGTTGCTGTTATTTTTGTTGTTGGCGGATGTTGTTGCTTATTGTTGTTGTTATTGTTTTTTTAGTTGTTATGGTTGTTGTTGTTGCTGCTGTTGACATTGTTGCTTATATTGTTGCTGTAGTTATAATTGTTATTAATGTTGTTGTTGTTGTTGCTGAT
>CAWUDS030001734.1:180000-192500 GCA_963859935.3 Lathyrus sativus | reverse complement strand
CTTTTACTGCTATTGTTGTTGTTGGTGGTTTTGTTGTTGTTAATGTTACTGCTGCGTCTGTTATTGCGGTTGTTGTTGTTGTTGTGGTTTTTGTTGTTGTGGCTGTTGTTGTTGTGGTAGTTGTTGTTATGGTTACTGTTGTTGTTGTTGTTGTAATTGTTCTTGTTGTTGTTGCTGTTATTTTTGTTGTTGGTGGTGTTATTAATGTTGTTGTTGTTGTGGTTAATGCTACTGTTGTTGTTGCTGCAAATGTTGTTGTTATTGATTCCATTGTTGTTGCCATTGTTGTTGCTATTGTTGTTGATGGTGTTGTTGTTGTTACTGTTGTTGCTGCTGATGTTGTTATTGCTGCAGTTGTTAGTGTTGCTGCTGTTGTTATTATTGTTGTTGTTGTTGTTACTATTGTTGTTGTTATTGTTGTTTTTTGTTGTTGTGGTTGTTGTTGTTGTGGTTGATGTTATTATCGTTCTTGTTGTTGTTGTTGTTGTTGTTGCTGTTGTTGTTGTTGTTGTTGTTGTAGTTGTTGTTATAGTTGTTGCAATTGTTGTTGTTGTTGTTTGTTGCTAATGTTATCGTTGTTGTTGTTATTATTGTTTCCTGTTGATGTTGTTGTTGTTGTAACTGTTGTCATTGTTGTTCTTATTGTTGTTGTTGTTGTTGCTGCTGAAGCTGTTGTTGCTAAAGTTGTTGTTGTTGTTGTTGCTGTTGTTATTGCTATTATTGTTGTTGCTTGTAGTTGTTGTTGTTGTTGCAGCTGAAGCTGTTGTTGCTAAAGTTGTTGTTGTTGTTGTTGTTGCTGTTGTTATTGCTATTATTGTTGTTGCTTGTTGTTGTTGTTGTTGTCATTGTTGTTGTTGCTGATATTATTGTTGTCGTTGTTGTTATTAGGGTTGTTGTTGTTATTGTGGTTGTTGTTGTTGCGGTTTTTGTTGTTATGATTGTTGTCGTTGTTGGCATTCTTGTTGTTTTTGGTTATGTTGTTGTTGTTGTCGTTGTTGTTGTTCTTGCTGTTGTTATTGTTATTATTGTTGTTGGTGGTAGTGTTGTTGTTGTCGTTGTTGTTGTTGTGTTTGTTGTTGTTGTTGTTCTTGTTGTTGTTGTTGTTGCTGTTGTTGTTCTTGTTGTTATTCTTCTTGCTATTGTTGTTGTCGTTTTTGTTGATGCTTATGTTGTTGTTGTTGTTGCTGCTATTGTTGTTGTTGGTGTTGTTGTTGTTGTTCTTTTTGCTGTTGTTAATGTTGTTGCTGCATCTATTGTTGCGGTTGTTGTTGTTGGGGTTGTTATTGTTGTGGCTGTTGTTGTTGTGGTAGTTATTGTTATGGTTATTGTTGTTATTGTTGTAATTTATCTTGTTGTTGTTGTTGTTGTTGTTTTTGGTGTTATTAATGTTGTTCTTGTTGTTGTTGTTGTTAACACTACTGTTGTTGTTGCTGCGAATGTTGTTGTTGTTGTTGCCATTGTTGTTTATGTTGTTGTTGTGTCTTTTGTTGTTGTTGTTGTTACTGTTTGCATTGGTGTTGTTGTTGTTGACATTGTTGCTTATATTGTTGTTGTAGTTATTATTGTTATTAATGTTGTTGTTGTTATTGCTGCCGTTGTTGCTTATTGTTGTGTTGTTGTTATTGTTTTTGTAGTTGTTATTGTTGTTGTTGTTGGTGGTGGTGTTGTTGTTGTTACTATTGTTGCTGCAGATGCTGTTATTGCTGCAGTTGTTGTTGTTGCTGTTGCTGTTGTTGTCATTGTAATTGTTGTTGTTATTATTGTTGTTGCATTTGTTCTTGTTATTGTTGTTGTTGTGGTTGATGTTGTTGTGGTTTCTATTGTTGTGGTTGTTGTTGTTGTTGCTGCTGTTGTTGTTGTTGTTGTTGTAGTTGTTGTTATGGTTGTTGCTATTGCTGTTGTTATTTTTTTTTGTTAATTTGTTGTTGTTATTGGTGTTGTTGTTGTTGCTGCTGATGATGCAGTTGTTGTTGTTGTTGTTGTTGCTGCTGCTGTTGCTTTTGTTGTTGTCGTTATTGTTATTGTGGTTGTTGTTGTTGTTGTTGTTGTTGTTGTATTTGTTCTTGTTGTTGTTGTTACTGTTGTTGTTGTTGTTGTTGTTGTTACTGATGTTGTTGTTGTTGTTGTTGTTGTTGTTGTTGCTGTTGATATTGTTGTTGTTGTTGTTGATATTATTGTTGTAGTTGATATTGTTGTTGTTGTTGTTGTTTCTATTGTTGCTGCAGATGTTGCCACTACTACAACTCCTGATGATTCTGTTGCTTTTACTGCTATTGTTGTTGTTGGTGGTTTTGTTGTTGTTGTAACATCCTAATTTTTCCATACACTAAATAATATATCTAGTTAGATTTGAGATTTTAACAATGCTAGTTATTAAAAATTAAATGTTGAAACTAACACTTATAATAATTAATTTATTAATTAATTACTTTTTATATTTATTACTTTTATTCTTCAATTTGAATATCATCGTTTCATTTTATAAACTAAACTTTGAAATTTAAATTGGTACTTAAAACCCTTAACTTTAAGTTAATTAATTATTCATATTATTATTATCATTATTGTTGTTCTTGTTTTGTTATTATTAATTGATTTTATTTTATTTGAATATTATCATTTTACTCTATAAACCAATTAATAAATAAAATAATCTTAAGACAATAAAAATATCAAATAACTATCCTTTTTACTATTTTTATTATTATTAATATTATTAACATTTTACTTTTTATAAAAGAAATATATATCTCATTTTCTATTAATATCCTACATAATATTATGTCATGAAATCAAGCTCCCATACCTTTGTCATAAATTATTTTCACAAAGTCATACTAGAACACCTAAAGCACTATTGATGAAAGATTAGTAAATATTTGATAGAGACATATTTACTAGCAAGAGTTGAAAAGTTGGAAGGTATGGGCAAAAGATGATAAATTATGTTATTTTAATATTTTACAACTAGTATAAATAGGGGTCTCTTCCACCCCATTTTCATTCATTCATTCACAAATCATCTTTCTTACTTCTTTACTTCTTTCCTTCTCTAATTTCTTCATATAGCAATATTAGTTTTAGTTATCGAAGTTCCCACGATATCGGTTCGTAACCTTTAGAGTATTTTGTGGTAAAAGTTCTTCTAAAGTTTCAAGGGAGTTTTATACGTCAAAGTTCTGCCCAAATCATTTTCATAAGTAATCGGTAAGCCGTTATAATGTCCATTTTATTTTAATTATATTATTTTAATTATGTTATTTATATAAAGGTTATTTTAAATTTTCTATGCAAATTCCGTTCAGACGTCGATATATTGAACTTATAAAGTCCAAAATAAATTTTACCATTTTAAGTCGTTATAATGCCCAAATTTTATTATAATTTAAATGTTATTAGAAATATACTCTTGACAATTTTCTAAAACAAACAAATTCAAAAGGAGGTATAATATAATTTATATTTGAATTTAATAATTATTTTGGAGGTTATTATGATATATTTAAATAAATAAATATTTCAAGTTATAACGGGATTATGTTCAATTAACCATAAATTATATTCTAATTATTTCATAAATTTCGTACAATCCAACGGTTATCGTAAATTAGGTTCTTGGCAAAGATCGAAGACAACACTTGTGGACTTTCAACAACACTCAACAAAAGGTGGGGGCAAGATTTCGTATACGATTGGGACGGTTAGCGTAAAATAACTTAATATATATGTGTGTAGTGGTGACCTAAGCCCTACTAGCGATAAATAATTAAGGAGAGCCTATTCTCAAATAATGATTTTCACAAATCACTAGGCGAGGTTACGCCGGCCTTAATTAATTATCATAGGAATAATCTTTGACAATTTGGTATTGTATTGTGCTTGCATTATTCGGTTAATTTTATAATTGTTTATTTTATTTATACTTGAATGATTGTGATTGATAGATTAAGGAAATAATCGGTTAATGAGAGAAAAACATTGCTAGATATTAAGTAATTGATCCCCATTAACATAAGGAAAGTTGGATACAATGAGTAGTTATATTTGGTTGGGTTCTGGCTAAGGAAAGACTTGGTCGACTATGCCGTTTACAGTCCACCTCTCTTACCTGGGAAGTTAACCATACAATTACCCATTATACAAACTGAACTTATTATGTAAGGACAAAGATCAAATATGGCAAGACATTGGATGGATTTGGTACTCAACCTAAGTATCTAGATAATAAGTATAACTTGAAAAGTTGATACGATAATTCCCCATTATTAACTTAATACTTATGGCTAAGAGTTGCCACAAGATGAGTGAGTGATCATATAGACTTGCATTAAGGAATGTGTAAGTCCACCGCCGTGCGGTATGGGACGCACGAGGTTGATCAGTCGCCTGCAATCCCGACGGGGATTATTATCTATGCATGCTAGGCAAGACAAGGTTCTTGGCCTGAATTCTCAGGGACGATCGACTTATAACACCTAGGCTCCATGTGAAGTTAGGTGGCGTAGCTCTTGGTAATTGGGAGTACGTTGGTGGCATGTGGTCTAGTGATATCTGATCTTGGTAAATGGGATAGATATCATTGACAGCGTTTAGTGGCCTGAGTCAGCATATAGTTCAGGGATGCATTAGAATAAATAAAGTATATGTAATTGTGGGTATAAGATACGCTTGTTTGTATAAATATGGTTTCCATATATATTATTATTTTACACATTCATTCCCACTTTTAAACTTGTACATGAATCTTAGCCCTGTGTCATTTTTGTTTTGCATTTTGGATTATTTTATGACGATCAGACGATGAGCTCGAATCTTGCGTACTTCCCGACAACTCAGAAGGAAAGGATATGAAGTGACGTGGAGATGTGTTACTATAACATCTAGATTGGGAGCTGTTAGTGTTTTGTCAAACGCTAATCACATCCCTACTACTACAGTCAGTATAAGTGTCAGTCTTGTTGGACTTAGGAGGTCCCTTTTGGTATGCTTTCTTTTTGGTTTCCTTTCTGTACTTTTATTTTATGTTTTATCTATGTGGCAAGGCCGCTAGTCTTAACGGTGTCAAACTCTGTAAAATATATTTGAAGCATATGTATGTGAAACAGTATGTTTTTAAATAATTAAGTATTGTCCTTTAAAAATTTCAAATTTTTCTGTATTTTTATAAGGTTTCATTAGAATTCCACTAATGGGACATAGGCTGTCTCATTTAATGGTATCAGAGCTGGTCGATTCAGCTCGGACCGTAAGTGTCTAGAATTATACTGACTGTATCAAGTTGGATTCCAAACTGGATGATAACTTTTCTTCTGTGCATTGAGTCTTCATCTTGAGAGCCTTCTAGTATAATGGTCTAGGAAACTTATTTAGCACACTTTATTTTTCCTCCCCAACGGTCACAAACCCAACGGTAACGTAACGGACACTTCACAAAATTCACTTTATAAATACTTCACACCCATCCATTATTTTCATATCAATTCCTAAATATTTATCTATACCTTTCAAATGGCTAAATCCTTTCTTTTATTCATCACTCTTCTTGTCATTATTTTGTTTGTTATTGGTATCATCAAGCATGAAGAATTAGGTAAAGATTTCGTAGCAATAATGATAATTATAGTTTTACCACTATTAGTCTTAGCTTGGTTTACAAGTAGAGGTTTTTGAATGAGACATGGTCACGATTTTTGTAATCGTTGTTATTAAATAAATTGATACATTTTTGTTTATACATTAAATGTTGATTATGTTTTCCTGAATTCTAGTTATATTTAAGATATTAATTCAACATTTTAGACACAATTATCCCTTGCCTGTGGGAGACTTGATAAAAATCCTTATCGATGAATCATTCATTGGGATATAAATATACATAATTGTTATGTTCTTTATGTCTTGTGAATGATTGAACCTAATAACTATTCCTTTTCAGGAAGTTATGGTTCAGAACGTCAGAGGTGCGAGGCGTGGTAGGAGTGCTGCTAGAGGCACTACTAGAGGTATACGTAGGAATGCGAGTGATGAAGTTACTCCTGAAGGAGCACCTACCATTCCCATTGGACGAGAAGATCATTCCCAAACTGGAACGAACTCTCAAGCTGACACTCGAGATGTTCGTGAACTTGCTGCAGCTGTGTTAGTTCAAACACAACAAAATGCTCAAATCCTGCAAATCACTCGAGATCATCAACTCTTTCAGCAACAACAAAGGGAAATGGTGCATGAGGATACAGGATTGAACTCGTTTCTGAAAGGAAAACCACCACAGTTTGGTGGTGACTTTAATCCGGAGGGTGCTGAGAAATGGTTGCAAGAAATGGAGAAGATATTTTCTTTCACTCACTGTAGAGAGAATAGAAGGGTTGGTTATGCAACATTCATGCTGACAGGCGATGCTGAAGCTTGGTGGAGAGGAAAGTATAGATTATTGGAAGAGGAAGGAAGAGAAATCAATTGGACCTTGTTCAAAGAAGAATTTTTGGGGAAGTATTTTCCAAAGTTATGTAGGAAAGAGAAGGAGAGAGAATTTCAGAATCTACGTCAAGGTGTGATGACGGTGGGAGAATATACTAGGAAGTTTGAATCCTTGCTAAAGTATTCTGAGTTTTACCGCTTGCATCCAAGGGAAGAATGGATGTGTGAAAAGTATCAAGATGGATTGAAATATGATATCCAGAGGGCAGTTTTACCTCTGCATATTATGCGCTTTGGTGAGCTAGTAGAAAGGTGTCTGGAGTTGGAAGGGATTGACAATAGGAAGAATCAATATGGATCAGGAGGATCAACCCAAAACAACAATCACAAGGGCCACTTTAACCGAGGCCACGGAGGAAGAATCCAACGAGGGGGTAGGCCATATCAAAGGCCTACACCTTATCATAACCAGGATTCTAGAAGGTTAATGTTCAAGTGTTACAGCTGTGGAGGGGCACATCTTAACAAAGATTGTCCAAATAGAAATATTGGAACTTGTTTTCGCTGTGGTCAGAAAGGCCACTTTCTCAAAGATTGTCCCCAAGGACAAAGTCAACCAACAGGCCAGAGGAGCGGCCTAATAAACAATAACAACATAGGGAGAGCAAGAAATGGAGGCCCAAGTGTTGGTCAGAGACCTCAGAATCAAAATAAGCCAACCACAGGAAGAGTATTTACAATTAGAGGAGCTGAGATCTCAAAGTCAGCTGGGTTAATTCAAGGTATGTGTTTAATTGGAGATAAGTTGGTATCAGTTTTATTCGATTCAGGAGCTACACATTCTTTTATATCTACCTCTTGTGCTGAATTTTTGGGATTCGAAATTGTAAGTTGACTATCACAACTCCCTCGGGAGAAAGAATGGTAACTTATTCAGTCTGTGTAGACTGTCCAATAATCTTAGAAAATAGAAGATTCTTAGTAGATCTTGTGGTACTCCCGCTACAAGACCTAGATGTCATCTTAGGAATGGATTGGTTATCAGCCAACGATGTCAACTTGAGATGCAAGGAGAAAATTTTTACATTTGGAGAAGATAGTGGAGAAATCAGCAAAGCTGAAACCCTCACTCAAAGTTTTATGATGCTATTCTCCATGTCAGTAGGAGAAACCCCTAGTGTGGAAAATTTTCCCGTAGTCTGTGAATTCCCGGAAGTCTTTCCAGAAGAAGTTCCAGGTTTACCACCGGTTAGGGAAGTGGAATTTTCTATAGACTTGGTTCCAGGAACTGGACCAATTTCTATATCTCCTTATCGAATGTCACCCTCAGAGCTTGCGGAGTTAAAGAAACAATTAGACGAGATGTTAGAGAAAGAATTTATTAGACCAAGTGTATCGCCATGGGGAGCTCCAATCTTGTTTGTGAAGAAGAAGGATGGTTCTTCTAGACTTTGTGTGGATTACAGACAACTCAATAAAGCCACTGTGAAAAACAAGTATCCTTTGCCTAGAATCGACGACTTGATGGATCAGTTAAAAGGAGCATCAGTATTCTCAAAGATTGACTTGAAGTCTGGATATCATCAGATCAGGGTGAAGGAAGATGATATTCCAAAAACAGCTTTTAGATCCCGTTATGGACACTATGAGTACTTAGTTATGCCATTTGGTTTGACTAATGCTCCAGCAGTATTCATGGATTACATGAATAGGATCTTTAGGTCATACTTAGATCAATTTGTTGTAGTTTTCATTGATGACATTCTGATTTATTCCAAGAATGAGGTAGAGCACAGAGAACATTTGAGAATTGTGCTACAGATATTAAAGGACCTTCAATTGTACGCGAAATTCTCGAAATGTGAATTTTGGTTGAAGGAGGTACAATTTCTTGGTCATGTAATTAGTAAAGAAGGTATTGCAGTAGACCCAAGTAAAGTCGAAGCAATAACAAAGTGGGAGAGTCCAAAGAATGTTGGCGAGATTCGAAGTTTTCTTGGACTAGCTGGATATTATCGGAGGTTCATTGAAGGATTTTCAAAGATCGCTTTGCCCATGACTCAGTTAACGAGGAAAGGTAAAAACTTTGAATGGACTAAAGAGTGTGAAGAAAGTTTTCAGAAGCTAAAGGAAAGATTGACTTCATCACCAATACTCATCTTACCAGACCCATTAGGAAATTTTGATGTGTATTGTGATGCGTCATATCAAGGTCTTGGGTGTGTGTTGATGCAAGAAAGGAAAGTGATAGCTTATGCATCAAGACAATTGAAGGTGCATGAGAGGAACTACCCAACTCACGACCTAGAGTTAGCGGCAATTGTGTTTGCCTTAAAGATTTGGAGGCATTATCTTTATGGATCAAAGTTCACTGTGTTAAGTGATCACAAAAGCCTGAAGCATTTATTTGATCAGAAAGATTTAAACATGAGACAAAGGCGCTGGATGGAATTCTTGAAGGACTATGATTTTGAGTTGCAATATCATCCCGGAAAGGCCAATGTTGTAGCAGACGCTTTGAGTCGAAAGAAACTTCATGTATCTGCAATGATGTTGAAGGAAGAAGAGTTGATTGACAAATTCGTGGATTTAAACTTAGGAGTACATCACAATGAAGGAAGTATATTCATAGGCGCTATTGTCGTGTCTAATGAATTTCTGAAATGGATCAAAGATGAACAACAACTTGATGACCGTCTAGTGAGCATAAAGGAAAATATAAGAAATGGTCAAAATGGAGAGTTTAACATAAGGAGTGATGGAATCCTAAGGTTTAAAGAAAGGTTGTGTGTACCTCAAAATCAGGATATTCAAAAGTTGATTTTGGAAGAGGGCCACAAAAGTAAGTTGAGTTTTCATCCAGGAGCCACAAAGATGTATCAAGACTTGAAGAAAATGTTTTGGTGGGTTGGAATGAAGAGACATATAGCAGAATATGTTCAAAGTTGCTTGGTATGTCAGAAGGCAAAGATTGAACATCAGAAGCCAGCCGGATTGCTACAACCTTTAGATATTCCAGAGTGGAAGTGGGACGGAATAGCCATGGATTTTGTAACCGCTTTGCCTAAGACTCAGAAACAACATGATGCAATTTGGGTGATCATTGATAGGTTGACAAAGAGTGCACATTTCATTCCCATCAACCAGACGTTTAAATTAGAGAGACTAGCTCAGGTATATGTAAAGGAGATTGTTAGATTGCATGGAATACCTTCAAGTATAGTCAGTGATAGAGATCCCAGATTCACATCAAATTTTTGGCATCAGTTGCATTTAGAGTTAGGAACAAAACTGAGGTTAAGTTCAGCTTATCATCCCCAAACGGATGGCCAGTCTGAGAGGACGATTCAATCGTTAGAGGATTTGTTGAGAGCTTGTGCTCTTGAACACAAAGGAAGTTGGGACGAGTTCTTACCATTGATTGAGTTTACTTACAACAATAGTTTTCACTCAAGTATCGGCATGGCTCCATATGAAGCATTATACGGAAGAAAGTGTCGTACACCTTTATGTTGGTATGAGGTTGGAGAAAATAAAATATTGGGTTCAGAATTCGTGCAACAAACGACAGATCAGGTTAAACTTATTAGAGAAAAAATGAAGGCAGCACAGGACCGTCAAAAGAGTTATAATGATAAGAGGAGAAGACCTTTGGAGTTCGAGGCAGGAGATCACGTGTTCATTAGGGTAACTCCTAGGGCGGGAATTGCACGAGCAATCAAAACTAGGAAGTTAACACCAAGGTTTATCGGGCCTTTTCAAATTCTACGGCGGATTGGACCTGTAGCGTATCACATTGCTTTGCCGCCAAACTTGTCTAATCTTCATGATGTATTTCATGTATCACAACTGAGGAAGTATTATCCGGACCCTTCACATGTCATTGAGCCTGAAACTGTGGAACTTAGAGATAATTTGGAATATGAGGCTATACCTGTCAAGATCTTAGATCATCGTATTAAAGAACTTCGTGGAAAGCAAATACCATTGGTTAGAGTCGTGTGGGATGATGTAACTGGTGATTCTACTTGGGAAAGAGAAGAAGACATGCGTCAGAAGTATCCACATATGTTTTAGGTACGCTAAATTTCGAGGACGAAATTTCTTTTAAGGGGGGTGGTAATGTAACATCCTAATTTTTCCATACACTAAATAATATATCTAGTTAGATTTGAGATTTTAACAATGCTAGTTATTAAAAATTAAATGTTGAAACTAACACTTATAATAATTAATTTATTAATTAATTACTTTTTATATTTATTACTTTTATTCTTCAATTTGAATATCATCGTTTCATTTTATAAACTAAACTTTGAAATTTAAATTGGTACTTAAAACCCTTAACTTTAAGTTAATTAATTATTCATATTATTATTATCATTATTGTTGTTCTTGTTTTGTTATTATTAATTGATTTTATTTTATTTGAATATTATCATTTTACTCTATAAACCAATTAATAAATAAAATAATCTTAAGACAATAAAAATATCAAATAACTATCCTTTTTACTATTTTTATTATTATTAATATTATTAACATTTTACTTTTTATAAAAGAAATATATATCTCATTTTCTATTAATATCCTACATAATATTATGTCATGAAATCAAGCTCCCATACCTTTGTCATAAATTATTTTCACAAAGTCATACTAGAACACCTAAAGCACTATTGATGAAAGATTAGTAAATATTTGATAGAGACATATTTACTAGCAAGAGTTGAAAAGTTGGAAGGTATGGGCAAAAGATGATAAATTATGTTATTTTAATATTTTACAACTAGTATAAATAGGGGTCTCTTCCACCCCATTTTCATTCATTCATTCACAAATCATCTTTCTTACTTCTTTACTTCTTTCCTTCTCTAATTTCTTCATATAGCAATATTAGTTTTAGTTATCGAAGTTCCCACGATATCGGTTCGTAACCTTTAGAGTATTTTGTGGTAAAAGTTCTTCTAAAGTTTCAAGGGAGTTTTATACGTCAAAGTTCTGCCCAAATCATTTTCATAAGTAATCGGTAAGCCGTTATAATGTCCATTTTATTTTAATTATATTATTTTAATTATGTTATTTATATAAAGGTTATTTTAAATTTTCTATGCAAATTCCGTTCAGACGTCGATATATTGAACTTATAAAGTCCAAAATAAATTTTACCATTTTAAGTCGTTATAATGCCCAAATTTTATTATAATTTAAATGTTATTAGAAATATACTCTTGACAATTTTCTAAAACAAACAAATTCAAAAGGAGGTATAATATAATTTATATTTGAATTTAATAATTATTTTGGAGGTTATTATGATATATTTAAATAAATAAATATTTCAAGTTATAACGGGATTATGTTCAATTAACCATAAATTATATTCTAATTATTTCATAAATTTCGTACAATCCAACGGTTATCGTAAATTAGGTTCTTGGCAAAGATCGAAGACAACACTTGTGGACTTTCAACAACACTCAACAAAAGGTGGGGGCAAGATTTCGTATACGATTGGGACGGTTAGCGTAAAATAACTTAATATATATGTGTGTAGTGGTGACCTAAGCCCTACTAGCGATAAATAATTAAGGAGAGCCTATTCTCAAATAATGATTTTCACAAATCACTAGGCGAGGTTACGCCGGCCTTAATTAATTATCATAGGAATAATCTTTGACAATTTGGTATTGTATTGTGCTTGCATTATTCGGTTAATTTTATAATTGTTTATTTTATTTATACTTGAATGATTGTGATTGATAGATTAAGGAAATAATCGGTTAATGAGAGAAAAACATTGCTAGATATTAAGTAATTGATCCCCATTAACATAAGGAAAGTTGGATACAATGAGTAGTTATATTTGGTTGGGTTCTGGCTAAGGAAAGACTTGGTCGACTATGCCGTTTACAGTCCACCTCTCTTACCTGGGAAGTTAACCATACAATTACCCATTATACAAACTGAACTTATTATGTAAGGACAAAGATCAAATATGGCAAGACATTGGATGGATTTGGTACTCAACCTAAGTATCTAGATAATAAGTATAACTTGAAAAGTTGATACGATAATTCCCC
>CAWUDS030001734.1:172500-175000 GCA_963859935.3 Lathyrus sativus | reverse complement strand
TGTTACTGTTGTTGTTGTATTTGTTGTTGCTGTTGCTGTTCTTGTTGTTGTTGTTGATGTTGTTGGTGTTGTTGTTCATGTTGTTGTTGTTGTTGTTGTTGTTGTTGTTTTTGTTTTTTTTTGTTGTTGTTGATATTATTGTTGTTCTTGTTCTTGTTATTGTTATTAACGATGTTGTTATTAATGTTGTTGTTGTTGTTGTTGTTGCTGTTGTTTTTACTTGTTGTTGTTGTTGTTGTTGTTGTTGTTGTTGTTGTTGTTGCTGTTATTAGTGTTGTTGTTTTTGCTGCTGATGTTGTTGTTGCTCCAGTTGTTGTTGTTGTTGCTGTTATTAGTTTTTGCTACTGATGTTGTTAGTGTTATTGTTGTTGCTGTTATTAGTGTTATTGTTGTTTTTACCATTATCAATCGCCTGACCAACATGAGGCTCCAAATACTGATTCGCTCCAGCACTCAGCTCCATCTGAAGAACAAGAAGACGGTTACACAAATCAGGGATGGGGTGAGTGGCAGTACACAGGCTGGACCACCCTGGGTAGATTCTATGATCCATACCATGGCTACCCACAAGATCATCAACCTCCTCAGCACTCATCATCTCCTCCACCATCGGACAACTCTAAAATCCTTAATATGCTGCAGTCCATGCAGTTAGATCAACAGACCTTTATGAGGAGTCATGATACGCGGATGGAACAGATTCGAGCTGAGCTTCATACTCAAAATGAACGGTTAAATTCATTTTCAACTAGGATGGATGCTTGCTTTGAAGCTCTCGTTGCATCCAGTGAGAGGCAAGACATGGAAATCACTGATAGTCTCCATCACCTAAATATGTCCGTGGAAGCATTTGTGGACTTCTCGGATCCTCACCGCAATCCAGATGTTGCATACTGGGGGAGGGGCCGAGGTCGGGGCCGGGGATATTAGTTACATAGTTGCATGTTTTCACTGTGTATTTTCTGTTATTTTGTGTTATGTTTGTTTGAATATTTAGCCCATTTGCATGTATTCACTTTGTTATCTATTAATTCCAGTTTGTTGTTCATTATCATTCTTATGTGTGAAGTTTGGTAATTGACTAGCTATCACCTACTGTATGTTTTTTTTAATTGACTAGTTCTCTTTCTCTTTTTGATGTTGTCAAAGGGGGAGAAGAACATGTAGCAAGTACCAAAGCCAAGCCAGGATGTTCACAACAGTTAATGGTTGTTTGTTTTGCAGCCTCAAATTACATAAGAAAGGGGGAGTTTGTGCATACATTGCATATTGTTGTGTTTTTGGTTGTTTTGGTTGTATACAGGTTGTCATCATCAAAAAGGGGGAGAATGTGAAGGCAAATCGCCACACACCACACGAGTTTGCAAGACATCACTAGATATGGGTTTCGATGATGACGAATTGCAACCATGGATGAATTGACAATTGTAAATTCCACCTCTACCAAACAAATGCAACGTATCACATACCGTATCCTTTTACATTTGTCTAAAAACTGTTATAATTAATATAACATGTGTAGATAAGATGTGGTCGTGACAAAAGGCATGAAAAACCACAAGAATTCCAGTTTTTGCAGATTTACAGGGTATGAGTCGACCATAGGGTCGGCGCATACATCAGTGTGTTTTTCCACTGGTCAGCGCATGAAGGTTTGAGTCGACCGCAGGGTCGGCGCATGAAGAAATTACTCTTCAACGGGTCAGCGCACGCCGACTATATGGTCGACGCATACTGATACATTTTGCAGATTTCCAAAAAGTGAAGGCTATGCGTCGACGCACAGACCTGCTGTGGTCGACCGTTCGTGCGAAAATGCTGTTTTGAAATGATTCCCACTATTATTTGAAAAGTTGTTATGTCGTTGGTTGGTCTCGTACTATATATACAAGTTCAACCACTTATGTCAAGTAACATTTGACAAAAAAACTGATTCATGTGTTCAAGAATAAGAAAGAGTGAAATAGGTGTCCAAGATTCATCATTTTCATCTTCAACATCCCACAACACATCAATTACACACAGCCATTTTTGAAGTGCATTGTGAGTGATTAAAGGTGATAAGGTTCGAAGCTTAGATTGGGTAATCTAGTTCGGGTTGAAGCTTGTGACAGGTTCTTTCTTGAATAAAACTGTTAGGGTTTTATCCTCCAAGATTGGTTTGATTTTTGGGGGTTTTTGGATGAGATTCTTCATCAAGGGTCAGCTGAGCGAAGGTGATTGTGAAGAGGTGTTCTTCAACAGTCTAGTAGCGGATTCAGTGATATTGAGGGGAAGATCTCGGGTTCGATTCGTTGTAGTTGAGATCAGCCGGGCCGAAGGTTTGAAGAATTCAGGGTTATTCAATAAGGTGGCTGGAATCGGAGGTCTATCAACAACGATCGGAGGACTTGATTCATCTTGAATCAAGGGGCAAGGAGTGAAAGCAACATTCAACGTCTTGAGAATTCTGTTGTATATTTGATGTTCAATCCTTGTATAAACTGTTACATTCAACAGG
>CAWUDS030001734.1:155000-157500 GCA_963859935.3 Lathyrus sativus | reverse complement strand
TGTAATTGTTGTTGTTATTATTGTTGTTGTATTTGTTCTTGTTATTGTTGTTGTTGTGGTTGTTGTTGTTGTGCTTTCTGTTGTTGTGGTTGTTGTTGTGGTTGCCGCTGTTGTTGTTGTTGTAGTTGTTGTTATGGTTGTTGCTATTGTTGTTGTTATTTTTTTTTGTTAATGTGTTGGTTATTGCTGTTGTTGTTGTTGCTGCTATTATTATTGTTGTTGTTGTTCGGGTTGTTGTTGTTATTGTGGTTATTGTTATTGTGGTTATTGTTGTTGTGGTTGTTGTTGTTATGATTGTTATTGTTGTTGTTGTTGTTGTTGTATTTGTTGTTGTTGTTGTTGTTGTTGTTGTTTCTGATGTTATTGTTGTTGTTGTGGTTGTTGTTGTTGTTGTTGTTGTTATTGTTGATGTTGTTGTTGTTGTTGTTGCTCCTGTTGTTGTTGTTGTTGTTGTTGATAATGTTATTGTTGATACTATTATTGTTTTGTTCTTGTTATTGTTATTAACGATGTTGTTATTGTTGTTGTTGTTGCTGTTGCTGTTGTTTTTTCCTGTTGTTGTTGCTGTTGTTATTGTTGTTGTTGTTGTTATTGGTGTTGTTTTTGTTGCTGTTGATGCTGCAGTTGTTGTTGTTGTTGTTGCTGCTGCTGCTATTGCGGTTGTTGTAAACGTAGTTGTTGTTGTGGTTGTTGTTGTTGTTGTATTTGTTCTTGTTGTTGTTGTTACTGTTGTTGTTGTTGTTGTTGTTGTTGTTGTTGTTGTTGTTGTTGTTGTTGTTGTTGTTGATATTGTTGTTGTTGTTGTTAATATTATTGTTGTAGTTGATATTGTTGTTGTTGTTGTTGTTGTTGTTGTTGTTGTTTCTATTGTTGCTGCAGATGTTGCCACTACTACAGCTCCTGATGATTCTGTTGCTTTTACTGTTATTCTTGTTATTGGTGGTGTTGGTGTTGTTATTGTTGTAATTAATGTTACTGCTGCGTCTGTTGTTGCGGTAGTTGTTGTTGTGGTTTTTGTTGTTGTGGCTATTGTTGTTGTCTTAGTTGTTGTTATGGTTATTGTTGTTGTTGTTGTTGTAATTGTTCTTGTTTTTGTTGCTGTTATTTTTGTTGGTGGTGGTGTTGTTAATGTTATTGTTGTTGTGGTTAATGCTACTGTTGTTGTTGCTGCGAATGTTGTTGTTGTTGATTCTATTGTTGTTGCCATTGTTGTTGCTATTGTTGTTGGTGTTGTTGTTGTTGTTACTGTTGTTGCTGCTGATGTTGTTATTGCTGCAGTTCTTGGTGTTGTTGCTGCTGTTGTTATTATTGTTTTTGTTGTTACTATTGTTGTTGTTATTGTTGTTTTTTGTTGTTGTAATTGTTGTTGTTGTGGTTGATGTTATTATGGTTCTTGTTGTTGTTGTTGTTGTTGTTGTTGTTGTTGTTGTAGTTGTTTTTATAGTTGTTGCAATTGTTGTTGTTGTTGTTGTTGTTGTTGTTGTTGTTGTTGTTGTTTGTTGTTAATGTTATCGTTGTTGTTGTTATTATTGTTTCCTGTTGATGTTGTTGTTGTTGTAACTGTTGTCATTGTTGTTCTTATTATTGTTGTTGTTGTTGTTGTTGAAGTTGTTGTTGCTAAAGTTGTTGTTGTTGTTGTTGTTGTTGTTGTTGTTGTTGTTGTTATTGCTAATATTCTTGTTGCTTCTTGTTGTTGTTGTTGCTGTCATTGTTGTTGTTGCTGATATTATTGTTGTCGTTGTTGTTATTGGGGTTGTTGTTGTTATTGTGGTTGTTATTGTTGTGGTTGTTGTTGTTGTGGTTTTTGTTGTTATGATTGTTGTTGGCATTCTTGTTGTATTTAATGTTGCTGTTGTTATTTTTGTTGCTTTTATTGTTGTTGTTGTTGTTGTTGTTGTCGTTGTTGTTGTTATTGTTGTTGTTGTTGGTGGTGGTGGTGTTTTCGTTGTCGTTGTCGTTGTCGTCCTTGTTGTTGTTGTTGTTTTTGGTTATGTTGTTGTTGTTGTTCTCGTTGTTGTTGTTCTTGCTGTTGTTATTGTTATTATTGTTGTTAGTGGTAGTGTTGTTGTTGTCGTTGTTGTTGTTGTGTTTGTTGTTGTTGTTGTTGCTGTTGTCGTTGCTGTTGTTCTTGTTGTTATTCTTGTTACTATTGTTGTTGTCGTTTTTGTTGTTGCTTATGTTGTTGTTGCTGCTATTGTTGTTGTTGGTGTTGTTCTTGCTGTTGTTAATGTTGTTGCTGCATCTATTGTTGCGGTTGTTGTTGTTGGGGTTGTTGTTGTTGTGGCTGTTGTTGTTGTTGTGGTAGTTATTGTTATGGTTATTGTTGTTGTTTTTGTTGTTGTTGGTGTTGTTAATGTTGTTGTTGTTGTTAACACTACTGTTGTTGTTGTTGTTGCCATTGTTGTTAATGTTGTTGTTGTGTCTTTTATTGTTGTTGTTATTGTTGTTGACATTGTTGCTTATATTGTTGTTGTAGTTATAATTGTTATTAATGTTGTTG
>CAWUDS030001734.1:145000-147500 GCA_963859935.3 Lathyrus sativus | reverse complement strand
GTTGTTGTTGTTATTGGTGTTGTTTTTGTTGCTGTTGATGCTGCAGTTGTTGTTGTTACCATTGCTGCTGCTGCTATTGCGGTTGTTGTAATCGTAGTTGTTGTTGTTGTATTTGTTCTTGTTGTTGTTACTGTTGTTGTTGTTGTTGTTGTTGTTGTTGTTGCTGTTGATATTATTGTTGTTGTTGTTAATATTATTGTTGTAGTTGATATTGTTGTTGTTGTTGTTGTTGTTTCTATTGTTGCTGCAGATGTTGCCACTACTACAACTCCTGATGATTCTGTTGCTTTTACTGCTATTCTTGTTATTGGTGGTGTTGGTGTTGTTATTGTTGTAATTAATGTTACTGTTGCGTCTGTTGTTGCGGTAGTTGTTGTTGTGGTTTTTGTTGTTGTGGCTATTGTTGTTGTCTTAGTTGTTGTTATGGTTATTGTTGTTGTTGTTGTTGTTGTTGTAATTGTTCTTGTTTTTGTTGTTGTTATTTTTGTTGTTGGTGGTGTTGTTAATGTTATTGTTGTTGTGGTTAATGCTACTGTTGTTGTTGCTGCGAA
Organism: Lathyrus sativus; assembly: GCA_963859935.3. Lineage (NCBI taxonomy): Eukaryota > Viridiplantae > Streptophyta > Magnoliopsida > Fabales > Fabaceae > Lathyrus > Lathyrus sativus. Next base: position 146,949 of record CAWUDS030001734.1, on the reverse strand, counting down.
TGTTGTTGTTGTTGATTCTATTGTTGTTGCCATTGTTGTTGCTATTGTTGTTGGTGGTGTTGTTGTTGTTACTATTGTTGTTGCTGATGTTGTTATTGCTGCAGTTGTTGGTGTTGTTGTTGCTGTTGTTATTGTTGTTTTTGTTGTTACTATTGTTGTTGTTATTGTTGTTTTTTGTTGTTGTGGTTGTTGTTGTTGTGGTTGATGTTATTATGGTTCTTGTTGTTGTTGTTGTTGTTGTTGTTGTTGTTTTTATAGTTGTTGCAATTATTGTTGTTGTTGTTGTTGTTGTTTGTTGTTAATGTTATCGTTGTTGTTGTTATTATTGTTTCCTGTTGATGTTGTTGTTGTTGTAACTGTTGTCATTGTTGTTCTTATTGTTGTTGTTGTTGTTGTTGTTGAAGTTGTTGTTGCTAAAGTTGTTGTTGTTGTTGTTGTTGTTGTTGTTATTGCTAATATTGTTATTGTTGTTGTTGTTGTTGTTGCTGTCATTGTTGTTGTTGCTGATATTATTATTGTCGTTGTTGTTATTGGGGTTGTTGTTGTTATTGTGGTTGTTATTGTTGTGGTTGTTTTTGTTGTGGTTTTTGTTGTTATGATTGTTGTTGGCATTCTTGTTGTATTTAATGTTGCTGTTGTTATTTTTGTTGCTTTTATTGTTGTTGTTGTTGTTGTTGTTGTCGTTGTTGTTGTTATTGTTGTTGTTGTTGTTTTTGGTTATGTTGTTGTTATTGTTCTCGTTGTTGTTGTTCTTGCTGTTGTTATTGTTATTATTGTTGTTAGTGGTAGTGTTGTTGTTGTCGTTGTTGTTGTTGTGTTTGTTGTTGTTGTTGTTGTTGCTGTTGTCGTTGCTGTTGTTCTTGTTGTTATTCTTGTTACTATTTTTGTTGTCGTTTTTGTTGTTGCTTATGTTGTTGTTGCTGCTGCTGCTATTGTTGTTGTTGGTGTTGTTCTTGCTGTTGTTAATGTTGTTGCTGCATCTATTGTTGCGGTTGTTGTTGTTGGGGTTGTTGTTGTTGTGGCTGTTGTTGTTGTGGTAGTTATTGTTATGGTTATTATTGTTGTTTTTGTTGTTGTTGGTGTAGTTAATGTTGTTGTTGTTGTTAACACTACTGTTGTTGTTGCTGCAAATGTTGTTGTTGTTGTTGCCATTGTTGTTAATGTTGTTGTTGTGTCTTTTGTTGTTGTTGTTGTTGTTGTTGACATTGTTGCTTATATTGTTGTTGTAGTTATAATTGTTATTAATGTTGTTGTTGTTGTTGCTGATGTTGTTGCTTATTGTTGTTGTTGTTGTTATTGTTTTTTTAGTTGTTATGGTTTTTGTTGTTGCTGCTGTTGTTCCTTATTGTTGTTGTTGTTATTGTTTTTGTAGTTGTATTGTTGTTGGTGGTGGTGGTGTTGTTGTTGTTACTATTATTGCTGCAGATGTTGTTATTGCTGCAGTTGTTGTTGCTGCTGCTGCTGTTGTTGTCATTGTAATTGTTGTTGTTATTATTGTTGTTGTATTTGTTTTTGTTCTTGTTGTTGTTGTGGTTGTTGTTGTTGTGGTTTCTGTTGTTGTGGTTGTTGTTGTTGTTGCTGCTGCTGTTGTTGTTATTGTAGTTGTTGTTATGGTTATTGCTATTGTTGTTGTTGTTGTTTTTTTGCTAATGTGTTGGTTGTTGTTGTTGTTGTTGTTATTGTTGCTATTATTATTGTTGTTGTTGTTGGGGTTATTGTTGTTATTGTGGTTGTTGTTGTGGTTGTTGTTGTTATGATTGTTGTTGTTGTTGTTGTATTTGTTATTGTTGTTGTTGTTGTTGTTGTTTCTGTTGTTATTGTTGTTGTTGTTGTGGTTGCTCCTGTTGTTGTTGTTGTTGTTGATATTGTTGTTGTTGATATTATTGTTGTTTTGTTCTTGTTATTGTTATTAACGATGTTGTTATTGTTGTTGTTGTTGTTGTTGCTGT
>CAWUDS030001734.1:90000-112500 GCA_963859935.3 Lathyrus sativus | reverse complement strand
TTGTTGTTGTTGTTGTTATTGTTGTTGCTGCTATTATTGTTGCCTGTTGTTATTGTTGTTGTTGTTGTTGTTGTAGTTGTTGTTATTATTGTTGTTGTCGCTGATGTTGTTGTTGCTACAGTTGTCGTTGTTGTTGTTGTTGCTGTTGTTGGGGTTGTTGTTGTTATTGTGGTGGTTGTTTTTGTGTTTGTTGTTGTCATGATTGTTGTTGTGGTTGTTGTTGCTGTTGTTGTTGTATTTGTTATTGTTGTTGTTGTTGTTTCTACTGTTGTTGTTGTTGCTGCTGTTGATGTTGTTCTTGTTGTTATTGTTGTTGTTGTTGTTGTTGTTGTTGCTCCTGTTGTTGTTGTTGTTTTGTTGCTGTTGTTGTTGTTGTTACTGTTGTTGTTGTTGTTGTTGTTGTTGTTGTTGTTATTGCTGTTGTTGTTGATGTTACTGCAGCGGTTGTTGTTGTTAATGTTCCTGTTGTTGTTGATGTTGTTCTTGTTGTCATTGTTGTTACTATTGTTGTTGTCGTTTTTGTTGTTGCTTATGTTGTAGTTGTTGTTGTTGCTATTGTCGTTGTTGGTGTTGTTGTTGATGTTGTTGTTGTTAATGTTGCTGCTGTGTCTATTGTTGTGGTTGTTGTTGTTGTGGTTATTGTTGTTGTGGCTGTTGTTGTTGTGGTAGTTATTGTTATGGTTATTTTTGTTATTGTTGTAATTTATCTTGTTGTTGTTGTTGGTGGTGGTGGTGGTGGTGTTAATGTTGTTGTTGTTGTTGTGAATGTTGTTGTTGTTGTTGTCATTGTAATTCTTGTTATTATTGTTGTGGTTTTTGTTCTTGTTGTTGTGGTTGATGTTATTATGGTTGTTGTTGTTGTGGTTATTGTTGTTGTGGCTGTTGTTGTTGTGGTAGTTATTGTTATGGTTATTTTTGTTATTGTTGTAATTTATCTTGTTGTTGTTGGTGGTGGTGGTGGTGGTGTTAATGTTGTTGTTGTTGTTGTCATTGTAATTCTTGTTATTATTGTTGTGGTTTTTGTTCTTGTTGTTGTGGTTGATGTTATTATGGTTGTTGTTGTTGTTGTTGTTGTTATGGTTGTTGTTGTTGTTGCTGCTGCTGCTGTTGTTGTTGTAGTTGTTGTTACGGTTGTTGCTATTGCTGTTGTTATTTTTTGTTGTTAATGTTGCGGTTGTTGTTGTTGTTGTTGTTGTTGTTGTTGTTGTTGTTGCTGCTATTATTGTTGTTCTTGTTGTTGGGGTTCTTGTTGTTATTGTGGTTGTTGTTGTTGTGGTTGTTGTTGTTATGATTGTTGTTGTTGTTGTTGTTGTTGTTGTATTTGTTGTTGTTGTTGTTGTTGTTATTGTTGTTGTTGTTTCTGATGTTTTTGTTGTTGTTGTTGTTGGTTTTGTATTTGTTCTTGTTGTTATTGTTGATGTTGATGTTGTTGTTGTTGTTGCTCTTGTTGTTGTTGTTGTTGTGGTTGTTGTTGTTGTTGTTTTGTTGCTATTGTTGTTGTTGATATTATTGTTGTTGTTCTTGTTATTGTTATTAACGATTTTTTTATTGTTGTTGTTGTTGCTCCTGCTATTGTTGTTGCATGTTGTTATTGTTGTTGTTGTTGCTGTAGTTGTTGTTGTTATTGTTGTTGTCGCTGATGTTGTTGTTGTTGTAGTTGTCGTTGTTGTTGTTGTTGTTGTTGGGGTTGTTGTTGTTATTGTGGTGGTTGTTTTTGTGTTTGTTGTTGTTATGACTGTTGTTGTTGTTGTTGTTGTATTTGTTGTTATGGTTGTTGTTGTTGTTGTTGTTGTTTCTGCTGTTGCTGTTGTTGCTGTTGTTGAAATTGTTCTTGTCCTTATTGTTGTTGTTGTTGTTGTTGTTGCTCCTGTTGTTTTATTGCTGTTGCTGTTGTTGTTGTTGTTACTGTTGTTGTTGTTGTTGTTGTTGTTGTTGCGAATGTTGTTGTTATTGTTCCTGTTGTTGTTGTTGTTGTTGTTATTGTTGCTATTGTTGTTACTATTGTTGTTGTTATTGTTGTTTTTTATTGTTGTGGTTGTTGCTGTTGTGGTTGATGTTATTATGGTTCTTGTTGTTGTTGTTGTTGCTGTTGTTGTTGTTGTTGTTGTTGTTGTTATTGTAGTTGTTGTTATAGTTGTTGCAATTGTTGTTGTTGTTGTTTGTTGCTAATGTTATCGTTGTTGTTGTTATTATTGTTTCTTGTTGACGTTGTTGTTGTTGTTACTATTGTCATTGTTGATTTTATTGTTGTTGTTGTTGTTGCTGCTGAAGCTGTTGTTGCTAAAGTTGTTGTTGTTGTTGCTGTTGTTATTGCTATTACTGTTGTTGCTTGTTGTTGTTATTGTTGCTGTCATTGTTGTTGTTGCTGATATTATTGTTGTCGTTGTTGTTATTGGGGTTGCTGTTGTTATTGTGGTTGTTGTTGTTGTGGTTGTTGTTGTTGTTGTTTTTGTTGTTAGGCTTGTTGTAGTTGTTGGCATTGTTGTTGCAATTGTTGTTGCTGTTGTTGCTGTTGTTGTTTTTGTTTCTTTTGTTGTTGTTGTTGTTTTTGTTGTTGTTGTCGTTGTTGTTGTTATTGTTGTTGTTGTTGGTGGTGGTGGTGGTGTTGTCATTGTCGTTGTCGTTGTCGTCCTTGTTGTTGTTGTTGTTGTTGTTGTTGTCATTGTTGTTGTTTTTGGTTATGTTTTTGTTGTTGTCGTTGTTGTTGTTCTTGTTGTTGTTATTGTTATTATTGTAGTTGCTGGTAGTGTTGTTGTTGTCGTTGTTGTTGTTGTGTTTGTTGTTGTTGTTGTTGTTGTTGATGTTGCTATTGTTGTTGCTGCTGTTGTAGCTATTAATGTTGCTTGTTATTGTTGTTGTTGTTGTTAATCTTGTTTTTGTTGTTATTATTGTTGTTGCTGCTATTGTTGTTGCCTGTTGTTGTTGTTGTTGTTGTTGTTGATGATGTTGCTGTTGCGGTTGTTGTTGTTAATGTTCCTGTTGTTGTTGATGTTGTTCTTGTTGTCATTGTTGTTACTATTGTTGTTGTCGTTTTTGTTGTTGCTTATGTTGTAGTTGTTGTTGCTGCAATTGTCGTTGTTGTTGTTGTTGTTGTTGTTAATGTTGCTGTTGTGTCTATTGTTGTGGTTGTTGTTGTTGTGGTTATTGTTGTTGTGGCTGTTGTTGTTGTGGTAGTTATTGTTATGGTTATTTTTGTTATTGTTGTAATTTATCTTGTTGTTGTTGTTGGTGGTGGTGGTGGTGTTAATGTTGTTGTTGTTGTTGTCATTGTAATTCTTGTTATTATTGTTGTGGTTTTTGTTCTTGTTGTTGTGGTTGATGTTATTATGGTTGTTGTTGTTGTTGTTGTTATGGTTGTTGTTGTTGTTGCTGCTGCTGCTGTTGTTGTTGTAGTTGTTGTTACGGTTGTTGCTATTGCTGTTGTTATTTTTTGTTGTTAATGTTGCGGTTGTTGTTGTTGTTGTTGTTGTTGTTGTTGCTGCTATTATTGTTGTTCTTGTTGTTGGGGTTCTTGTTGTTATTGTGGTTGTTGTTGTTGTGGTTGTTGTTGTTATGATTGTTGTTGTTGTTGTTGTTGTTGTTGTTGTATTTGTTGTTGTTGTTGTTGTTGTTATTGTTGTTGTTGTTTCTGATGTTTTTGTTGTTGTTGTTGTTGGTTTTGTATTTGTTCTTGTTGTTATTGTTGATGTTGATGTTGTTGTTGTTGTTGCTCTTGTTGTTGTTGTTGTTGTGGTTGTTGTTGTTGTTGTTTTGTTGCTATTGTTGTTGTTGATATTATTGTTGTTGTTCTTGTTATTGTTATTAACGATTTTTTTATTGTTGTTGTTGTTGCTCCTGCTATTGTTGTTGCATGTTGTTATTGTTGTTGTTGTTGCTGTAGTTGTTGTTGTTATTGTTGTTGTCGCTGATGTTGTTGTTGTTGTAGTTGTCGTTGTTGTTGTTGTTGTTGGGGTTGTTGTTGTTATTGTGGTGGTTGTTTTTGTGTTTGTTGTTGTTATGACTGTTGTTGTTGTTGTTGTTGTTGTTGTATTTGTTGTTATGGTTGTTGTTGTTGTTGTTGTTGTTTCTGCTGTTGCTGTTGTTGCTGTTGTTGAAATTGTTCTTGTCCTTATTGTTGTTGTTGTTGTTGTTGTTGTTGCTCCTGTTGTTTTATTGCTGTTGCTGTTGTTGTTGTTGTTACTGTTGTTGTTGTTGTTGTTGTTGTTGTTGCGGTTGTTGTTGTTATTGTTCCTGTTGTTGTTGTTGTTGTTGTTATTGTTGCTATTGTTGTTACTATTGTTGTTGTTATTGTTGTTTTTTATTGTTGTGGTTGTTGCTGTTGTGGTTGATGTTATTATGGTTCTTGTTGTTGTTGTTGTTGCTGTTGTTGTTGTTGTTGTTGTTGTTATTGTAGTTGTTGTTATAGTTGTTGCAATTGTTGTTGTTGTTGTTTGTTGCTAATGTTATCGTTGTTGTTGTTATTATTGTTTCTTGTTGACGTTGTTGTTGTTGTTACTATTGTCATTGTTGATTTTATTGTTGTTGTTGTTGTTGCTGCTGAAGCTGTTGTTGCTAAAGTTGTTGTTGTTGTTGCTGTTGTTATTGCTATTACTGTTGTTGCTTGTTGTTGTTATTGTTGCTGTCATTGTTGTTGTTGCTGATATTATTGTTGTCGTTGTTGTTATTGGGGTTGCTGTTGTTATTGTGGTTGTTGTTGTTGTGGTTGTTGTTGTTGTTGTTTTTGTTGTTAGGCTTGTTGTAGTTGTTGGCATTGTTGTTGCAATTGTTGTTGCTGTTGTTGCTGTTGTTGTTTTTGTTTCTTTTGTTGTTGTTGTTGTTTTTGTTGTTGTTGTCGTTGTTGTTGTTATTGTTGTTGTTGTTGGTGGTGGTGGTGGTGTTGTCATTGTCGTTGTCGTTGTCGTCCTTGTTGTTGTTGTTGTTGTTGTTGTTGTCATTGTTGTTGTTTTTGGTTATGTTTTTGTTGTTGTCGTTGTTGTTGTTCTTGTTGTTGTTATTGTTATTATTGTAGTTGCTGGTAGTGTTGTTGTTGTCGTTGTTGTTGTTGTGTTTGTTGTTGTTGTTGTTGTTGTTGATGTTGCTATTGTTGTTGCTGCTGTTGTAGCTATTAATGTTGCTTGTTATTGTTGTTGTTGTTGTTGATCTTGTTTTTGTTGTTATTATTGTTGTTGCTGCTATTGTTGTTGCCTGTTGTTGTTGTTGTTGTTGTTGTTGATGATGTTGCTGTTGCGGTTGTTGTTGTTAATGTTCCTGTTGTTGTTGATGTTGTTCTTGTTGTCATTGTTGTTACTATTGTTGTTGTCGTTTTTGTTGTTGCTTATGTTGTAGTTGTTGTTGCTGCAATTGTCGTTGTTGTTGTTGTTGTTGTTGTTAATGTTGCTGTTGTGTCTATTGTTGTGGTTGTTGTTGTTGTGGTTATTGTTGTTGTGGCTGTTGTTGTTGTGGTAGTTATTGTTATGGTTATTTTTGTTATTGTTGTAATTTATCTTGTTGTTGTTGTTGTTGGTGGTGGTGGTGGTGTTAATGTTGTTGTTGTTGTTGTGAACGTTGTTGTTGTTGTTGTTGTCATTGTAATTCTTGTTATTATTGTTGTGGTTTGTATTCTTGTTGTTGTGGTTGATGTTATTATGGTTGTTGTTGTTGTTGTTATGGTTGTTGTTGTTGTTGTTGCTGTTGTTGTTGTTGTAGTTGTTGTTACGGTTGTTGCTATTGCTGTTGTTATTTTTTGTTGTTAATGTTGCGGTTGTTGCTGTTGTTGTTGTTGTTGCTGCTATTATTGTTGTTCTTGTTGTTGGGGTTGTTGTTGTTATTGTGGTTGGTGTTGTTGTGGTTGTTGTTGTTGTGGTTGTTGTTGTTATGATTGTTGTTGTTGTTGTTGTTGTTGTTGTTATTGTTGTTGTTGTTTCTGATGTTTTTGTTGTTGTTGTTGTTGTATTTGTTCTTGTTGTTATTGTTGATGTTGATATTGTTGTTGTTGTTGTTGTTGCTCTTGTTGTTGTTGTTGTGGTTGTTGTTTTTTTTTTGTTGCTATTGTTGTTGTTGATATTATTGTTGTTGTTCTTGTTATTGTTATTAACGATTTTGTTATTGTTGTTGTTGTTGCTCCTGCTATTGTTGTTGCCTGTTATTATTGTTGTTGTTGTTGCTGTAGTTGTTGTTGTTATTGTTGTTGTCACTGATGTTGTTGTTGTTGTAGTTGCCGTTGTTGTTGTTGCTTTTATTATTGTTTCTGCTGTTGTTGGGGTTGTTGTTGTTATTGTGGTGGTTGTTTTTGTGTTTGTTGTTGTTATGACTGTTGTTGTTGTTGTTGTTGTTGTTGTTGTTGTTGTATTTGTTGTTATGGTTGTTGTTGTTGTTGTTGTTGTTGTTGTTGTTTCTGTTGTTGTTGTTGTTGTTGTTGCTGTTGTTGAAATTGTTCTTGTTGTTATTATTGTTGTTGTTGTTGTTGCTCCTGTTGTTTTATTGCTGTTGTTGTTGTTATTGTTGTTACTGTTGTTGTTGTTGTTGCTGCGGTTGTTGTTGTTATTGTTCCTGTTGTTGTTGTTGTTGTTATTGTTGCTATTGTTGTTGTTATTGTTGTTTTTTATTGTTGTGGTTGTTGCTGTTGTGGTTGATGTTATTATGGTTCTTGTTGTTGTTGTTGTTGTTGTTGTTGTTGTTGTTGTTGCTGTTGTTGTTGTTGTTATTGTAGTTGTTGTTATATTTGTTGCAATTGTTGTTGTTGTTGTTGTTGTTATTGTTTGTTGCTAATGTTATCGTTGTTGTTGTTATTATTGTTTCCTGTTGACGTTGTTGTTGTTGTTACTGTTGTCATTGTTGATGTTATTGTTGTTGTTGTTGTTGTTGCTGCTGAAGCTGTTGTTGCTAAAGTTGTTGTTGTTGTTGCTGTTGTTATTGCTATTATTGTTGTTGCTTGTTGTTGTTATTGTTGTTGTCATTGTTGTTGTTGCTGATATTATTGTTGTCGTTGTTGTTATTGGGGTTGTTGTTGTTATTGTGGTTGTTGTTGTTGTGGTTGTTGTTGTTGTGGTTTTTGTTGTTATGATTGTTGTAGTTGTTGGAATTCTTGTTGTATTTGTTGTTGCTGTTGTTGTTTTTGTTGCTTTTGTTGTTGTTGTTGTTGTTGTTGTTGTTGTTGTCGTTGTTGTTGTTGTTGTTGTTGTGTTTGTTGTTGTTGTTGTTGATGTTGCTGTTGTTGTTGCTGCTGTTGTAGCTATTAATGTTGCTTGTTATTGTTGTTGTTGTTGCTGATCTTGTTTTTGTTGTTGTTATTGTTGTTGCTGCTATTGTTGTTGCCTGTTGTTATTGTTATTGTTGTTGTTGTTGGTGGTGGTGGTGCTGTAGTTGTTGTTGTTGTTATTGTTGTTGTCGCTGATGTTGTTGTTGCTGCAGTTGTCATTGTTGTTGCTGATGTTATTGATGTTGTTGTTGTTGTTGCTGCTATTATTGTTGTTGCTGTTGTTGGGGTTGTTGTTGGTATTGTGGTTGTTGTTGTTGTGGTTGTTGTTGTTTTTATGATTGTTGTTGTTGTATTTGTTGTTGCTGTTACTGTTGTTGTTGTATTTGTTGTTGTTGTTGATGTTCTTGTTGTTATTGTTGATGTTGTTGGTGTTGTTGTTCCTGTTGTTGTTATTGTTATTGTTGTTTTTTTTTTGTTGTTGTTGATATTATTGTTGTTCTTGTTCTTGTTCTTGTTATTGTTATTAACGATGTTGTTATTGATGTTGTTGTTGTTGTTGCTGCTGTTGTTTTTACCTGTTGTTGTTGTTGTTGTTGTTGCTGTTATTAGTGTTGTTGTTTTTGCTGCTGATGTTGTTGTTGCTCCAGTTGTTGTTGTTGTTGCTGTTATTAGTTTTTGCTACTGATGTTGTTAGTGTTATTGTTGTTGCTGTTATTAGTGTTGTTGTTGTTTTTACCATTATCAATCGCCTGACCAACATGAGACTCCAAATACTGATTGGCTCCAGCACTCAGCTCCATCTGAAGAACAAGAAGACGGTTACACAAATCAGGGATGGGGTGAGTGGCAGTACACAGGTTGGACCACCCTGGGTAGATTCTATGATCCATACCATGGCTACCCACAAGATCATCAACCTCCTCAGCACTCATCATCTCCTCCACCATCGGACAACTCTAAAATCCTTAATATGCTGCAGTCCATGTAGTTAGATCAACAGACCTTTATGAGGAGTCAAGATACGTAGATGGAACAGATTCGAGCTGAGCTTCGTACTCAAAATGAACGGTTAAATTCATTTTCAACTAGGATGGATGCCTGCTTTGAAGCTCTCGTTGCATCCAGTGAGAGGCAAGACATGGAAATCATTGATAGTCTCCATCACCTAAATATGTCCGTGGAAGCATTTGTGGACTTCTCGGATCCTCAGCGCAATCCAGATGTTGCATACTGGGGGAGGGGCCGAGGTCGGGGCCGGGGTTATTAGTTACATAGCTGCATGTTTTCACTGTGTATTTTCTATTATTTTGTGTTATGTTTGTTTGAATATTTAGCCCATTTGCATGTATTCACTTCGCTATCTATTAATTCCAGTTTGTTGTTCATTATCATTCTTATGTGTGAAGTTTGGTAATTGACTAGCTATCACCTACTGTATGTTTTTGTTAATTGACTAGTTCTCTTTCTCTTTTTGATGTTGTTAAAGGGGAAGAAGAACATGTAGCAAGTACCAAAGCCAAGCCAGGATGTTCACAACAGTTAATGGTTGTTTGTTTTGTAGCCTCAAATTACATAAGAAAGGGGGAGTTTGTGCATACATTGCATATTGTTGTGTTTTTGGTTGTTTTAGTTGTATACAGGTTGTCATCATAAAAAAGGGGGAGAATGTGAAGCCAAATCGCCACACACCACACGAGTTTGCAAGACATCACTTGATATAGGTTTCGATGATGACGAATTGCAACCATGGATGAATTGGCAATCGTATATTCCACCTCTACCAAACAAATGCAACGTATCACATACCGTATCCTTTTACATTTGTCTAAAAACTGTTATAATTAATATAACATGTGTAGATAAGATGTGGTCGTGACAAAAGGCATGAAAAACCACAAGAATTCCAGTTTTTGCAGATTTACAGGGTATGTCGACCATAGGGTCGGCGCATACATCAGTGTGTTTTTCCACTGGTCAGCGCATGAAGGTTTGAGTCGACTGCAGGGTCGGCGCATGAAGAAATTGCTCTTCAACGGGTCAGCGCATGCCGACTGTATGGTCGACGCATACTGATACATTTTGCAGATTTCCAAAAAGTGAAGGCTATACGTCGACGCACAGACCTGCTGTGGTCGACCGTTCGCGCGGAAATGCTGTTTTGAAATGATTCCCACTATTATTTGAAAAGTTGTTATGTCGTTGGTTGGTCTGGTACTATATATACAAGTTCAACCACTTATGTCAAGTAACATTTGATAAAAAAACTGATTCATGTGTTCAAGAATAAGAAAGAGTGAAATAGGTGTCCAAGATTCATCATCTTCATCTTCAACATCTCACAACACATCAATTACACAAAGTGCATTGTGAGTGATTAAAGGTGATAAGGCTCGAAGCTTAGATTGGGTAATCTAGTTCGGGTTGAAGCTTGTGACAGGTTCTTTCTTGAATAAAACCGTTAGGGTTTTATCCTCCAAGATTGGTTTGATTTTTGGGGGTTTTTGGACGAGATTCTTCATCAAGGGTCAGCTGAGCGAAGGTGATTGTGAAGAGGTGTTCTTCAACAGTCTAGTAGCGGATTCAGTGATATTGAGGGGAAGATCTCAGGTTCGATTCGTTGTAGTTGAGATCAGCCGGGCCGAAGGTTTGAAGAACTCAGGGTTATTCAATAAGGTGGCTGGAATCGGAGGTCTATCAACAACGATCGGAGGACTTGATTCATCTTGAATCAAGGGGCAAGGAGTGAAAGCAACATTCAACGTCTTGAGAATTCTGTTGTATATTTGTTGTTCAATCCTTGTATAAACTGTTACATTCAACATGTGATATCTATTAAATCTATCTCAATTCTAGTTTTAGAATTGAGGGCAGACGTACCCCGAAGCGAGGACGACAGGGGAACTACCTCACCAAATACTTGTCTTCTCTATTTTTCAGCATTTTCGTTTTAGCTTAAAAATAAGTGATTTTTGTATAAGCACTATTGTCAAACTGTGATATCAATTGAGTAAGAGGTTAAAACTCTGTTTTTGAATCCAAAGTACAATAAGACATTGTACTAGGCTAGTTGGAATCACTTACTCAACATAAATATCACTTGGAGTGTTTTTGCACACCAAGTGTTTGACAAATTGCCTAAACCAAAATTATCTTACTTGTGTATCTAGTTTTGGTTTGCTCTTTAAATCATTGGAACTAGGTGTAAGAACACAAATTGTTTCTTAGTTATATCTCTATGTTTTGATGATAACACTTATGAATTTTGTATTCAAGAATTATATACTCTAAATTTGTTCTAGACTGTTTGCTATAGGTACTAAAGAAAATATTCTTAAAGAGCAAATTTGAATCTGAACAATGATATTATGAAAGGCTTCAAAGGTTCAAGAGCATCTTAGATGAAGATCTGAACGCTGCCTCAAGAAGAATCTGAGTGATTTCTACTGAAGATTCTGAAGCAGAAGTCTCTAAAGAATAAAAGACTCTGAGAGTTCAGAAGCTTAGTCATCAGAAGACTCTGAAGATACTGCGCTGCATAAGTATTAAGAATCTGATATAGAAGACTCTGCTCTGACAGAACTACACGCTCAAGCACACAAGCTGCATATACTCTGATTCAGCATAATCTGAAGAACATCCCAAGACTCTGAAGATCCAGAAGATCTCTACTCTGGAGATTCTGAAGATCCAGACTCTGATGTTGATAGCTGAACTTACTTAGTGAAGAAGATTTGAATATGTACGTTGGCATATCTCAACAGCTATTTCCTCTTTTATGCTAGACACAAGAACACAGACAAAAAGGTTTTATCTGTGCATTCCATTCTAAGGAAAGTTTCTGCAAAGTAAAAGACAAAAGGCATCAGGCTTTTTCAGCAAAGCCTCCAATGTAAAGACAAAAGGCTCCAGGCTTTTCAGCACAACCTTCAACGTTGAGAAGACTTCATGGATCTAAGTGCCTATATAAAGAAGTCCACTCCATCTTCTTCAGTAACGAACAACTTGCAAAAATTCACTCAAAGAAAATCTCTCAAAAGCTCTTTTATCTTATTTGCTGTAACATTGTTCTTAAAACTTAAGAGAAATATCACAGTTGTGATAATAGCTTTTTAGAAGCATTCTTACTCTTGTAATAGTTTTACATTGATTGTAAAAGGTTTCCTTAAGAGGATCCAGTTGGGATCAGTAGCTCTTGAGAAGACTAAGAACAGTTGTTCTTAGGTGTTACTATTGTAATCTGTTTGATTAAATAGTGGATTAAGTCCTTGACTGAGAAAGGCAAATCACTCTTGAGAGGGTGGACTGGAGTAGTTGAGTTCAACGAACCAGGATAAAAATAACTGTGTTTGAATCTTTGATTATTTGTCATACTTATTCAACCCCCCCCCCCCCCCTTCTAAGTAATTTTCTCACCTTCAGTTGGCATCAGAGCTCCGGTTCTGCGTGTGCTACCACGTAACCGTGTCAGTAAAGATCCAGTGAGAAAAGTTACTTTGATATATATATCTGTTTTTCATTATGGGTGATACTTCTACATCCAATTGTAACAAATATGAAGGGGATAGAATCAGCACAAAGCCTCCCATGTTTGATGGAGAGAAATTTGATTACTCGAAGGACAGGATAGAAAGTTTCTTCCTTGGGTATGATGCTGATTTGTGGGACTTGGTCATTGATGTCTATGAACATCCTACAAATGAGGATGGCAAGAAAGTTGATAGAAAATCAATGACAGAAGCCCAGAAGGATTTCAAAAATCACCATAAGGCTAGGATAATATTGCTTAATGCAATCTCTCATACTGAGTATGAAAAGATTACTAACAGAGAAACAGCTCATGGAATGTTTGAGTCACTTAAAATGACTCATGAGGGAAATTCTCAAGTGAAGGAGACCAAGGCTCTGGCGCTTATACAGAAGTATGAAGCGTTCAAAATGGAAGAGTCTGAAAATATAGAAACTATGTTTTCTAGATTTCAGATCCTCACAGCTGGTCTAAAGGTTCTGGACAAGGGATACTCCACATCAGATCATGTAAAGAAAATCATCAGAAGTCTACCTACCAGATGGAGACCAATGGTGACTACCTTGAAGATGGCTAAAGATCTGAACAAGATCTCCTTAGAAGAACTCATCAGCTCACTGAGGAGCCATGAAATTGAGCTTGAGGAAGATGAACCTCAGAAGAAAGAGAAAGGTAAATCTATTTCATTAAAATCTAATAAATCTGCTAAAGCTTTGCAGGTTATTGAAGAAAGCTCTGAAGAATCTTCTTCTGAAGAAGAAGATGAATTATCCATGTTGTCCAGAAGGATCAACAGACTCTGGAAGCACAAGGGAAATAAGTTCAACAACTTCAGAAAATCTGATCATAGAAAGGAATCTTTTGGGCACAGAAGATCTGGCAAGAAAGAAGTTGTATGCTATGAGTGCAAAGAACCTGGGCATTACAAGAATGATTGCCCCAAACTTCAAAGAGAAAAACCCAAGAAGAAGGTTGACAAAAAGAAGAAGGTTCTGATGGCAACATGGGATGACTCAGATGAATCTGAATCAGAAGAAGAATGTGCTAATGTTGCACTGATGGCCAGCATAGAAGATCAGGAGGAAGGAACTTCAGGATCTGAATCTGATTCTAAATCTGACGATGACGCTGAAGAGGTAATGGCTAAACTTACTAAAGAAGAACTTATCAAAGTATTATCAGAAGTTCTGAAAAGTTATAACAATATTAAACTCAAATACAAGAAGCTGAAAAGCAGTCTTGAATCGGAGAATGATCTTCTGAAGACAGAACTTGTTGAGCAAAAAGAAATTAATCTGAAAATCAAAAATGACTTTGAAATAGCTCAACAAGAATCTGAATCTGAGACTAAGTCATGTGAAAACATTTTAGAAAAATATGACTCTAGCTTTCAGAGATTCCTTACTAAGAGCTTAGACAGAAGCAAGATGGCTTCTATGATCTATGGTGTTAGTGGGAATAACAGAAGAGGTATTGGATATGAATCTTCCTCTGGAAGTAATCCAAAATCTGTTGACAAACTCTTCATCAAGAAGACACCTCTGTACTCTCAATTTAAGTTTGGTCACTTAAATGACATTAAACACACAAGCTCTGAGAAGAATACTTATGTGTTTAAACCCAAGGCAAGTCAGAATAAACATTATGTTGAAAAAAAGAAGTTTAGACAAACCTACAAACCAACTAACCCTAAAGGACCCAAGAAGATCTGGGTACCTAAGAGCAAAATAATCCCTGTTGCAGATGTTCTTAGCAGCAAGATCAGGACACCAGTCATGGTACCTGGACTCTAGATGCTCACGACACATGACAGGAGAAAGGTCTATGTTCCAAAGCCTGGAACTTAGATCTGGAGGTGACGTGAAGTTTGGAGGGAACCAGAAAGGCAAGATCATTGGATCTGGCACTATTGGAAATGATAAACTTCCCTCTATAACTAATGATTTACTTGTTGAAGGCTTAAAACATAACTTATTGTCCATAAGTCAATTAAGTGACAATGGTTATGATATTACCTTTAATAAAAAATGTTGTAAAGCTATTAGTCAAAAGGATGGCTCTATCCTATTTAGTGGTAAGAGGAAAAACAACATTTATAAAATAAATCTTTCAGAACTTAAAGTTCAGAATGTTAAATGCCTCTTGTCTGTTAATGAAGAGCAATGGGTCTGGCACAGAAGATTGGGCCATATTAATATGAGACGTATATCTCAGATTAATAAACTTAATCTTGTCAGAGGACTTCCTAATCTGAAATTCACCTCAGATGCTCTTTGTGAAGCATGCCAAAAAGGGAAGTTTTCAAAATCATCTTTTAAATAAAAAAATGTTGTTTCTACTTCCAAACCACTAGAATTACTTCATATTGATCTGTTTGGACCAGTGAAAACTGCATCCATCAGAGGCAAGAAGTATGGATTAGTCATTGTTGATGACTATAGTAGATGGACATGGGTAAAGTTCTTAAAACACAAGGATGAGTCACATTCTGTGTTCTTTGACTTCTGCAAGCAAGTCCAGAATGAAAAAGATTTCAAAATTATAAAAGTCAGAAGTGATCATGGTGGTGAATTTGAAAATAAATATTTTGAAAAATATTTTTCTTAAAATGGCATTGCTCATGATTTTTCCTGTCCTAGAACTCCACAACAAAATGGGGTTGTAGAGAGGAAAAACAGGACTCTGCAAGAAATGGCCAGAACCATGATCAATGAGACAAATCTGGCAAAACACTTTTGGGCAGAAGCAATCAACACAGCTTGTTACATTCAGAACAGAGTGTTTGTAAGACCTCTTCTGAAAAAGACTCCATATGAACTGTGGAAGAACAGAAATCCTAACATTTCATATTTTCATCCTTTTGGATGTACTTGTTATATACTTAACACTAAAGAGAATCTTAACAAGTTTGATTCCAAAGCACAGAAGTGTTTCATGCTTGGTTATTCTGAACGCTCTAAAGGCTACAGAGTATTCAATACTGAAACACAGATTGTGGAAGAATCTATTCATGTAAGATTTGATGATAAGATTGGCTATGAAAAGCCAAAGCAGTTTGAAAATTCTGCAGATAGAGAAGTGATTCTCACAGACTCTGAAGGATCAGAGGCAGAAAAGGCTAAAGAGAAAGAATCTGAAGCAACTCCAGATGTTATTCCCTTATCTTCTCAATTGGACAACTTACACATTTCTGAAAGATCAAATGTCAGAGGATCTTCTTCTAGAATCAAGGCATCTCACCCAGAAGATGTGATTATTGGAAAGAAAGATGATCCAATCAGGACAAGATCCTATCTCAGAACATCTGAATCTTCATTGTTTGGCTTAGTGTCAATAATTGAACCAACATTTGTGGATGAGGCTCTGAAAGATAATGAATGGATTATTGCCATGCAAGAAGAGCTAAATCAATTCACCAGAAATGAAGTTTGGGATCTGGTTCCTAGACCTAAAGGATTCAATGTTATTGGAACAAAATGGGTCTTCAGGAATAAGTTGAATGAAAAGGGAGAAGTTGAAAGGAATAAGGCAAGGCTGGTTGCTCAATGAGGTATTGATTACACTGAAACTTATGCTCCAGTGGCAAGGTTAGAATCTATACGCCTTCTTATTTCATTTGCTGCATAAAATAACATCACTCTATATCAGATGGATGTTAAAAGTGCCTTTCTTAATGGTATTATAGAAGAGGAAGTATATGTCCACCAACCTCCTGGTTTTGAAAGTGAAAACTTTCCAGATCATGTTTTTAAACTAAAGAAATCTCTTTATGGCTTAAAACAAGCTCCCAGAGCTTGGTATGAGAGGTTGAGCAATTTCCTTCTGAAGAAAAATTTTATCAGAGGAAAAGTGGATACAACTTTATTTTGTAAAACTCTTAAGAAAGATTTGTTGATTTGTCAAATTTATGTAGATGATATTATTTTTGGATCAACAAATATTATGCTTGGAAAGGAGTTTGCTAAATGTATGCAGGCAGAGTTTGAAATGAGCATGATGGGAGAATTGAGATTCTTTTTGGGAATCCAAGTCAACCAGACTCCAGAGTGCACCTACATACATCAGACCAAATATGTTAAAGAGCTTCTGAAGAAGTTCAACATGGTTGATAGTAAGATGGCAAAGACTCCAATGCACCCTACAAGCACTCTAGGTAAGGAAGAGGTAAGTAAGAAGGTAGATCAGAAACTCTACAGAGGTATGATAGGATCTCTTCTATACTTGAATGCTTCTAGACCTGATATTCTGTTTAGTGTCTGCTTATGTGCAAGATTCCAATCAGATCCTAGAGAATCACACTAAACAGCTGTTAAGAGGATTCTAAGGTATCTGAAAGGTACTACTAACATGGGTATGTGTTACAGAAGATCTGATGAATTTTCATTAGTTGGATTCTGTGGTGCTGATTATGCTGGAGACAGAGTTGAACGTAAAAGCACTTCTGGAAGCTGTCAGTTTCTTGGAAGTCATATGATCTCATGGTACAACAAGAAGCAACCCACTATTGCACTATCAACTACAGAGGAAGAATACATTGCTGCTGCTGGATGTTGTACGCAGATGCTCTGGATGACGAGTCAGTTAGAAGATTATCAGATCTATGAGAGTAATCTTTCTATCTTCTGTGATAATACTTCTGCTATATGTTTGTCAAAAAATCCAATCTTACATTCTAAGGCTAAACATATAGAAATTAAACATCACTTCATCAGAGACTATGTTCAGAAGGGTGTAATAAATCTAGCTTTTGTTGATACAGATCATAAATGGGCTGATATTTTCACAAAACTCCTTGCTGAAGATAGATTTAAGTTCATTCTGAAAAATATTTGTATGGATTTTTGTCCAGAATAATATTTATCAGAGGCAACTTCTCAGATGAAAAATGTTTAAAGATCTGAAGTATTTCATCGGATTATTTGTTCATTTATCTTTAATTGATTTATTTGTGTGAAACTCTGAACTAACAAACTCAGAAGATCTGAACGTTGGAAACGTTTCATTTCTTGAGAGATATCAGATGCACATACAAAGCAAACACGTGTCACTCAGTATCTGAAAAGATAGAGTGCTCTACTGAATTGACGTTTGAGGTATTGCTTTGAAAATCTCATTTTTCTTGGATTTCCCCCCAATTGTCATAGTTTCAATTTGAAATGATTACTTTCATTAAATGCTGTGTAAACGTGCGTATGTGTCTTTTGATGTGCCCAATGCTTGATTTTTTAGTTTTCTATAAATACCACCTATCACACTATTTTCACACTTTTCACACTCACTACACTTATGCGTTTCTGTTCTCTCTTCAACCTCTACCAAAACCCTAAACCAAAATCAAAAGCTTCATCCTCATCAATGACTTCTACATCAAATGCTGCTGAGATCTCCAACAAAAATATAATGTACAAGAAAGCAGAACGCACTCTTTTTACTCCAGTTGTGGATCTTGAGGTTTTGTGTGAGAGTTTTGTTGATCTTGAATCAATAGAAGAAAATGGGTTTGACCTAACAACTGCCATTAAAGCTCAAGGATGGGAGAAGTACTTTGAGAGACTAATGGGTCCTGTATACCCAACTCTTGTAAAGGAATTCTGGATTCACGCTAGTACTGGTCCTAAGTTCATTCACTCATCTGTCCTTGGGAAGGAGATAGTGATTACTGAGAAACTGATCAGGCAATTGTTCAGTTATGAAGAATCTGATGGTGTTACAAACCTAGCCTCTTCACGTATTGATATGGCTAAGGTATATGAAGAAATTACTGTCGCTGGAACACCAACAAGTAAGGTTAAAGATCTGAAACCTATCTATAGGATCTGGGCAAAGATATTTATGAGTACAATCTTTCACAGAAAGTCAACCAACTCACCAGACTATGTGAGTTCAGAGCATCTGTACTTCATGTACTGCATCAGCCAGAATATTAAGATTGATCTGCCCTATCTGATTTTCAGTCATCTTCTGACTCATGTCAAAGAGACTAGAGAAGAGGTCAGAGCTAAAGCTGGGAAAGTTAGAACTTGGATACCTCTGGGAAGACTGATTTCAGACATCCTTATAGAAAACAAGTTGGTGAAGCATCTGACAGATGCAAAGATAACAGAGGATCTGTCATATATCATTGGATCTGAGATAAATGGACTCACTCTAAAAAGGATGAAGATCATTTCAGAGCTGAATGGTAAACTAGGGAAGATAAACTCTGAGGAGGTCAATGGCAGAAGGATACCCATAGAAGATTTTCCAATGTTCAGTGCAGATGAACCAAAAAGTATTGTCTGGACTTACATTGCAGAGTGTCTGAAGGAAGGAATTCCTCTACCTGCTAACCTTGTTCAGAAACAAGGAGAAGAAATTCCCAATCTGATGAAGGAAAGGCGTAGTAAGAGAAAAGCTGAAGAAGGATCGGTTCAGAAGAAAAGGGAAGTATCTGAAGTTCCAAGGAAGAAGAAGAAAGGAGTAAAGAAAGCCAGAATCAATTCTAGAGATGCCACTCTGGAAGAGATTAGAGACACTATTCATCAGGTATTAACATCTGATCCTACACCTGCTGTTCATTCACCCCTTTCATCACCTCAACTCTCTCCAAACCTTAGACATAGAACTTCTAAACCCAAACAATCTGTAAACCTTTCATCTGAACCACCTTCATCTGAACCAGTACATTCACAACCATCTTCTGTACCAATTCCCTCTGAACCCCAACCTCATACTACATCTGAACCCCCTCAACCTACTCAACCAGAAATTTCACAAACAGAAATTCCTCAAACAGAAATTCCACAACCAGCAATCTCACAACCAGAAAATCCCCAACCATATATAATCATCTCAGAACCAAACCAACCAGAGACTGTTCAAACTGAACACTCTGAACGACCAGTTCCATCAGAAGATCCAAATCTTTCTAACAATATTCTGGATATAGAACCCCTCAATCAATCCATTAACATTTCTTCAACATCTGTTCACTCAGAAGAATCTTCTGATTGTGAATCATCTAATTCATCTGATTTTGAACCAGAGTCACTCAAGCAAGCACGTTCTGACAGTGCTATGAAGGAACATGTTAACATTTCCATGTTTCATACTCCACCCAACTCCCCACCTCAGAAAACCATCTCTCAACCATCTGAAACTTAAACATCTGAAACACAAACCATCCCTCAACCATCTGAAACCAATCTGCCTGAAACACAAACTATTCCTCAACCATCTGAACTCCCTCAATCTGACATCCAAACATCTCAACCAACATCACCTCAACCACAACCATCTGAACCTACACCATCTGAACCTACTCCTGTTAACACTCCTAATCCTAAACCCTCTGAACAGTCAGATCTAGGATCATGTGTTAGTGTTATGTTTGAAATATTCAAGAAGGAGATAGATTCTGAATATGCTCGTGTTAAGGATGTGTGCATGTCAAGTTTGGATCCAACTATTTCAAATGCTGCTTGGAAGCGTTTCATCTGGATGTTCAACAAAGCTGCTTTAAAAGTTAGAGCTAAATGCTCTAAGCTTGCTAAGACTCAGTTTGCAGAATTAATCAAGATAACTCTGATGAACATGCCTCCTCCTCCTCCTGTGTTGCTTCTGGAAGCTGCTCCTCCAGAGGCTCCTGAATCTGAAATGGTTGAACAAGCTTCTGAAGAGAACCAGTCTGAAGAGAACACTGCTGCTACTGCATCTGCTCCTTCTTCATCTGTGGTCACAGAGCTTGTGAATGATGTCAAGGAAATAAAAGATTGGATGGTAAAGCAAGAGAAGACAACTGATGAGATTAAGACTTGGATGTCTAAGCAAGAAGAGTCAACTGCCAAAATGACAGAGCTTCTGACCCTTATTGCCTCACGCCAGACTTAGCTTTATTTGATGTTTTTGCACATGTTATTGCTTCTGTTGTTTTATTATTGTTGTGTTATGCTTTTTGTCATCTATCTGTTCTTTTGTGACTCTGTGATTGTGAACTCTTATATGCTTAAATGAATGTTGATGTTTTTGCTTCTATATGCTTCTTTTCTTCTGTATCTTTATGTCTTTAAAAATCTTTTTGATTATGACAAAAAGGGGGAGAAAAAGAGAATCTGATTCTTCAACCTATAAGCAATTACTAAAACTGAAATTCAGACATTTTATTAACTTACTTTGAATTTAAGTCTTTCAGATTACATTGATATATCTGACATAATTCATTGAAGTTATCTTGAGACTTTTCCAACCAGAACCTGATCTTCAAAGCAAATCTGAGTATTAAATCAACTCTGATAGCTTACTCTGATACCTTTACTCTAGAAGATAATTCAAGCAAGATGATAACCAGGCGCTCTGACTGAAGGAAGTCATAATTATCTGGTATCAAGATTTGATTCTGAAAGTCAAACCTCTTGCATCAGGCTCTGAATATGAAATATACTTAATCAAAAAGGGAAGTGTTTTCTTCTATTAGAGTATTTATTTCAGGGGGAGATTGTTAATCTCAGGGGGAGTTATAATTCATACTTTTTATTGAACAAAATTTCTCATGTTTTGTCATCATCAAAAAGGGGGAGATTGTAAGAACACAAATTGTTTCTTAGTTATATCTCTATGTTTTGATGATAACACTTATGAATTTTGTATTCAAGAATTATATACTCTAAATTTGTTCTAGACTGTTTGCTACAGGTACTAAAGAAAATATTCTTAAAGAGCAAATTTGAATCTGAACAATGATATTATGAAAGGCTTCAAAGGTTCAAGAGCATCTTAGATGAAGATCTGAACGCTGCCTCCAGAAGAATCTGAGTGATTTCTACTGAAGATTCTGAAGCAGAAGTCTCTAAAGAATAAAAGACTCTGAGAGTTCAGAAGCTTAGTCATCAGAAGACTCTGAAGATACTGTGCTGCATAAGTATTGAGAATCTGATATAGAAGACTCTGCTCTGACAGAACTACACGCTCAAGCACACAAGCTGCATATACTCTAATTCAGCATAATCTGAAGAACATCCCAAGACTCTAAAGATCCAGAAGATCTCTACTCTGGAGATTCTGAAGATCCAGACTCTGATGTTGATAGCTGAACTTACTTAGTGAAGAAGATTCGAATATGTACGTTGGCATATCTCAACAGCTCTTTCCTCTTTTATGCTAGACACAAGAACACAGACAAAAAGGTTTTATCTGTGCATTCCATTCTAAGGAAAGTTTCTGCAAAGTAAAAGACAAAAGGCATCAGGCTATTTCAGCACAACCTCCAATGTAAAGACAAAAGGCTTCAGGCTTTTCAGCACAACCTTCAACGTTGAGAAGACTTCATGGATCTAAGTGCCTATATAAAGAAGTCAGCTTCATCTTCTTCAGTAACGAACAACTTGCAAAAATTCACTCAAAGCAAATCTCTCAAAATCTCTTTTATCTTATTTGCTGTAACATTGTTCTTAAAACTTAAGAGAAATATCACAGTTGTAATAATAGCTTTTTAGAAGCATTCTTACTCTTGTAATAGTTTTACATTGATTGTAAAAGGTCTCCTTAAGAGGATCCAGTTGGGATCAGTAGCTCTTGAGAAGACTAAGAACAGTTGTTCTTAGGTGTTACTATTGTAATCTGTTTGATTAAATAGTGGATTAAGTCCTTGACTGAGAAAGGCAAATCACTCTTGAGAGGGTGGACTGGAGTAGTTGAGTTCAACGAACCAGGATAAAAATAACTGTGTTTGAATCTTTGATTATTTGTCATACTTATTCAACCCCCCCCCCCCCTTCTAAGTAATTTTCTCACCTTCAATAGGAATCCTAACAAGTGAATTAGATCATTGATAAGTGTGATTAGTGTTGTGATTATCTTTTCCATATTGTCATTAATATAAAGGCTTAACGCATATTCGGTTTTCCAATAACCGTTCGTTTTAGACTATATTTTCCTGGGCCGCTTCCGCACTTCAAACATATTTTCAAAACCAATATTTTAATTGGTAGCGCCGACTCAAATTTTAATTGGGATCTATTCAACCCCCCCTTCTAGATTCGTGCCATAGTCTAACAAGCGGTATCCAGAGCTCCGGTTACTCGGTGCTTCAAATACAACATTGATAGAAAATGGCTAACGAACCAAAAGGGGCGTACAATAGAGCTCCCGTTTTCAACGGTGAAAATTATAGTTATTGGAAAGACTGTATGCGGGTGCACATAAACTCCATAGATAGAAAAATATGAAATGTTATCCTCAATGGTCCAATAGAAATTACTATGACCAATGCGGATAATGTGGTTGTGCCAAATCCCGAAGCACAATGGACCGATGACGATGAGACAAAATACAATTATGATTGGAAAGCCAAAAATATCTTAATCTCCTCATTAGGTGTAGATGAATACTATCGTGTATCCCATTGTCCTACTGCTAAGGCCATGCGGGATTCACTACAAATTGCCCATGAGGGGACGAACGATGTTAAGTTGGCTAGAATCAACACATTAACACAAGAGTTTGATCTCTTTTTCATGGAGCAAGGGGAAACCATTGCTGACATGCAAAAGAGATTTACTCATCTCATCAATCGTTTACATTCATTAGGTAGGCCTATTTCCAATGATGTTGCTACTAATAAGATCTTGAGATGTCTTAACAGGGAATGGCAGCCGAAAGTGACCTCCATCAAAGAAGCACATGATCTTACCTTATTAGACCTGACAACATTGTTTGGCAAACTACAAGAGCATGAACAGGTACTCTTGAGCCTATACCAACGCGAAAAGAAGGAAAAGAAGGACAAAATGAAGGTGAGTGAAAAGAAATTGATAGCTCTTAA
>CAWUDS030001734.1:12500-50000 GCA_963859935.3 Lathyrus sativus | reverse complement strand
TCATTTCTCAGCCTTTGAATCTTATTATTTCTGATATTTGGATATTTTGAAGCATTGAAATATGGAGAATTATGTAGAGAATTGAAATTGGAAGCTTTGACAAGTTGGCTTGCAAGTTGCCTTGCAACTTGCATTAAAATATCATAAAGCAAGCAAGAGGTGGAAAGTGAATTCTGAACCAGCCATGAACCTACACTCTCTAGCCTGATTTTAGCCACACTAAACTCATCATGATGCTTGACTTCAAGCTTACCTATCAGCCAAGAAAGCTCTTTTGGGAGGTTGGATCCAAAAAGCAACTTTTCCCTCTTAGGAGGGAAATCTTCAAATCTGCCCATACCCATGCTTTCCCTATAAATAGAGGACCTACACCTCATTCAATACACAATAACTCCTCTAAAAACCAGAGAAGTTGAAAGCTCACTCTTTTCCACTCTTTGATTCATTTTCACCAAAACCATACAAATCTGTCTTTACAGTCCAGCTGCCAAAACCATTTCTCCTCACTCAAACTCACCAAACATCATCCCCACAACCCATAAATATGATATAGAAGGTGTTCCAACCATTGAACCACTCAAAAACCTCCCCATTCAAAACGTCAACTTCCATACCAAGTAACTTTGACCACAATGCATAAAAACTGCCAAATCTTGTTCTAGGCATTTGCTTGATGTTCTAATCACTCAAACACTTCATATATATCATATCTCAACTGTCTAAAGCATTGAGGATCATTGGTAGAGTTTATTTCTCCAACTGTCACAATATTTGCACATTGCTTCAAAAGGAAGAAAAGTCTCAAGGCAAGGAGGTGACTGAAGTTCTCTAGGTTTCTTGGTGTTTTCACTTGTTCAAGACTATCTACAAGAGGTATGTGACTTTGAAACTCCCTCTCATACTTTACCTTACCATATCTTGAAAGTTTGAGGTCATGTTTTGAAATTACACTCATGCTGAGACAGCCTATGTCCCATTAGTGGAATTCTAATGAAACCTTATAAAAATACAGAAAAATTTGAAATTTTTAAAGGACAATACTTAATTATTTAAAAACATACTGTTTCACATACATATGCTTCAAATATATTTTACAGAGTTTGACACCGTTAAGACTAGCGGCCTTGCCACATAGATAAAACATAAAATAAAAGTACAGAAAGGAAACCAAAAAGAAAGCATACCAAAAGGGACCTCCTAAGTCCAACAAGACTGACACTTATACTGACTGTAGTAGTAGGGATGTGATTAGCGTTTGACAAAACACTAACAGCTCCCAATCTAGATGTTATAGTAACACATCTCCACGTCACTTCATATCCTTTCCTTCTGAGTTGTCGGGAAGTACGCAAGATTCGAGCTCATCGTCTGATCGTCATAAAATAATCCAAAATGCAAAACAAAAATGACACAGGGCTAAGATTCATGTACAAGTTTAAAAGTGGGAATGAATGTGTAAAATAATAATATATATGGAAACCATATTTATACAAACAAGCGTATCTTATACCCACAATTACATATACTTTATTTATTCTAATGCATCCCTGAACTATATGCTGACTCAGGCCACTAAACGCTGTCAATGATATCTATCCCATTTACCAAGATCAGATATCACTAGACCACATGCCACCAACGTACTCCCAATTACCAAGAGCTACGCCACCTAACTTCACATGGAGCCTAGGTGTTATAAGTCGATCGTCCCTGAGAATTCAGGCCAAGAACCTTGTCTTGCCTAGCATGCATAGATAATAATCCCCGTCGGGATTGCAGGCGACTGATCAACCTCGTGCGTCCCATACCGCACGGCGGTGGACTTACACATTCCTTAATGCAAGTCTATATGATCACTCACTCATCTTGTGGCAACTCTTAGCCATAAGTATTAAGTTAATAATGGGGAATTATCGTATCAACTTTTCAAGTTATACTTATTATCTAGATACTTAGGTTGAGTACCAAATCCATCCAATGTCTTGCCATATTTGATCTTTGTCCTTACATAATAAGTTCAGTTTGTATAATGGGTAATTGTATGGTTAACTTCCCAGGTAAGAGAGGTGGACTGTAAACGGCATAGTCGACCAAGTCTTTCCTTAGCCAGAACCCAACCAAATATAACTACTCATTGTATCCAACTTTCCTTATGTTAATGGGGATCAATTACTTAATATCTAGCAATGTTTTTCTCTCATTAACCGATTATTTCCTTAATCTATCAATCACAATCATTCAAGTATAAATAAAATAAACAATTATAAAATTAACCGAATAATGCAAGCACAATACAATACCAAATTGTCAAAGATTATTCCTATGATAATTAATTAAGGCCGGCGTAACCTCGCCTAGTGATTTGTGAAAATCATTATTTGAGAATAGGCTCTCCTTAATTATTTATCGCTAGTAGGGCTTAGGTCACCACTACACACATATATATTAAGTTATTTTACGCTAACCGTCCCAATCGTATACGAAATCTTGCCCCCACCTTTTGTTGAGTGTTGTTGAAAGTCCACAAGTGTTGTCTTCGATCTTTGCCAAGAACCTAATTTACGATAACCGTTGGATTGTACGAAATTTATGAAATAATTAGAATATAATTTATGGTTAATTGAACATAATCCCGTTATAACTTGAAATATTTATTTATTTAAATATATCATAATAACCTCCAAAATAATTATTAAATTCAAATATAAATTATATTATACCTCCTTTTGAATTTGTTTGTTTTAGAAAATTGTCAAGAGTATATTTCTAATAACATTTAAATTATAATAAAATTTGGGCATTATAACGACTTAAAATGGTAAAATTTATTTTGGACTTTATAAGTTCAATATATCGACGTCTGAACGGAATTTGCATAGAAAATTTAAAATAACCTTTATATAAATAACATAATTAAAATAATATAATTAAAATAAAATGGACATTATAACGGCTTACCGATTACTTATGAAAATGATTTGGGCAGAACTTTGACGTATAAAACTCCCTTGAAACTTTAGAAGAACTTTTACCACAAAATACTCTAAAGGTTACGAACCGATATCGTGGGAACTTCGATAACTAAAACTAATATTGCTATATGAAGAAATTAGAGAAGGAAAGAAGTAAAGAAGTAAGAAAGATGATTTGTGAATGAATGAATGAAAATGGGGTGGAAGAGACCCCTATTTATACTAGTTGTAAAATATTAAAATAACATAATTTATCATCTTTTGCCCATACCTTCCAACTTTTCAACTCTTGCTAGTAAATATGTCTCTATCAAATATTTACTAATCTTTCATCAATAGTGCTTTAGGTGTTCTAGTATGACTTTGTGAAAATAATTTATGACAAAGGTATGGGAGCTTGATTTCATGACATAATATTATGTAGGATATTAATAGAAAATGAGATATATATTTCTTTTATAAAAAGTAAAATGTTAATAATATTAATAATAATAAAAATAGTAAAAAGGATAGTTATTTGATATTTTTATTGTCTTAAGATTATTTTATTTATTAATTGGTTTATAGAGTAAAATGATAATATTCAAATAAAATAAAATCAATTAATAATAACAAAACAAGAACAACAATAATGATAATAATAATATGAATAATTAATTAACTTAAAGTTAAGGGTTTTAAGTACCAATTTAAATTTCAAAGTTTAGTTTATAAAATGAAACGATGATATTCAAATTGAAGAATAAAAGTAATAAATATAAAAAGTAATTAATTAATAAATTAATTATTATAAGTGTTAGTTTCAACATTTAATTTTTAATAACTAGCATTGTTAAAATCTCAAATCTAACTAGATATATTATTTAGTGTATGGAAAAATTAGGATGTTACATTACCACCCCCCTTAAAAGAAATTTCGTCCTCGAAATTTAGCGTACCTAAAACATATGTGGATACTTCTGACGCATGTCTTCTTCTCTTTCCCAAGTAGAATCACCAGTTACATCATCCCACACGACTCTAACCAATGGTATTTGCTTTCCACGAAGTTCTTTAATACGATGATCTAAGATCTTGACAGGTATAGCCTCATATTCCAAATTATCTCTAAGTTCCACAGTTTCAGGCTCAATGACATGTGAAGGGTCCGGATAATACTTCCTCAGTTGTGATACATGAAATACATCATGAAGATTAGACAAGTTTGGCGGCAAAGCAATGTGATACGCTACAGGTCCAATCCGCCGTAGAATTTGAAAAGGCCCGATAAACCTTGGTGTTAACTTCCTAGTTTTGATTGCTCGTGCAATTCCCGCCCTAGGAGTTAC
The DNA here is from genome assembly GCA_963859935.3 of Lathyrus sativus. NCBI lineage: Eukaryota > Viridiplantae > Streptophyta > Magnoliopsida > Fabales > Fabaceae > Lathyrus > Lathyrus sativus. Next base: position 45,700 of record CAWUDS030001734.1, on the reverse strand, counting down.
CCTAATGAACACGTGATCTCCTGCCTCGAACTCCAAAGGTCTTCTCCTCTTATCATTATAACTCTTTTGACGGTCCTGTGCTGCCTTCATTTTTTCTCTAATAAGTTTAACCTGATCTGTCGTTTGTTGCACGAATTCTGAACCCAATATTTTATTTTCTCCAACCTCATACCAACATAAAGGTGTACGACACTTTCTTCCGTATAATGCTTCATATGGAGCCATGCCGATACTTGAGTGAAAACTATTGTTGTAAGTAAACTCAATCAATGGTAAGAACTCGTCCCAACTTCCTTTGTGTTCAAGAGCACAAGCTCTCAACAAATCCTCTAACGATTGAATCGTCCTCTCAGACTGGCCATCCGTTTGGGGATGATAAGCTGAACTTAACCTCAGTTTTGTTCCTAACTCTAAATGCAACTGATGCCAAAAATTTGATGTGAATCTGGGATCTCTATCACTGACTATACTTGAAGGTATTCCATGCAATCTAACAATCTCCTTTACATATACCTGAGCTAGTCTCTCTAATTTAAACGTCTGGTTGATGGGAATGAAATGTGCACTCTTTGTCAACCTATCAATGATCACCCAAATTGCATCATGTTGTTTCTGAGTCTTAGGCAAAGCGGTTACAAAATCCATGGCTATTCCGTCCCACTTCCACTCTGGAATATCTAAAGGTTGTAGCAATCCGGCTGGCTTCTGATGTTCAATCTTTGCCTTCTGACATACCAAGCAACTTTGAACATATTCTGCTATATGTCTCTTCATTCCAACCCACCAAAACATTTTCTTCAAGTCTTGATACATCTTTGTGGCTCCTGGATGAAAACTCAACTTACTTTTGTGGCCCTCTTCCAAAATCAACTTTTGAATATCCTGATTTTGAGGTACACACAACCTTTCTTTAAACCTTAGGATTCCATCACTCCTTATGTTAAACTCTCCATTTTGACCATTTCTTATATTTTCCTTTATGCTCACTAGACGGTCATCAAGTTGTTGTTCATCTTTGATCCATTTCAGAAATTCATTAGACACGACAATAGCGCCTATGAATATACTTCCTTCATTGTGATGTACTCCTAAGTTTAAATCCACGAATTTGTCAATCAACTCTTCTTCCTTCAACATCATTGCAGATACATGAAGTTTCTTTCGACTCAAAGCGTCTGCTACAACATTGGCCTTTCCGGGATGATATTGCAACTCAAAATCATAGTCCTTCAAGAATTCCATCCAGCGCCTTTGTCTCATGTTTAAATCTTTCTGATCAAATAAATGCTTCAGGCTTTTGTGATCACTTAACACAGTGAACTTTGATCCATAAAGATAATGCCTCCAAATCTTTAAGGCAAACACAATTGCCGCTAACTCTAGGTCGTGAGTTGGGTAGTTCCTCTCATGCACCTTCAATTGTCTTGATGCATAAGCTATCACTTTCCTTTCTTGCATCAACACACACCCAAGACCTTGATATGACGCATCACAATACACATCAAAATTTCCTAATGGGTCTGGTAAGATGAGTATTGGTGATGAAGTCAATCTTTCCTTTAGCTTCTGAAAACTTTCTTCACACTCTTTAGTCCATTCAAAGTTTTTACCTTTCCTCGTTAACTGAGTCATGGGCAAAGCGATCTTTGAAAATCCTTCAATGAACCTCCGATAATATCCAGCTAGTCCAAGAAAACTTCGAATCTCGCCAACATTCTTTGGACTCTCCCACTTTGTTATTGCTTCGACTTTACTTGGGTCTACTGCAATACCTTCTTTACTAATTACATGACCAAGAAATTGTACCTCCTTCAACCAAAATTCACATTTCGAGAATTTCGCGTACAATTGAAGGTCCTTTAATATCTGTAGCACAATTCTCAAATGTTCTCTGTGCTCTACCTCATTCTTGGAATAAATCAGAATGTCATCAATGAAAACTACAACAAATTGATCTAAGTATGACCTAAAGATCCTATTCATGTAATCCATGAATACTGCTGGAGCATTAGTCAAACCAAATGGCATAACTAAGTACTCATAGTGTCCATAACGGGATCTAAAAGCTGTTTTTGGAATATCATCTTCCTTCACCCTGATCTGATGATATCCAGACTTCAAGTCAATCTTTGAGAATACTGATGCTCCTTTTAACTGATCCATCAAGTCGTCGATTCTAGGCAAAGGATACTTGTTTTTCACAGTGGCTTTATTGAGTTGTCTGTAATCCACACAAAGTCTAGAAGAACCATCCTTCTTCTTCACAAACAAGATTGGAGCTCCCCATGGCGATACACTTGGTCTAATAAATTCTTTCTCTAACATCTCGTCTAATTGTTTCTTTAACTCCGCAAGCTCTGAGGGTGACATTCGATAAGGAGATATAGAAATTGGTCCAGTTCCTGGAACCAAGTCTATAGAAAATTCCACTTCCCTAACCGGTGGTAAACCTGGAACTTCTTCTGGAAAGACTTCCGGGAATTCACAGACTACGGGAAAATTTTCCACACTAGGGGTTTCTCCTACTGACATGGAGAATAGCATCATAAAACTTTGAGTGAGGGTTTCAGCTTTGCTGATTTCTCCACTATCTTCTCCAAATGTAAAAATTTTCTCCTTGCATCTCAAGTTGACATCGTTGGCTGATAACCAATCCATTCCTAAGATGACATCTAGGTCTTGTAGCGGGAGTACCACAAGATCTACTAAGAATCTTCTATTTTCTAAGATTATTGGACAGTCTACACAGACTGAATAAGTTACCATTCTTTCTCCCGAGGGAGTTGTGATAGTCAACTTACAATTTCGAATCCCAAAAATTCAGCACAAGAGGTAGATATAAAAGAATGTGTAGCTCCTGAATCGAATAAAACTGATACCAACTTATCTCCAATTAAACACATACCTTGAATTAACCCAGCTGACTTTGAGATCTCAGCTCCTCTAATTGTAAATACTCTTCCTGTGGTTGGCTTATTTTGATTCTGAGGTCTCTGACCAACACTTGGGCCTCCATTTCTTGCTCTCCCTATGTTGTTATTGTTTATTAGGCCGCTCCTCTGGCCTGTTGGTTGACTTTGTCCTTGGGGACAATCTTTGAGAAAGTGGCCTTTCTGACCACAGCGAAAACAAGTTCCAATATTTCTATTTGGACAATCTTTGTTAAGATGTGCCCCTCCACAGCTGTAACACTTGAACATTAACCTTCTAGAATCCTGGTTATGATAAGGTGTAGGCCTTTGATATGGCCTACCCCCTCGTTGGATTCTTCCTCCGTGGCCTCGGTTAAAGTGGCCCTTGTGATTGTTGTTTTGGGTTGATCCTCCTGATCCATATTGATTCTTCCTATTGTCAATCCCTTCCAACTCCAGACACCTTTCTACTAGCTCACCAAAGCGCATAATATGCAGAGGTAAAACTGCCCTCTGGATATCATATTTCAATCCATCTTGATACTTTTCACACATCCATTCTTCCCTTGGATGCAAGCGGTAAAACTCAGAATACTTTAGCAAGGATTCAAACTTCCTAGTATATTCTCCCACCGTCATCACACCTTGACGTAGATTCTGAAATTCTCTCTCCTTCTCTTTCCTACATAACTTTGGAAAATACTTCCCCAAAAATTCTTCTTTGAACAAGGTCCAATTGATTTCTCTTCCTTCCTCTTCCAATAATCTATACTTTCCTCTCCACCAAGCTTCAGCATCGCCTGTCAGCATGAATGTTGCATAACCAACCCTTCTATTCTCTCTACAGTGAGTGAAAGAAAATATCTTCTCCATTTCTTGCAACCATTTCTCAGCACCCTCCGGATTAAAGTCACCACCAAACTGTGGTGGTTTTCCTTTCAGAAACGAGTTCAATCCTGTATCCTCATGCACCATTTCCCTTTGTTGTTGCTGAAAGAGTTGATGATCTCGAGTGATTTGCAGGATTTGAGCATTTTGTTGTGTTTGAACTAACACAGCTGCAGCAAGTTCACGAACATCTCGAGTGTCAGCTTGAGAGTTCGTTCCAGTTTGGGAATGATCTTCTCGTCCAATGGGAATGGTAGGTGCTCCTTCAGGAGTAACTTCATCACTCGCATTCCTACGTATACCTCTAGTAGTGCCTCTAGCAGCACTCCTACCACGCCTCGCACCTCTGACGTTCTGAACCATAACTTCCTGAAAAGGAATAGTTATTAGGTTCAATCATTCACAAGACATAAAGAACATAACAATTATGTATATTTATATCCCAATGAATGATTCATCGATAAGGATTTTTATCAAGTCTCCCACAGGCAAGGGATAATTGTGTCTAAAATGTTGAATTAATATCTTAAATATAACTAGAATTCAGGAAAACATAATCAACATTTAATGTATAAACAAAAATGTATCAATTTATTTAATAACAACGATTACAAAAATCGTGACCATGTCTCATTCAAAAACCTCTACTTGTAAACCAAGCTAAGACTAATAGTGGTAAAACTATAATTATCATTATTGCTACGAAATCTTTACCTAATTCTTCATGCTTGATGATACCAATAACAAACAAAATAATGACAAGAAGAGTGATGAATAAAAGAAAGGATTTAGCCATTTGAAAGGTATAGATAAATATTTAGGAATTGATATGAAAATAATGGATGGGTGTGAAGTATTTATAAAGTGAATTTTGTGAAGTGTCCGTTACGTTACCGTTGGGTTTGTGACCGTTGGGGAGGAAAAATAAAGTGTGCTAAATAAGTTTCCTAGACCATTATACTAGAAGGCTCTCAAGATGAAGACTCAATGCACAGAAGAAAAGTTATCATCCAGTTTGGAATCCAACTTGATACAGTCAGTATAATTCTAGACACTTACGGTCCGAGCTGAATCGACCAGCTCTGATACCATTAAATGAGACAGCCTATGTCCCATTAGTGGAATTCTAATGAAACCTTATAAAAATACAGAAAAATTTGAAATTTTTAAAGGACAATACTTAATTATTTAAAAACATACTGTTTCACATACATATGCTTCAAATATATTTTACAGAGTTTGACACCGTTAAGACTAGCGGCCTTGCCACATAGATAAAACATAAAATAAAAGTACAGAAAGGAAACCAAAAAGAAAGCATACCAAAAGGGACCTCCTAAGTCCAACAAGACTGACACTTATACTGACTGTAGTAGTAGGGATGTGATTAGCGTTTGACAAAACACTAACAGCTCCCAATCTAGATGTTATAGTAACACATCTCCACGTCACTTCATATCCTTTCCTTCTGAGTTGTCGGGAAGTACGCAAGATTCGAGCTCATCGTCTGATCGTCATAAAATAATCCAAAATGCAAAACAAAAATGACACAGGGCTAAGATTCATGTACAAGTTTAAAAGTGGGAATGAATGTGTAAAATAATAATATATATGGAAACCATATTTATACAAACAAGCGTATCTTATACCCACAATTACATATACTTTATTTATTCTAATGCATCCCTGAACTATATGCTGACTCAGGCCACTAAACGCTGTCAATGATATCTATCCCATTTACCAAGATCAGATATCACTAGACCACATGCCACCAACGTACTCCCAATTACCAAGAGCTACGCCACCTAACTTCACATGGAGCCTAGGTGTTATAAGTCGATCGTCCCTGAGAATTCAGGCCAAGAACCTTGTCTTGCCTAGCATGCATAGATAATAATCCCCGTCGGGATTGCAGGCGACTGATCAACCTCGTGCGTCCCATACCGCACGGCGGTGGACTTACACATTCCTTAATGCAAGTCTATATGATCACTCACTCATCTTGTGGCAACTCTTAGCCATAAGTATTAAGTTAATAATGGGGAATTATCGTATCAACTTTTCAAGTTATACTTATTATCTAGATACTTAGGTTGAGTACCAAATCCATCCAATGTCTTGCCATATTTGATCTTTGTCCTTACATAATAAGTTCAGTTTGTATAATGGGTAATTGTATGGTTAACTTCCCAGGTAAGAGAGGTGGACTGTAAACGGCATAGTCGACCAAGTCTTTCCTTAGCCAGAACCCAACCAAATATAACTACTCATTGTATCCAACTTTCCTTATGTTAATGGGGATCAATTACTTAATATCTAGCAATGTTTTTCTCTCATTAACCGATTATTTCCTTAATCTATCAATCACAATCATTCAAGTATAAATAAAATAAACAATTATAAAATTAACCGAATAATGCAAGCACAATACAATACCAAATTGTCAAAGATTATTCCTATGATAATTAATTAAGGCCGGCGTAACCTCGCCTAGTGATTTGTGAAAATCATTATTTGAGAATAGGCTCTCCTTAATTATTTATCGCTAGTAGGGCTTAGGTCACCACTACACACATATATATTAAGTTATTTTACGCTAACCGTCCCAATCGTATACGAAATCTTGCCCCCACCTTTTGTTGAGTGTTGTTGAAAGTCCACAAGTGTTGTCTTCGATCTTTGCCAAGAACCTAATTTACGATAACCGTTGGATTGTACGAAATTTATGAAATAATTAGAATATAATTTATGGTTAATTGAACATAATCCCGTTATAACTTGAAATATTTATTTATTTAAATATATCATAATAACCTCCAAAATAATTATTAAATTCAAATATAAATTATATTATACCTCCTTTTGAATTTGTTTGTTTTAGAAAATTGTCAAGAGTATATTTCTAATAACATTTAAATTATAATAAAATTTGGGCATTATAACGACTTAAAATGGTAAAATTTATTTTGGACTTTATAAGTTCAATATATCGACGTCTGAACGGAATTTGCATAGAAAATTTAAAATAACCTTTATATAAATAACATAATTAAAATAATATAATTAAAATAAAATGGACATTATAACGGCTTACCGATTACTTATGAAAATGATTTGGGCAGAACTTTGACGTATAAAACTCCCTTGAAACTTTAGAAGAACTTTTACCACAAAATACTCTAAAGGTTACGAACCGATATCGTGGGAACTTCGATAACTAAAACTAATATTGCTATATGAAGAAATTAGAGAAGGAAAGAAGTAAAGAAGTAAGAAAGATGATTTGTGAATGAATGAATGAAAATGGGGTGGAAGAGACCCCTATTTATACTAGTTGTAAAATATTAAAATAACATAATTTATCATCTTTTGCCCATACCTTCCAACTTTTCAACTCTTGCTAGTAAATATGTCTCTATCAAATATTTACTAATCTTTCATCAATAGTGCTTTAGGTGTTCTAGTATGACTTTGTGAAAATAATTTATGACAAAGGTATGGGAGCTTGATTTCATGACATAATATTATGTAGGATATTAATAGAAAATGAGATATATATTTCTTTTATAAAAAGTAAAATGTTAATAATATTAATAATAATAAAAATAGTAAAAAGGATAGTTATTTGATATTTTTATTGTCTTAAGATTATTTTATTTATTAATTGGTTTATAGAGTAAAATGATAATATTCAAATAAAATAAAATCAATTAATAATAACAAAACAAGAACAACAATAATGATAATAATAATATGAATAATTAATTAACTTAAAGTTAAGGGTTTTAAGTACCAATTTAAATTTCAAAGTTTAGTTTATAAAATGAAACGATGATATTCAAATTGAAGAATAAAAGTAATAAATATAAAAAGTAATTAATTAATAAATTAATTATTATAAGTGTTAGTTTCAACATTTAATTTTTAATAACTAGCATTGTTAAAATCTCAAATCTAACTAGATATATTATTTAGTGTATGGAAAAATTAGGATGTTACACATGCTGTCCCAAAATAGTTTTGCATAAGCATTCCATATGTCAAAGTTTGCATTGATGAAAGTTTGCTTGTTTTCTTGGTATGAGCACACTTACCATCATGTTTAGAATATGTGTAGATATCTTGCCTAACCTATTCCCATCTGTTTTCACATTTCACCTCTAAAATGCATATTTCAATACAAGTGTCCATGAGATACCCCAAAATTGGTTCTGTGCACAATGTAACTGATTCCTAAGTTTGAACATCCTTATTTCCATGTATATGATGTGTGTATGTGATTCATTTACCAAAATAATGCTTTAAACATAAACTGGACATTCTTGTGCATCATACTTACCAATATTGCAACTAGAAAGCCACTTTTTATCACAGACCATTTTGAACCATTCTTGGTGTTTAAAATCACTCAATATCATGTATGTGTGGTGTGTATATGGTTAGTTCAGTCTAAAAATGTTTGGAATTGAATTTGAACATCTTCATGCATTTCACAACCTAACTTTGCAACTTGACAGTCAGTTTTCACTACAGCATGATTTGAACTCCATTTTATGTTTGAACACACTTATCTTCATATATATGACTTGTGTACATGACTAGATTGATCAATATGTGACTAGAATCAAAACTGAGCATCATGATGCTTTTCACTTGTCAAAACTTGCATTTAGAATACCATTTTTCATAACAGACCTTTTTTAGCCCTTCTTTGTGTTTGAATTCATTTAATAGCATATATGTGAACTATTTACATGATTTGTTTGATCAAAAGATGTCTAGAACATGAACTGAGTTTTTTCATGCATAACCAGAACACCAAAGTGCATTTTGAAAGTCATATTTTGCCACAGACTGTTGTGAGCTGATTTTTGAGCATGAGCACATTCATTAGCATATATTTAATGTGTATGAGTGATTAATTTGATCAATATGTGCATAGAAACTGAATTGCCTCACAGCCTGCATATCACCCATGACAAAATTGCAACTTGTATAGCACTCTTCACCACAGCTTGATTTTAACCACAGCTTGTGCTTACACTCATTCAATAACATTTTTGTGGTGTGTGTGCATGGTTACCTTGATCTAAAACTGATTGGATTATGAGTTTCATTTCAAAATGCATTTTCAAGCATCCACATGCAAGTGCTATCGGGTTTTGAGTTGGGGGAGGAATTTCAAAAAACTAATAGTACCATCTTGTTCCTCATGAAATTCCACATGATTTAGACTAAAACTTTGCAAAAATCCATCAAGAATTGAGGAAGTTACACCCAAAATGCAAAACTGGTTGTGTGTTCTTGACTTGCCCAGCCTGCCTTGAAACTTACCCATATATTTTAATGGGATGGCATTTACAAACGGATGTATAGCCACCCCAATGGTAACCAACTTGTCACCTAAGCGCCTTGTACCAGCTGAACCTGGGTTCGACCCCTGAGGAGAACCCTTTTGTCATTTTTCACCATTTTTTATCCAAACTTCAAAAACTCATATCTCACTCATTTTTTTATCATTTTGCACCCATTCTTTTTGCATTGTGTTTGTTTTTATGTCTAATTTTATGTCATATTTTAAATTTCCATGTTTGCCTAATTTTTCATCCTTTTTAACCACTGGCAAGTTAAGTATGTTTTGTGATCGTTTTTCACGTATGCAGATTGTTGCTACGCGAAAAATGACACAGAGTTGCCACCGGATTTTATTTATCCCACGGGGGGAAAGGGAAATAGCGATAAAACCTTTGGGAAAAGAGCGTGGTCATCGCAACCAAGTCTTAGGGTTCGGGAGTCGGTTATGCAAGGGGAAGGTATTAGCACCCCCTCGCATCCATCGTACTCGATGGGAACCTCCTAGGTTATTTCGCGTGAATGGGTGTTTTATTCTAAAAGTTTGCTTGTTTAAGGAAAAGAGGGATTGGTTTATTTATTTTAATGCTCGCCAAGGATTGTGGCCCTTGTGCCTACGTATCCTCACTTAAAAGAAGTGAAGAATCATAGCTCCGTAGTTCGGAGGCTTTATGAAATTGTTGTTTGTTGGTTGATTTTATACCTTGAAAAAGGTTTTTTTGGATTGACGCCCTAAGGCAAAAATAGTTTGATGAGTTGATGTTGTTTTTAGTTTTTTTTTTTGAAGAAAATGTGTTCTTGACTAGGATTATACAAAAGACTTTGGATAGAGATGAATGTCTCGAATAACCAAGTCGAGCGCCTTGTATTCGAAACATTCGGAATGAGTGTAGGAGGGTTCCATTCTCATTCCTTCTCCACCACTTTAAAGTTCATGGTGCATAATTCCAATCATATATTTTATTGTGTTTTTTTTGTATTTTTATGCGAAAAGAGAAACACTTGACGTTGGATCAAGATTTATTGCTTGTAAAGATATTTGAAGTGATGCGATTTAGGTCGATGGCGGTGCACAAGGCATCCGACTTACATGGTCAAAAATGGCTCGATAAAATCGAGAGTTTACTTTTAAAAATAGTTTTTGGAAACAAAGGTCAACAAGGGCCATAACAATATTCACATACAAACATCATACAAACATAAGCCACACGGCTCAAAAAAACCGAGACACACAAAAAAAACGGCACGAAGTGCCATCAAAGAGTTCGCCGTGCGAACTCTTTGAAAATTTTTTTTTTAAGGTAAAACCGGTAAAAAAATATGGAGGAAACAGTGGTGTGACACGGGTGAAAAAAGTTGAAACAGTGATGCAACACGCCCGGCCGTGTTGTGTGATATGGCCCGTGTTGCAAGGCCTGGGGAAAAAAACTTCATACAGTAGCATGACACGGTCGGTCGTGTCGTGTGACACGGCCCGTGTTGCTGGTCCAGGTCGAAATCTCACATTTTTTTTTATGTTTTCGTTTCGTTTTTGTGGTTCCTTGAGGATGGTTTCTTAGTCCCTTAGGGGATCTTACATGATATACAGTTCAACAACACGTAAAAGAGTGAATGAAATGAATATAAAAGCAAAGAATAAAAGGAGAAAGATTTGAAGAAATGGATACCAAGAGCTTTCTATCCTTCTTGCAAGTACTCCAATGACCTTTGTTGGATGTGCTCTCCCCTCTTCACTCTATGTTGTGAAGGTTTGGTTTCTCAATGATCCTCTTGTGTCTCTAACTCACTCTTTTTTTTTCTGTTTTTTGGGGGTTTCTTGCTAACTATTTTCTGGTTTTTTGCTCTTACTCTTTGCTCTCTATGTGTAGTCTCTACTCCGCTTGCTTCTTTTGTTGTGTTCTGTTTTAATAGTAAGGAATACTATGTTTTCTATGCTTGCTTGCAGCCCATTTTCCACCTTTTCTGTCAACTTTTTCTGCTGTCCTAAAGCCACACACTTTGCACACCTTTTCATCACCAACTTTCCATTCTTGGCAATGCCTTTTTCTTCCTTTTGTGCAGCCCCACTTTTCCCTTCTATTTCTAGTATGACTTGCTGCATTTTTCTGCTGTAGCATACTATACTACTATCCCTCTTTTTGCCCATTAGTCTCTTGGATGGTATTGCTTTGTATCTTGCCATGTAGCCAATTGTTACCACTCTTTGACAGCATTTGCAAACTGATATTTAGCAAGTAAATATATCATTTGCATGCTATTTCCTTGACTTTGTGACATAAAAAATGATCTTGTAACATAGTACATGTTGTCCTCTTGATTTTGTGACATGTAGTAATTCTTCAACTCTTGCATGGGGCTGTTTTGCCTATGATTGAACATGCATAATCTTGGCCCATAAACATTCCAATGTTGATTTAATTCTTGCATATTTCTTGGATGTTTGTGAGCATAATGTAGCACATGAAAAAAATTGTGTAGTATGAAGAGTACCATATCATAGATTTGATTAAAGACTTGAATGAAGATTTAGAAATAGATTAATTTCTAAACATTATCTAGAGTTGGAATTTTTGTAACAAATTACATGATTGTAATGTCACAAAATCCCTCTTAGTATTATTTTTATCTCCATTCATGAATCTTGAATTTTGGATGATGGATTCCCTCATGTGCTTAAAAATGAAATCTTGAATTATGCATTGATGATCTTGATTCATGCCTTAATAATTTGCACTCCACTTATGCCATAAAAAATAAACATGTATGAAGGAGCTTTGGATTTGGCCTAGCATTCATGTCTATTAATATTTATCTTGAATATCCTTGTATTTTGTCAAGTAACTTCCCCTTGCCAAAATTTTCATGAGTAGAATTTTTCCTCAGATCAAACCTTAGGTGATGAACCTTTTTTCATGTAGTCCGAAAATAGACAAGTTACAACCAAATGGCCTAGTTCGTACCTTGTGAACCCGCATGCTCGATACACAATAGAATGATGTATGATATGCCGAATGTAGGGTATAAAAGGCTAACGGTGAAAATGAGGGTGTGACACAGATGAATTCTTTCTTGTTATACTTGTGATTGTTTGTGATATTTGTTTACATTCATATCCTTAAATGTTAGTCAACATGTTAGGATTTTATTTTTGGTTGTTACCATGTTCATGTTGCCTCCTCTGAGGAATTTACTTGAGCTTGATCTGTCGTCACATTTCCTGCTTAATCAGTTGCTTTGATTGTCATCAATGCATATCTTGTGTTTATCTTTAACATGTTCATTTAATGGTTGTCACCATGCTTTTATCTTCGTCATGTTATTAATATGTTATTGTTTTCCTTTCCCCAAGTGATGAAGCTTGTTAGATCTCATCCAAGTTGCCTCCCCTCTCTCCTTCCAAAAGGAAAGGTCTTTCCATTGACCCTCATGTCATGGATAACTCATTTACCCTTTCCTTGACTTTGTTAAGTCACTTTAACCTTAGTTTAGAAGCCATTAGACTTTGCTTTAAGTCTATGAAACCCACCAGTACTAGGAGTGTTCTTCAACTAGAACCCTAGGATAGAGTTGGTCAACTCTATGTAAGAATCATTGTCATGATTTCTTACTTCCCCTTTTGAGTGTTACAATTTAGATTAGGGAGTTTTGTCAAACTCCACAAAAACATTGTCATGTTTGTTCCCCCTTGAACCTTGATCAGAATCAAGTGTTCTTCATCCCTTGTGAGGTGAACTACGATTGCTCTGATTCTATCCTAGTTAGGATACGTAGGCAGAAGATGCGACGTCTTTGCGAGCAAACTTAGAAAACCATCTAGGCCTTTACCTATCCCTTATCCTAAACCATAGCACATTTCACAAACTTAGCACGCAAACAAACAAAAGGTTCTTGTAGAGTACTACAGATGCTTAGGGTGCTAACACCTTCCCTAGGTATAACCAACCCCCGATCCCCGAATCTCTTAGCGTTGTTGTTACATCGCGAAAAGGGTTTTTCTTTCTTTAGACCTTTCCTTTGGATAAAATAAAGTTCGGTTGTAAAAGAATTAAGATTCAAGTTAATTTAATAGCTTGATATCCAATTTTCACCGCAACAGAAATGGCGACTTCACTGGGGATAGTAGTTGTTTGCTTACTTTGAGGGTTTAGCCTATCTTGTTTGATTACTTGCTATATTTGTGAATACTTGTAAATATGTATATTTGTGCTCTGTTGGATCTTTGGACCTTTTGAGTGGTGAGATGGTCCTATACCCAGACTAGAGTGCTATTATGATAGGATGGTGGTATATTCAAGAAGGCTTATAGGGAGTTGATTCCCGACCAAGCTAACTTGAGAAAACCACCGCTCAGTGTAGGCCCTTTTTGATAGTTTAGTATTGTTGATCGAGTATTCGTGAAAACAATGCTACTTTCAACGAAGGAGCCCATGACACTGTGGACTTTTAGATTACATTTTACCCCACTTTGGCCTTACTAGGATGTAGTGCGATGGCTATAAGGAAGTATTTCCGTAGTTGATACGCGATACTACACTTGGACGAGACTCTCTTGAGAATATTATCGACCACCAAGTTATTTGGGAAATTGATAATATCCGAAAGATGGGTCGAAGACTCTGGGAACCTTTTTAGAACCCTATTCTACAGTTTTGAAAAGCCCTAGTACATACCTTTTGGGGATGGGTAGACCTTGGCCCCACGCTCACGTTCTCCAAACCTAAACCTTCACCTATTTACCTATATGCATATGTGAATATGTGCTTACCTGTGTTTGTGCATCCATGCATTCATGAGCATCATATCATAAAACTTTCATGGAACTCAGACTTTTTGCTTGTAAACATTAGGATCATCATGGATAGTGGGAAAAAGGAAACTATGAAGTACACTTACAAGAGTCCTAACTTGGATGACATAGAGAGGTTGAGCACTTTGATAACAGATCTAGAAGGATTCAAGAGCAGGTATGGGTACTTATTGTCATTGTTGAGGGTAAAGAAGAAGATGGATCTGGGACTTCTCTCCACACTTCTCCAGTTTTATGATCCGCTCTACCATTGTTTCACTTTTCCTGATTATCAGCTAGTACCTACACTTGAGGAATATTCTTGCTTGATTGGTTTGCCTATTCTTGAAGAGTCTCCTTTCCCAATCATGTAGAAGGACCCTAAGGAGGAAGAAATTGCTAAAGCTACACGTTTGGAAATGGTGGATATTCAGAAAAATATGGCTACTAAAGGAGGAGTATTTGGTTTGACTGCAGAGTTCTTGGTTGGGAAAGCCCAATACTATGTTGATCATTTGAGTATGGATGCATTCGAGGCTATCCTCGCCTTTCTCATTTATGGGATATTCTTATTTCCAAGTTTTGATAATTTTGTGGATCTCAACGCCATTAAGATTTTCTTGAAGAAAAACCCTGTGCCAACTTTACTAGCTGACGCCTATCATTTTGTTCATCTGAGGAATCTTCATAAAGGAGGAATGGTTACCTGTTGTGTCCCTTTACTATACAAGTGGTTTATTTCTCACCTACCTAAGGTTCATGCTTTTTAGAAGGAAGGTTGGTGGTCTCAGAAGATTATGGCTCTCACTCACTCTGATATTGATTGGTACAGCCGTAATTACGATGGGATAAAGATCATTGACAGTTGTGGAAGTTTTGGTAACGTACCTCTTCTTGGTACAAATGGAGGAATCAGTTACAACCCTGTTCTCGCCCGCCGACAGCTTGGATATCCTTTGAAGGACAAACCCAATAGCGCTCATGTGGAGAATATTTTCTTTAAGGGAGAATCAGAACTAAGAAAAGAGGTTCTCAAAGCTTGGGGTCATGTACATAAGAAAGGGAAGGAAGACTTAGGGAAACCTAATTGCATCTCTCTCGAGCCTTATCTCCAATGGGTCCGAAAGAGAGCTATTCAGATGAAGATGCCTTATCCTCAGTAGGAACCCATGGTTTTGAAGGAGGAACCCCCATTGATCTTTATGTCTGAAGAGGAGAAGTTGAAGATTGCTTTGAGAAAATCACAACAAACTGAAGTAGCCTGGAGATACAAGTACCAAGTGGCCGTGGAAGAAAATAATGAACTCCGTAGACAACTTCAGTTGAAGGATGAAGAAATGATTGCTTGTAAGAAGAGGAAGGCGCAGGAAGATTTATTTTATTCCAGCCATCAGTCAACTCCATGGAAGTTAATGGTGGACAAGCTCATTCTTGAGAAGACACAAATAGAAGAAGAACTCTAGAAGATCAAATCAAGAGAGGACTTTTGTTAGAATATCTTTAGCTCTATGTTTAGGACTTTTTGTAAGATGTACTATTTTGTAATCCAAAACTTGAAAATCAATGAAATGAAATGATGTTTTGATGTTTACAAAATCTGAGTTCCATAAAACCTTTGCATTTGCATTCTCATTAATTAATCATTCAAGGAACTAAAGATTGTTTTGCAGATATTATAGGATGGATTCTGGAAAGAAAGCAGAAATTGTGTTCCGAAGCCCAAAATTGGAGAACTTGAAGAAAATGGGAAGTTTAGTAAAAGACTCCGAGGCATTCAGAGAGAATTATGGGAATATGCTATCTTTGTTGGAGGTTCAAGTATATGAAGAGATATTGTCCGCACTCGTGCAGTTCTATGATTCAACCTATCACTGTTTCACATTTCCAGATTATCATTTGCTGCCAACCTTGGAAGAATATTCCGCCCTGATGGGAGTAGGTGTCACTCCTAGACCATTTTTTTTGGAAGAGAAGGGACTTCTAATGAAAGAGCAGTTGCAGAGGCCGCGTATTTGGAGGTGGACGAAGTACGATCTCATATGATTGCTAAGGGAGGGTTGTATGGATTTCCGGCTATGTTCCTGTATGAAAAAGCTCAAAGCTATGCCTTGTTGAAAAATTCTGAAGCATTTGAGGCCATCCTGGTTTTACTAATCTACAGATTGTTCCTGTTCCAGACTGCTAATGATTTTGTAGACGCAAATGCAATCAACCTCTTCTTAATCAAGAATCTTGTACCTACCTTGTTGGCTGATGTGTACTTTTCCATCCACCGAAGGAACCGTTATGGAGTTGGTCAGATTGAGTGTTGCACCGTTCTCTTGCACAAGTGGTTTATTTCGCACTTGCCAAGAATTCCAGCCCTCTGGGATAAGCAAAATGGGCTCTCATGGATTGAAAAACTGTTGTTACTCAAACATTCAGATATTAAGTGGTATGACCCTATGTATGGGGGGATTGCCATGATTCAAAGCTGTGGAGATTTCCCGAATGTACCGCTTATCAGCGTTAATGGTTGCATCAGCTATAATCCTATTTTAGCTCATCGCCAGTTGGGGCACCCGATGGAGAATGAACCAGACCCAGACTTTTTGAGAAGCTTCTACATTGAAGAGGGGAAGAATCCCGCTTACAGGGCTCGGATTGTGTATGCTTGGCGTCATGTCCACACGAGGGGGAGTAACTGCCTTAGGTTACCACGACACTACTGTTTCAGAATCTTACTTATCATGGGTGAAAGAAGCAGCGTTGAAGATGTTCTATACTCACTTTGAGCCTGACTCACCCAAACCGACTCTCGTAGAAGAATTGAAAGCTGCTTTGGCAAAAGCTGAAAAAGAAGGAAAGGCTTGGAGGGATAAGTATTTCAGGGTTATGCAAGAGAAGGAAGAGCTTCAAGAGTTGATCTGTCAAGGTGGAAAGAGAAGTCAGCCAGAAGACGAAGGGCCCTCCAACTAGAAGATCTAAGATCCTTTTGTTTTCTGTTTTATTTCATCATGTATCTGTATTGAAGACTTGTATTTCAATTTCAGAATCATTGTTGTAAAACTCTCAGTTATTAATCTATGAAGACTTTGATTTTGCTTTGTTTCCCCATTGTTATAATGTTTGCAAATATTCCTTTGAATTCCTTGAATGATTAATTTTGCATTGCATTTTTGCATTCATAAGCATTGCATGTGCATGTTCTCGTGTTGTGTCTCATCTCGTTGTCTTGTCTCCAGAGAGAATCACATTGAATCCTCAACACCGATACAATACCCGAGCCCAAGCTCTCCTAAGAATGGAAGGACAAAATTTGGATGTGAACAGGATTGATAATGAACTCGGAGAGCTACGAGGAGGCATGGGGCAGATCATGGAAGCCCTACAGGTCATTCGTGCAAAGTTGGACACTCAAGCCACTGTTGTTTCTGAAATCACTGGTATAGCTGTAGAGTCGATCCCAACGGCAGTCGCTGTTGCAAATGTTCCACCATATAGGTTACCGCCTGGCTTTGTTCCTCCACCAGTAGTCAACCAACAAGCAATTCCCCTAGGGGCAGAGTTTCCTCAAGCAGTTCCTACATATACTTCAGCTTCTGTTCAAGCCCAAGTACGCCCTGTTTTCTATAACCCTCCACAAGTGTATGAAGGTCTTGATGGGTCTGAAGAAGAGAGTGGACGACATGAAAAGTTGAAAGAGAGTGTAGAGACCATAGGCAGGAAGGTCAGAGTAATGGAAGGGAATTACATCTTTGGAACTGATGCCAGAGATATGTGCTTAGTGTCTGGATTGGTAATTCTGCCAAAATTCAAAATTCCAAATTTTCATCAGTATTCTGGTGTTACTTGTCCTCGGACGCATCTGATTATGTATTATCAAAGAATGGCCGCGCATGTGGAAGATGATAAGTTGATGATTCACTGTTTCCAGGATAGTTTGAAGGGAGCTCCTGCTAAATGGTATTTAGGTTTGGATCAGTCTCGTATTCACAGTTTCCAAGACTTGGCCGATGCTTTCATAAAACATTACAAATACAACATGGATTTTGCCCCTGATAGAAGGCAGTTACTGAGTATGTCGCAAAAGAGTTCAAAATCCTTCAAAGAATATGCACAACGGTGGAGGGAAACTGCCACTCAGGTAGAACCTCCTTTGAGTGAAAAAGAGTTGACCGATTGGTTCGTCGATACGGTACGACCAGAGTTTTATGAGAAGATGATTAGTAGTGTAACCGCAAGTTTCTCTGATATAGTAGCAGTGGGGGTGAGAGTGGAGTTAGGAATGAAGAATGCAAAGGTGGCTAGTGGTTCCAGTAGTTCTGGTAGCAACAATGTCAAGAAGTTCAGCAGTAATTTTCATAAAAAGAAAGAAGGAGAGACAAATGCAGTAACCGTGGGAAGAAAGAGTCACACCTGGAGACCGCCTTACCAACAGTATCAGCAAAGTTATGTTCAACAACCTCAGCAAGGCTTTGTTCAGCAGCCTCAACCAAGTTATGTTCAGCAATCTCAGCAACAACGACCAATGTATCCGTTGCAGTATGCCCAACAACCATATGTGGCAATTGTAACCCCGACTTTCAATCATCCTGTTCCCAATTATCAGGCAGTGCCAGCACCTGTATATCAGCCAATTCAACAGGGGTATCAACGAGCGCCCAATGCTCCACCCTATCAGTAACATCATCATCCTAGAGCTCAGACACCCAGACAGAACTACCAGAATCGGAGACCAATAACAAAACCTCCACTTCCTCAGATACCGATGACTTACACCGAGTTGTACCCCTCCTTGGTGCAGCAAGGATTGGTAACAACGCGACCGTTAAATCCAGACACTACACCTCCTCACTATAATCCAAATGCTCATTGTGCCTTTCATGAAGGCGCTGCCGGTCATGATTTAGAAGGTTGTATTGCCTTAAAACATCTTGTCAGGGAGTTGATAGAAAAGAAGATCTTGTATTTTGATGATGTACCCCCTAATGTTAAAAGCAATCCATTACCGAATCATGGAGGGGTTAATGTGGTAGAAGAAGTTTCAGATGAAAGGATAGTCCGGAGTGTGTCAGAGATCAAGACTCCGTTAAGGTTACTTCACGAGAAGCTATTGAAAGCAGGGTTGATAGAGGATACCCATAATGATTGTGAAGAATGCTCTAGTGATTCTAAAGAGTGTGATGCGGTACGAGGAGATATACAAAGATTGATTGATGATGGAGTATTGCAAGTGTGTAGTAAGGTGAGGAAAGAAGAAGTTTCGGTAATCGAGCATGTTTTTAATTTACCAAAGAAAGGTGAGAAAATTCCAGTGTTCAAAATAACCAATAAAAGTGTGAAGCCTGTTTTCAGCAAATCGGCTATTGAGCAACCTCGACTGATTATTATTCAGAAACCAAAACCGTTTCCTTTTGAAAGCACAAAGGCCGTTCCATGGAAGTATGACATGACTGTGATAGACCGAGGATCTAGGAAAGTTAGTAAGAAAGAGACAGTGAAAGATGACCAAGTGGACGTGACAAATATTGCAGCTAAAAGCAAGATGACCCGTAGTGGTCGAATTTATCAGCCAAAGATAACAGTAGTCACTCCAAAAGAGGTTACTCCTGCTGCGACAAAAGAAAGAGAGGTACCAAGTACTGAGGGAGACGATGAGGAATTCTTAAGGATTATTCGGAAAAGTGATTATAGGGTTATTGATCAGCTTCACCAAACCCCATCGAAGATATCGATCTTGTCTCTCTTGATGAACTCTCCAGCTCATAGAGAGGCTCTGCAAAAAGTGTTGAGGCAGGCACATGTGACAAAAGACATAACTCTCGGCCAATTTGATTCAGTGATAGCCAACATTACAACATGTAACACCCTGAGTTTTAGTGATGCAGAGTTGCCAAAAGAAGGACGTAATCACAACCGTGCATTGCACATATCTGTCAGGTGCCAAGAAGACACAATGGCACAAGTTTTAGTCGACACTGGATCCTCATTGAATGTATTTCCCGCAAGGTTGCTCGCAAGGTTAGCATATGCAGGGGCAGAAATGAAGTCGGCGTCATTGATTGTAAAAGCTTTTGACGGTTCAAGAAGAACGGTTGTTGGAGAGGTAAAATTGCCAACCATGATAGGACCCCATGTGTTCGATATTACATTCCAAGTCATGGACATTAACCCAGCTTATAGTTGTTTGTTGGGACGACCGTGGATTCACGCAGCTGGGGTGGTGACTTCCACCTTACATCAAAGAATGAAATTTGTTGTGAATGACAAGCTGGTAATTGTACACGGTGAAGAGGACCTAATGGTGAGCAATCTGTCATCATTCAAGTATATTGAGGCAGATGAAGGCGCGTTAGAAAATTCCTTTCAGGCACTCGAGATAGCTAACACAGTGATGTTAGAGGAAACAGTGGCTAAGAGCAGTCCATCTTTTGCATCCGCTCAGAGCATCAAGTCTACACTGGAAGAAGGTACTCCTGCAGGTTGGGGAGAGGTTATTGAAGTGAAGCCAAAGATGGATCGCCAAGGGTTGGGTTACAAACCAACTCATGATGAAGCACCGACACATGACAAAGGACGCCCAAAGACTATACAAGAAGTATTCATCAGTGGAGGATTCCAAGTCAGTGCTGTGGAAGAAGATTTTGAAGATGAAGACCTTGAACAGTTAGTGTATCATTGCAACTCTGCCTTGAGCAACTGGGAAGATATTGAGATTCCTATGGTCTTTCCTGAGTTAAAGTAATTTGTTTGTCTTTCTCTTCTTATTGTTGTTTTGAATCTCCATAGCCATGCCCAAGGCTATAGGAATGTTTTGTAAGGGCCCTGTGCTTTCAAGAAAATCAATGAAAATGGACTATTTTGTTAAATTCCTTGTGTTATTTCCTTTACTGCTTTTGCTTTCATTTTAAAAGAAAAATGGCAATCTTAAAAAACCCAAAACAATTTTCTCTTTTGTGTGTTGCATTTGTCTTTGTGTGTTTTAATAAATTAAGCCATTCCAAACGTGCAGTGATGTCCTAAAACCCGTTGAATCCTATGACCTTGCATTCCCTCCTGACTTTGATTCACCAATATACCGAGCTGAAGATGAGGACGGAGATTTTGAAATCCCTGATGAACTGGTAAAATGGGCACACTATGAGTACACAGAGCTTCAACCCTACAAAGAACAGGTAGAAGTCATTAATCTTGGCACCGAAGAAGACAAGAAAGAGGTCAAGATTGGGGCAACACTTGGGGCAGAAGTCAAGCAGGAGTTGGTGGAGCTTCTAAAAGAATATGTGGATGTATTTGCTTGATCATACCAAGATATGTCGGGTTTAGACACTGACATAGTGGTTCACAAATTAACGCTTCGACTAGAATGCCCACCGGTTAAACAAAAGCTCCGAAGAACAAGACCTGACATGGCTCTCAAGATTCGAGATGAAGTGAAAAAGCAGATTGATGCAGGTTTCTTAGCAGTGTCCAAATACCCTGAATGGGTAGCCAATATTGTACCTGTACCGAAAAAGGATGGGAAAGTCAGAATGTGTGTGGATTATAGGGATCTAAACAAGGCTAGTCCAAAGGATGATTTCCCTTTGCCGCATATTGATACGTTGGTGGATAATACGACTCGTTTTGCAGTTTTCTCATTTATGGATGGTTTCTCCAGTTACAATCAGATTAAGATGGATCCCGATGACATGGAAAAAACTACTTTCATTACTCCATGGGGGACTTACTGTTACAAAGTTATGCCTTTCGGTCTGAAGAACGCAGGTGCTACTTATCAAAGAGCCATGGTGGCTTTATTTCATGACATGATACACAAGGAGATAGAGGTATATGTTGACGACATGATCGCCAAATCTCAGAGTGAGGAGGACTATTTGGAACTTCTTTTGAAATTATTTAAGAGACTCAAGAAATATCAGTTGAGACTAAATCCAGCCAAATGTACCTTTGGGGTAAGATCTGGGAAGTTACTCGGTTTCATTGTCAGTCACTGAGGGATTGAGATTGATCCAGAGAAAGTTCGGGCCATTCAAGGTATGCCAGCTCCACAAACTGAGAATCAAGTTAGAAGTTTCCTTGGAAGGTTGAACTATATATCCAGGTTTATTTCTAACATGACTCCTACTTGCGAGCCCATCTTCAAATTGTTACACAAGGATCAGACGGTCGTTTAGAATTCAGATTGTCAGCAAGCGTTTGATAAGATCAAGGGTTACCTTCAAGAACCTCCGATCTTGATACCTCCTGTTCCGGGAAGACCTCTCTTCATGTATTTGACAGTGCTCGAGAATTCAATGGGTTGTGTGTTAGGTCAGCAGGATGAGTCCGGACGAAAAGAACATGCTATTTATTATTTGAGTAAGAAGTTTACTGATTGTGAAAACCGATATTCACTTCTGGAGAAAACTTGTTGTGCTTTGGCATGGGCTGCCAGACGCTTGAGGTAGTACATGATTTGTCATACCACTTTGTTGATTTCAAAAATGGATCCGATAAAGTATATTTTTGAGAAGCCTGCTCAGACTGGAAGGCTCGCCCGTTGGCATATGTTATTATCAGAATACGACATCCAGTATGTAGCCCAGAAGTCTATCAAGGGTAGTGTTTTGTCAGAATATCTTGCAGATCAACCAGTGGAAGATTATGAGTCTCTCAAATTTGATTTCCTAGATGAGGACATTATGTTGGTAAAGGATTGTGAAGAGCTGAGTCCTGATGAAGATCCGCAGCCGGGTCTCCGGTGGAGAATGATGTTTGATGGTTCCTCCAACTACAGTGGGCATGGCGTAGGTGCCGTTTTAATGAATCCGGAAGGTGGTTACACTCCATTCACAGCCAGGTTGGATTTTGATTGCACAAACAATATCGCCGAATATGAAGCATGCATTCTCGGCCTCAAAGTAGCTATCCACCTCAAAATCAAACTTCTTGAAGTCAGTGGGGATTCAGCTTTGGTTATCTATCAAGTTACCAGTGAAAGGGAGACTAGACATGAGAATTTGATCCCTTACAGAGCCTACATCATCAAGATGATCGAGTATTTTGATGAAATCACTTTCAAGCATGTTCCGAGATCTGAGAATCACATTGCCGATGCCCTAGCCATGTTAGCCTCAATGTGGAAAATCAGGGATGTCAATGATGCCACTCTCATTCGAATTGAACGCAAGACCGAGCCCGCCTACTGTCAGATGGTTGAAGAAGAAACTGATGATAAGCCCTGGTACCACAACATCAAGAATTATCTGTCAAAACAAGAATATCCAGCAGATGCTACATCACTTGACAAGAAAACTCTGAGACGATTAGCATCCAAGTTCTTTCTCAATAATGATGTGCTTTACAAAAGAAATCATGACATGGTCCTGCTTAGATGTGTCGACAGACGAGAAGCAGATTTGTTAATGCAAGATGTTCATGAGGGAATATTTGGCACTCATGCCAATGGATATGCTATGTCTAAAAAGATTTTGAGGGCCGGTTATTACTGGTTGACTTTGGAAACTGACTGTATTCAATATGCCAGGAAATGTCACAAGTGTCAGATTTATGCGGACAAGATGCATGTACCACCGACGTTGCTAAATGTCTTGTCATCACCGTGGCCTTTCTCTATGTGGGGCATTGATATGATTGGGGAAATTGAGCCAAAAGCTTCTAACGGACACCGATTTATTCTGGTTGCTATTGATTATTTCACAAAGTGGGTTGAAGTTGCATCCTACACTAATGTTACTCGACAAGTGGTGGCCCGTTTTATCAAGAAGGAGATCATCTGTCGTTACGGAATTCCAAGTCGAATCATAACGGACAATGGTACCAACTTAAACAATAAAATCATGAAAGAGTTGTGCAATGACTTCAAAATTGAACATCACAATTCCACTTCTTATCGTCCCAAGATGAATGGAGTTGTAGAAGCTGCGAATAAAAACATCAAAAAGATTTTACAAAAGATGGTGAAAACTTACAAAGATTGGCATGAGATGCTACCATTTTCCGTGCATGGGTACAGAACGTCCGTCCGCACTTCAACAGGGGCAACCCCTTTTTCTTTGGTATATGGAATGGATGCGGTACTTCCTATTAAGGTCGAGATACCTTCCTCGAGAGTCATAATGGAACCCAAGCTTAAAGAAGCAGAATGGGTGAGAGAAAGGTTTGATCAGTTGAATCTTATCGATGAGAAGCGCATGTCTGCAATGTGTCATGGTCAGTTATATCAAAAGAGGATTAAGAGAGCTTTTGACAAGAAAGTTCGCGTCCGAGAATTCCGAGAAGGGGAGCTTGTACTCAAGAAGATTTTACCAGTTCATAGAGACGCACGAGGAAAGTGGATGCCTAACTATGACGACTTGTTTATTGTGAAAACAGTCTTCTCAGGAGGCTCATTAATTCTCACTACCATGGATGGAGAACAGCTTACTCATCCAGTGAATTCTGATGCAGTACGAAAATATTACGCCTAAAAGAACCCGATAAGCCGAAAACTCAAAAGAGCGGCTTATGCAAAAGTTAGGGTTGAGAAAAAGAAAAAAGAAAAAGAAAATTAAGAGCTCGCTAAGTTGAAAACCCGAAAGGGCGGCTTAGGCAAAAATGAGCGTCCCGTGGATTGAAAACCTGAAGGGGCGATCCAGGTAAAAGTTAGGGACAAAGGCGTTTCACTGCATCAGATGAGTTGTCACCACTGCAGAAGATTCTACAAGAATTCACTCCAGCCGCTCTCGTCAGAAGCAAGGATTTTGGGGAGTTTTTAGTCTTTAGGGATAGTTGGTCATGGGATTCAATGTAACCTTGTCCACGTTGCCATTTTTCACTTGTAGAAATTCTATGGAATTTTGTCATTAGCAAGATTTCATTCTTAAATAAAATCAGTTTTGAGCCATTCTTTCTTTTGCAAATTTACCATTTCCTTTATTTTCTTTGTTATGCAAAATATTGTTCGTTGATCAACAATAATTTTGAAAGCATAGAGGTCAAATTATTGAATAAAACTTGAAAGATTAACAAACGTAAAAACTTCAACTCATGGAAAAGAGTCGAGGAAAATCATACTTCTCCGAAACCTCAGGGTAGCAGAAACCTTGATGCGCAATCCTATCGCACTCCCTGGTGAAGTATAAGCAAGTTGAACTGCTGTTTTTTTTTCTTTGGTCATGTGTGGTTATCAAGCTTGAAGTCTGTCTCTCAAGAACTTCTTATGATGATGTGAAGACTCGTCCCTAGTAGAACATGTCTGAGCATTTGTTTGAATTTACTTTCTCACCTCTGACTAGCTTGTTTAAAAGCTCTGTTCCCCTGTTAGGATTGGGTTTATTTTCCAAGTCTACATACACCCTTCAGCCTGGGTTCAGTGTGATTCATTTCGTCTCTTGGGTTCGGTGTGCTATATGTCGATCCCCTGTGAAGTCTAGTCGTTACTAGTGAATTTCCATTTAAAGTCCAGTTGTAACTGGCATTGTTTTAAAAGCCGATCGTTATTGGTATTCTTTTGGTCGTCACCATATTTCTTGTTAAGACCAGTCGTAACTGGCATTGTCTTAACTCCACTCGTTGGTTTCTTTTGATTCGGTCGTTACCACCTTTTTCCTTTAAATCCAGTCGTAACTGGCAGTGTTCAAAATCCAATCGTTATTGGTATTCTTGTGGTCGTCACCATATTTTCCTTTAAAGTCCAGTCGTAACTGGCATTGTCTTAACTTCACTCGTTATTATCTTTTGGTTTGGTCGTTACCAACTTTTTCCCTTTGAAGTCTAGTCATCACTAGCAAATACCCTGTGAAGTCTAGACGTTACTAGTTGATTTCTGTTTAAGTCCAGACGTAACTGGCAGATGTTCGAAATCCAATTGTCATTGTTATCTTGTTGGTTGTCACCAACTTTCCCCATGAAATCCAGTCGTAACTGGTTCATTCGAAATCCAATCGTTATTGGTATCTTTTGGTTTGGTCGTTACCAACCTCCCCAGCTGAAGCCTAGTAGCTTGCTAGCATTCTCATAACCACATGTGTTGGTATACCCTGATTTGGTCATCACGATATTTCTTTTAAATTCCACTCGTAACTGGCATTACTTGAAATCCAATCGTCATTGGTACCTGGACTTGGTCGTTACCAATCTCCTTTAAGTCTAGTGGTTACTGGCATTGCTTAAAATTTGGTCGTCACCAATTTCCCCAGTCGAAGTCCTATGTGTTACCGATTGGATTTGAGAAATCTCATTTGTTGTTATCTCAGGTTGGTCGTTACCATTACCTCCAGGAAGTCTAGTGGTTACTAGCACTGTTTGAAATGTTTGTTAAAACTGGGCGACATTAGTATCCCCAGTAAAACCTTTGTTCCCCAGTCAAGCCTCGGAGATCTGGTCATTACTAGTATCCCCAGTGTGTCTGGTCTAGTTTCTAGTCCATTCCTGAAGATCCCGTTTGAACTCTTCACTATAGGAAGTTCCTCATCTGATCATCCCCAATGAGGTTCGTGTCTCTAGTTTTTCACTTCCCCAGAAGAAAGTCGCTCTTTTTCCCCGGTGAAGTGTATTCTCCCCCAGTAAGATTGTCATCTTGATTGGACTTTTTCCATCCCCATGTGAAATTATTCTCTCAGTTATCACTAGTCATGTTTGAACTATTGATTGTTATACCTCGGTTTTCCCTAGTGTCGGGTTCACAATACCGGGTCCCCGTGAGTAGTTACTCGTTGTTTTGTTTTTCTTTCATCTGCATATGTCTTGCACCCAAGCATCATAAAGCATCATTTAGAATTCATGGCATATCATGACCTGTCCTTTTGCATATCATCGGATCTAAGGGACAAAATTTTTGGTTTTCTATATTTAAATACCTTTCACTGCGATTCTACGAGGATTGTCATCTCTCAGTTCCATCTAGTGAAGATATTTAAATAGGGGCAACTGTTGCACCCCAAATTTTGACCCCTTAGATTCTCATTATCATTTTAGGAGCATACTCATGAATTATCTAACCTTAACCCAGTGCAAGTTTGTCTTTGCCAAGTTACAGATGAATCAGGGTTGTGTACAGTCAAATCGAAGCTTCAGGGTTTGTGATCAATCCAAGATTTAGGCTAATTCAATCATGAGACAATATCAATGGTATCATATGATGTCAATTGAGAATTCAATTTGAAGTTGTCACTCCAGAATCAAGAACAGTGCATTCCAGGAGCCCCGATTAGGGTTTTTGACCGGTAAAAGTCAATTGTAGTTTGACTTTGGTGTTGAAAGGTGTTTTAATGATGGGATCATGTTCCATGAAGTTCATATAGCTTAATAAAGTTCATTCAAGAAGTGTCAGGGTCTCAGGAGGTCCAGAGTGTTAACAAGCGACTCGGTAGTCACTAATCGATCGTACGGTTGACCGAAAAGTCAACTCTTCAAATTTAAGTAATTGGAATTCAAAGTGTGAATAAAAAATGATCCTTATGTCATGTTGCACTTTCTTATCAATTTTCATGACCATTGGATCAAGGATGAGGAAGTAATCGAAAAATCGGGAAATTAGGGTTTTGAAAGGGGATAAACCATAACTCCTTAACCACACATCCAATTGAGTTGGTTCAAAGCTCATTAGAAAGCTCTTGGCAAATACTAAAAAAGTCCCTAAGTGGTCCATGATCAGAAAATGCATAGATTTGGAGTTATGACCAAATTCATTTTTAGAAGGGAAAAAGACTTGGAAAATTTTCACTTCTAAGCTCATTTTTAGCAACTTTGAGAGGTTTTTTGGTCAAGATCCTTTGAGAATTTGAAACTCATGAAAGCATGAATGTTTTATAAATATTTGAGGGCTTTCTAAAAAGTACTAGAACATCTCAATAGCATTTGTGAGCTGAGAGTTATGGATTTGGCAAGATGGTGTTTTCATACTTGAGTCCCACATTGGTGATTTTTCATAAGTTCATCCTTTGGTCGCTTGGATCATTTCTCAGCCTTTGAATCTTATTATTTCTGATATTTGGATGTTTTGAAGTAATGAAATATGGAGAATTATGCAGAGAATTGAAATTGGAAGTTTTGACAAGTTGCCTTGCAAGTTGCCTTGCAACTTGCATTAAAATATCATAAAGCAAGCAAGAGGTGGAAAGTGAATTCTGAACCAGCCATGAACCTACACTCTCTAGCCTGATTTTAGCCATACTAAAATCATCATGATGCTTGACTTCAAGCTTACCTATTAGCCAAGAAAGCTCTTTTGGGAGGTTGGATCCAAAAAGCAACTTTTCCCTCTTAGGAGGGAAATCTTCAAATCTGCCCATACCCATGCTTTCCCTATAAATAGAGGACATTTGCACCTCATTCAATACACAATAACTCCTCTAAAAACCAGAGAAGTTGAAAGCTCACTCTTTTCCACTCTTTGATTCATTTTCACCAAAACCATAAAAATCTGTCTTGACAGTCCAGCTGCCAAACCCATTTCTCCACACTCAAACTCACCAAACATCATCCCCACAACCCATAAATATGATATAGAAGGTGTTCCAACCATTGAACCACTCAAAAACCTCCCCATTCAAAAAGTCAACTTCCATACCAAGTAACTTTGACCACAATGCATAAAAACTGCCAAATCTTGTTCTAGGCATTTGCTTGATGTTCTAATCACTCAAACATTTCATATATATCATATCTCAACTGTCTAAAGCATTGAGGATCATTGGTAGAGTTTATTTCTTCAACTGTCACAATATTTGCACATTGCTTCAAAAGGAAGAAAAGTCTCAAGGCAAGGAGGTGACTGAAGTTCTCTAGGTTTCTTGGTGTTTTCACTTGTTCAAGACTATCTACAAGAGGTATGTGACTTTGAAACTCCCTCTCATACTTTACCTTACCATATCTTGAAAGTTTGAGGTCATGTTTTGAAATTACACTCATGCTGTCCCAAAACAGTTTTGCATAAGCATTCCATATGTCAAAGTTTGCATTGATGAAAGTTTGCTTGTTTTCTTGGTATGAGCACACTTACCATCATGTTTAGAATATCTGTAGATATCTTGCCTAACCTATTCCCATTTGTTTTCACATTTCACCTCTAAAATGCATATTTCAAGACAAGTGGCCATGAGATACCCCAAAATTGTTTCTGTGCACAATGTAACTAATTCCTAAGTTTGAACATCCTTATTTCCATGTATATGATGTGTGTATGTGATTCATTTACCAAAATAATGATTTAAACATAAACTGGACATTCTTGTGCATCATACTTGCGAATATTGCAACTAGAAAACCACTTTTTATCACAGACCATTTTGAACCATTCTTGGTGTTTAAAATCACTCAATATCATATATGTATGGTGTGTATATGGTTAGTTCAGTCTAAAAATGTTTGGAATTGAATTTGAACATCTTCATGCATTTCACAACCTAACTTTGCAACTTGACAGTCAGTTTTCACTACAGCATGATTTGAACTCCATTTTATGTTTGAACACACTTATCTTCATATATATGACTTGTGTACATGACTAGATTGATCAATATGTGACTAGAATCAAAACTGAGCATCATGATGCTTTTCACTTGTCAAAACTTGCATCTAGAATACCATTTTTCATAACAGACCTTTTTGAGCCCTTCTTTGTGTTTGAATTCATTTAATAGCATATATGTGAACTGTGTACATGATTTGTTTGATCAAAAGATGTCTAGAACATGAACTGAGTTTTTTCATGCATAACCAGAACACCAAAGTGCATTTTGAAAGTCATATTTTGCCACAGACTGTTGTGAGCTGATTTTTGAGCATGAGCACATTCATTAGCATATATTTAATGTGTATGAGTGATTAATTTGATCAATATGTGCATAGAAACTGAATTGCCTCACAGCCTGCATATCACCCATGACAAAATTGCAACTTGTATAACACTCTTCACCACAGCTTGATTTTAACCACAACTTGTGCTTACACTCATTCAATAACATTTTTGTGGTGTGTGTGTATGATTACCTTGATCTAAAACTGATTGGATTATGAGTTTCATTTCAAAATGCATTTTCAAGCATCCACATGCAAGTACTATCGGGTTTTGAGTTGGGGGAGGAATTTCAAAAAAACTAATAGTACCATCTTGTTCCTCATGAAATTCTACATGATTTAGACTAAAACTTTGCAAAAATCCATCAAGAATTGAGGAAGTTACACCCAAAATGCAAAACTGGTTTTGTGTGTTCTTGACTTGCCCAGCCTGCCTTGAAACTTACCCATATATTTTAATGGGATGGAATTTACAAACGGATGTATAGCCACCCCAGTGGTAACCAACTTGTCACCTAAGCGCCTTGTACCAGCTGAACCTGGGTTCGACCCTTGAGGAGGGCAACCCTTTTGTCATTTTTCACCACTTTTTATCCAAACTTCAAAAAATCATATCTCCCTCATTTTTTTTAATCATTTTACACCCATTCTTTTTGCATTGTGTTTGTTTTTATGTCTACTTTTATGTCATATTTTAAATTTCCATGTTTGCCTAATTTTTCATCCTTTTTAACCACTGGCAAGTTAAGTATGTTTTGTGATCGTTTTTCACGTATGCAGATGAATTCTTTCTTGTTATACTTGTGATTGTTTGTGATATTTGTTTACATTCATATCCTTAAATGTTATTCAACATGTTAGGATTTTATTTTTGGTTGTTACCATGTTCATGTTGCCTCCTCTGAGGAATTTACTTGAGCTTGATCTGTCGTCACATTTCCTGCTTAATCAGTTGCTTTGATTGTCATCAATGCATATCTTGTGTTTATCTTTAACATGTTCATTTAATGGTTGTCACCATGCTTTTATCTTCATCATGTTATTACTATTTTATTGTTTTCCTTTCCCCAAGTGATAACGCTTGTTAGCTCTCATCCAAGTTGCCTCCCCTCTCTCCTTCCAAAAGGAAAGGTCTTTCCATTGACCCTCATGTCATGGATAACTCATTTACCCTTCCCTTGACTTTGTTAAGTCACTTTAACCTTAGTTTAGAAGCCATTAGACTTTGCTTTAAGTCTATGAAACCCACCATTACTAGGAGTGTTCTGCAACTAGAATCATTGTCATGATTTCTTACTTCCCCTTTTGAGTGTTACAATTTAGATAGTTTTGTCAAACTCCACACAAACATTGTCATGTTTGTTCCCCCTTGAACCTTGATCGTAATCAAGTGTTCTTCATCCCTTGTGAGGTGAACTACGATTGCTCTGATTCTATCCTAGTTAGGATACGTAGGCAGAAGATGCGACATCTTTGCGAGCAAACTTAGAAAACCATCTAGGCCTTTACCTATCCCTTATCCTAAACCATAACACATTTCACAAACTTAGCACGCAAACAAACAAAAGGTTCCTGTAGAGTACTGTAGATACTTAGGGTGCTAACACCTTCCCTAGGTATAACCAACCTCCGATCCCCGAATCTCTTAGCATTGTTGTTGCTGCTGATGTTGCCACTGCTACGGGTGTTGATGATGTTGTTGCTGCTTCTGCTATTGCTGTAGTTGGTGGTGTTGTTATTATTGTTGTTAATGTTGTTGATGCGTCAGTTGTTGTTGTTGTTGTTGTTGTTATTGTTGTGGATGTTGTTGATGCGTCAGTTGTTGTTGCTGTGGTTGATGTTATTATGGTTATTGTTGTTTTTATTGTTGTTGTTATTGCTATTGTTGTTGTTGCTGTAGTTGTTATTATAGTTATTGATATTGTTGTTGTTGTTGTTTGGTGCTAATGTTGTTGTTGTTATTATTGTTGCTATTGTTGTTGTTGCCTGTTGATGTTGTTGTTGTTGTTACTGTTGTCGTTGTTGTTGTTGTAGTGGTTGTTGTTGCTGCTAAACCTGTTGTTGCTAAAGTTATTGTTGTTGTTGCTGCAGCTGTTGTTGCTGTTGTTTTTGCCTGTTGATGTTGTTGTTGTTGATGTTGTTGTTGTTGCTGCTATTATTGTTGTTGCTTCTATTATTGTTGGTGTTATTGTGGTTGTTGTTGTTGTTGCTTTTGTTGTTGTTGTTGTTGTCGTTATTGTTGTTGTTGTTTTTGTTGTTGTTGTTGTTGTTCTTGTTGTTTTTACTGTTGTTGTCGTTGTTGTTGTTGTTGTTGTTCTTACTATTGTTGTCGTTGTTGTTGTTATTGCTGTCGTTATTGCTTGTTATTGTTGATGTTGTTATTGTTGTTGCTGTTGTTGTTGTTGATGTTGTTGTTGTTGTTGTTATTGTTATTGCTGCTGTTATTGTTGCATGTTGTTGTTGTTGCTGTTGTTGTTGTTGTTGCTGTTGTTTTTGTTGTTATTATTGTTGCTTATTTTGTTATTGTTGCAGTTGTTGTTGTTGCTGATGTTGTTGTTGTTGTTATTGTTATTGTTGTTGTTGTTGATGTTGTTGTTGTTGTTGTTGCTCCTGTTATTGTGGTTCTTGTTGTTGTTATTGTTGTTGATATTATTGTTGTTGTTTTTCTTGTTATTGTTATTAATGATGTTGTTATTGTTGTTGTTGTTATTGCTGTTGTTGTTGACTGTTGTTGTTGTTGTTTTTGTTGTTATGGTTGTTGGAGTTGTTGTTGGTGTTGTTGTTGTTGTTGTTGCTGCTAATGTTGTTGTTGCTGCAGTTGTTGTTGTTGATATTGCTGCTGTTGTTGTAGATGTTGTTGTTGTCATTGTTCTTGTTGTGGTTGTTGTTGCTGTTGTTGTTATATTCGTTGTTGTTGTTGTTATTTTTGTTGTGATGGTTGTCGTTGTTGTTGTTGTTGTTACTGTTGTTGTTGCTGTTGTTGTTGGGGTTCTTGTTGTTGTTGTGGTTGTTGTTGTGGTGGTTGTTGTTGTTATCATTGTTATTGTTGTTGTTGTTGTTGTATTTGTTATTGTTGTTGTTGCTTTTGTTGTTGTTTTTGTCGTTGTTATTATTGTTGTTTTTGCTGTTGTTGTTGTTGTTGTTATTGTTGTTGTTGGTGGTGGTGGTGTTGTTGTTGTCGTTGTTGTTGTTGTTGTTGTTGTTGTTCTTACTATTGTTATTGTTGTTGTTGTTGTCGTTATTGGTGTTTTTGTTGTTGTTGTTGTTGTTGTTTTTTCTATTGTTATTGATGTTGTTGTTGTTGTTATTGGTGTTTTTGTTGTTGTTGTTGTTGCTTGTTATTATTGATGTTGATGTAGCTGTTACTGTTGTTGTTGTTGATGTTGTTATTGTTGTTATTGTTGTTGATGTTGTTATTGTTGTTATTATTGTTGCTGTTGTTATTGTTGCATGTTGTTGTTGTTATTGTTGTAGTTGTTGTTGTTATTGTTGTT